>JADRCH010000109.1:1681972-1696607 GCA_019843965.1 Rhynchomys soricoides | reverse complement strand
TCTCTCTCTCTCTCTCTCTCTCTCTCTCTCTCTCTCTCTCTCTCTCTATCCATCTACCTATCTATCTATCTATCTATCCATCCATCATCTGTCTGTCTGTTTCATTTATATAAAACACAGTCTGATTGCCTACCCAAAAGTTGTGGCAGGCAGCTGGAAGGCTATTAGAACTCTAGTTCCATGCATATTTGAAGGTAGTATTTGTCCATTTCTGGTGTTAGTAAAATAATAATTTTCAGGCTAGGGAGATGGCTCAGTTCTTAAAAGTGATTGTCAATGCAAGTCTGAAGACCTAAATTCAGTCCTGAGACCACATGTAAAAAGCCATTTGTGGTGGTATATGCTGTAACCCCAACACTCCTACAGAGAGATGGGAGGTGGAAACAAGAGTCAACCTGGAGCTCAAAGGCCAGCTAGCCTGAAATACATTGTACAGTAGAAACAAGAAAGATCCAGCCTCAACAAGGTGGATGGTGAGAAACAACCCCCAAATTTATCCTCTGACTTCTACAAGTGTGCTGTGGCACACACAAACCCACATTCACAATCAAATATGCACAAATAATATTAAATATATATAAAATTTTAAAAATAATTGTCATTTAAGAGACTAGACCCCTTGACTTAGACATAGAAATTGGAAGGTAGCTACGTGATTGTACAGCAGTTTGTTACTGCCCTGGCATCTGAGCTCATGGTCAGCCGCCTCATCACAAGAGTGTGGGTCAGCTGTGCGGCTCAGCAAGCATCTTGTCCAACTGAGAGTAGAAAATATAGGCAAAGAAATTATTCAAAATAAGAGGAATATTCCATGCACTGCAAATGTCCACAGGGGAAAGAAGGTGAAAGGCATCTAGATGCTGAGGAGGTCCCAGTCCTGTTACCACAAGGAGCTGAGCCCTCCTAGCAGATTGTATCTGTAAGAAGTCCTCCTCTAAGCTCAGGACAGGACAGGTCTAGCCTTTATTTCTACCTATAATACCCACTGTGGGCCATCTGGTCTGTTGAACTGTAGAACTGTATGTAAATGTGTATCATTTAAACAACAGAGTCACAAAACTTGGGTAAGAAATGCCGTGGGACACAACTGTACACACCCAGGATGAGTCTAACATCATATTTGAGGCCATGGGGACCCATTCCTACCATTTGTGACTTTTTATTACAGTTTTTAACTGAGGGTCAGCAGACTCTCTTCTCAGGGACAGTTAAAAACATCTTCAGGAAAAGTGTGTGCGTGCATGCGTGCGCGCGCGCATGTGTCTGTGTGTACCTCATGTGTCACTCCTCAGGACACCAAGCACCTTGCTTTTTCAGTCATGGTCTCTCACTAGGTCCTGGGACTTGTAAGCTAGGTTGGTTAGTCAGTGAGCCCTCAGTACCTGCCTGTTTCTACTTCCCCAGAACTAAGATTACAAACTTGCTGGCTTTATAATATGTGGGCTTGCAGGGTGGAATTACCATGCTAGTAGTTTCCCTGGTTGTCTAGTGGCTAGGATTTGGGTCTCTTTCATCTCATGTATGTGTGACAAGTACCTCACTCACTGAACTATCCCTCCAGTTCGTCACCTAAAAAAATTTAAAAATCTGAGCTGGAGAGATGGCTCAGCAGTTAAGACCACTGACTGTTCTTCCAGGGGTCCTGAGTTCAATTCCTAGCAACCGCACGATAGCTCATAACCATTTGTAATAGGATCTGATGCCCTCTTCTGGTGTGCATGGAGATGGTGGTGGTATAGTCATATATATAAAATAAATAAATCTTTAAAAATGGTTTTTAAAAAATTGTCTGTAACTTGAATTCCAGGGGATCTGATGCCCTCTTCTGGTCTCTGCAAACACCAAGCATGCACATGGTGCACAGACACAGTCAGGCAAACACCCATAGGCTTTAAATTAAAAATTTGAAAATTAAAAAAATATTCTTTTTAAAACCTACAAGTTTGAACTGGTTGGTGAAAAAGTACCACACATTTCCATGAAGGGTTCTCTGTGTGCAGAATAGACCAGCCATCATCCGGTAGATTTTCGTAGGACTGAACTCAGCTTATACATGCTCAGAATCAGAAAGAACAGTGCCTCGCTCAGGGCCTTTAGCACATCCAGATTATAGTCTTGTTGAATTGTGGGTTGGTGAGCGTTTGTGAGGGAGACCGCAGACAGGGCCCAAGCCCCTGGGTGGCAGCTGCTGGCCTGAGAGATTTGTGTTGGACTCCGATTCTTGGGAATGGAAACCTGAGCCTGGAGAAGGCACCACCGTATCCTGGGGTACCAGCAGTCTGCACTGGCAGCTGACTCTCCGCTCCACAATAAACTCAGCCCTCACAGGCAGTCGGGCCACTGAAATTTATGAGCACCAATGAGCACATGTGTGACCAGTTCTGCTCAAAGGAGGCGATACTTTGTGCAAGGCTGACTGTCAAATAACATGTTAGGGTTTCTTCAGTGGTCCCAAGACTTAGAGATTACATCTTCAACACATCAATAACTTAGCCCCTGGTAAGGAGGGTGCACTGGGGCATGACTAATCAGCGGATGAAAGTGTCTTTGTGGGGATTAACTTTAATGAGAAGAAAAGGGGTAGTTATTCAGGGTTGGAACTCCTCCACAAATCAAAGGGCACACTGACACAACAGGTTCATAAGGTAAGAACGAGGCCATTGTGGGAAATTAAGGAATGGCTACTTTTTATATAAATCACAGGTCAGGGCTCTTGGTTGAGGGTTGCATGGGAATTGGGACTTGAAGTTTTTCAGGTGTATTTAGGGAGGCTGAGCAGTCCTTAAAGAAAACCAGATGTCCTGTGTCCATATTAACCCTTTCCCAGTGACTTCCAAGCTGCCTGGCAACTAGCCCATCGTGTCAGCAAGAGAGAGCTCCCTGCTTACTCCAAATATAGTGTGCAGAATCCACCCTGAACCTGTTGCCGACTCTGTGGGCCACTCTCACAGACCGTGGCAATGACTGTACTCGGCCTTAGGGGCCATGTAAGAAAGACACTTCTCTGTTCCTCACAGTGAAAGCAGGTCAAGCCAGGGTGAGCCAGGGATGAGCTTCCCTTTATAACTGATCATATTTACTTTCTCATGATTCCCAAGTCACATCTCATTGATGTGACACTCTGAGAATACATGTCACTAACCCCATGCTCATGACTAATGCCATGCTCACGTTCAAACTTCATGACTTGAGTCTCATGATGAAGAAACTACCAGACAGAGAAGAATTCCTTGAAGCAACAGGCTCCTTCTCTAATACAGGGGTTGAAGAACCATTTTGGATTCAGAAAGACCAAAAAGATACAACAACCTAGCTAGGCTGGAGCCTCACCACAATGAACCTGATGCCACAATGAGGGCAGACACAGGTAGGACACATGCACCTGTCTGTCTTATGAGCTAGGAAATATTAAGCTTCAATTTCCTAAGTTTCATAACTGTATAACAGTTATGTAAGAGAGTTCTTGTTTTGTCTTGTGGATTTTTGTTGTTTGGTTTTTGTTCTGGGAATTGAACTAGGGCATCATGCTTGTTTGGCAAGTCCTCTACTCATGAGCTATGACGCCAGTCCATGAATTGCTATTCTTGTTTGTATGGAATACACAATATACATGGAAATTTTGGGGGTTAACATTTATGGTGTCTACAACTGAGATCCAAAAGGTTTGTGGGCAGGAGAGATAGCCCAGTGGGTAAACCCGCAGACTTGTGTTCTCATCACCAACACCGATGTAAAAGGCCACAGGTGCCATATGCCTGTAGTCCCTGTGATGAGGACATGGAGACAGGAGAACCCTGGGTGCTTACTAGCAAACCATTCTAGTGAGTCAGTATTGGCCATGTCTGATGAGAGAGCTAACCCACAATAAGACAGAGTGTGATTGAGGAAGACACTCAGTGGGACAGGGAAGTGGACATCACAGTGACCAGGAAGCAGGCAGTGAGAAGGACTTCCTGCCTTTACTCCATCCAGACCCCCAGTCCATGGTATGGAGCTGCTTGGATTCAGGAAACACCCCATAGCCACATTCAGAGGTATGCTTTACAAATCTCTCTGGAGCCAGTCAGGACAGTGAAGCTGGCAGTCATCATCAACCATCCCATACAAAGAGGATGGGAACTACAGGGAGATAAGCTAACCATTTGTGAGGCTTGATGGGAATGTACAGGAGTTCATTGTACTATTGTTATTGCTTCTGGGTAGGTTCCAAACGTTTTCAACAGAAAAAGCAACAAAACCAGGCAAAAACACAAACAAAAAATAAAAACAAACAAAAACAGCAAACAAACAAACAAGTTGTATTTTAACAATAGAAAGAGCAGGAAAAAAAATACATACCATCTTTGAAACAGAAGAAGCCCTGCCTGAATTCCTGTTGTTGCAGTCAGTCAACCTACGAAAGAGAGAGAGAGAGAGAGAGAGAGAGAGAGAGACAGAGAGAGACAGAGAGAGAGAGACAGAGACAGAGACAGAGAGACAGAGAGAGAGAGAGGAAATGCCTCAGCCAGCATCCACTAGAAATGCTTTTGACTTTGACTTTCACACCTACCAGCATGTACGAATATAGACAGACCTACTACAGACCTCACTGTAGTATCTCATCCAGTCTGGAGCTGGGGAGGAAATTCTTTTTGCTTTATTCTGTTGGGTTTTTTTGTTTTGTTAGGTTTTGTTTTTGTTTTGTTTTAATAGATTGGCCTTGTGTCTTACAGACTTGCAAGATGGCAGTGGCACTTCCTGACATCATGACATCTTTCCAGGAGGGAAGTGGGTTGAAAATAAAGACAGAAGCCAAGGGACAGTGTCCCAGAAGCTTTTCTAGTGCAGATTTGGGGAGATGTGAGCAAAATGTGTCTGTTTTCTAATCATCTCTTCCCACAAAATGGCTGGCCTAGTGTCAGAAACAGACTGAACCCCGGGGTCGGTTCTGGTTCCGCTTGTCTGCTCTGCGTGGTTTTGTAAAAACCTGTCTTGGTCAGTCTGTTACCTCAATGTGAAATGAGATATCGAAGCTGGACTGTTATCCCAGGTTCTCCTCTAGTAACAAATCTGTGATTGCATAAGTTTGTTTGCTTTTTGGTTTTGTCTTGCTTTGTTTGTCTGAAGTGCACAAAATCTCTAATTTAAACTAGCTTAAACAATTGGTATTTCTCCCCTTATTTTCTGAGCCAGGGCCTCACTATTTCTTAGGCTAGTCTTGGACACATGGACTCAAATAGTTCGCCTGCCCCAATCACCCGTGTACCTAGGACTAGAGGCATATGTCCCCACACCTAGCTCAGGAAATGTATTATCTCACTGTGGAGGGAAGTTGCGAAGCCGGGGATCCCTGTGATTTCTCCACTTACAAGGCTGTCAGCAAGGTAGACACTTTCCCTTTGTTCCATCTGCTCCCCTGGTGTGGCAGTTTGAGTAGGTGGCCCCTGTCGATTCACACATGTGAATGCTTGATCCATAGGGAGTGGCACTATTAGGAGGTGTGGCCTTGTTGGAGGAAGTGTGTCTCCCAGTGCAGATGACTGTCTCCTCTTGGCTGCCTTTGGATCAAGTGCTGTTGTCTGACTGCACAGCGCCATGTTTCAAGCCGTGCTAATAACTCTGAAACTGTAAGCCAGCCCTAATTAAATGTTAGAGTCACCTTGGTTATGGTGTCCCTTCGCAGCAATGAAACCCTAAGGCACCTGGCTTCTCATGAAACACACATGCAGCTATTGTGGGTCAAGAATTTGCACCCAGATAAGACAAGGTGCATAGGAATTGGAACACTGTCACCCAGTTCTCTTGAATAGAGAGGCAGCTTCCCTGGAAGCCACCAGGCAGCTGCTCTCTTTCACGTATCTACACAGGATTGGCAAGGAGTGTGGAATGACCCAGTAGGTTTAGGCTAAGACAATTGGACAAATCAGCTGTGGTTACACAAACTTTGGGTAGCCAGCCATGCTGGATCCTTTACTTATAATGGGAGCTTGCTTTGGAAAATAATTTTTCTTCCAGATACCACAGTATGGTTCACACATATCAAAGGCTCACATAAAGTTGCCTCATCCTCTAAATCAGCACTGACCACTTCCACCTTAGGCAAAGAAATGTCTCCCTTACTGACTGCTCCAAGAAACAGGGAGAAAGAGAACACAGGCCTAAAAACGCATGGGAGTCCTTGGAGTTTGCGTATTGTAACTATTGACTCATTTACATCCATGCATCAATTTAACAACTATTTATTGAGTATATACAATCTCCCAGGTGCTGATGAAAAGCTATAGTCTCTGATCTTAAATAATTTATAGTCTGGTGGTTGAAACAGACACATGGACAATTAGAGTAAATATTGTTAATGATTAGAGTCAGGAGGAAGGAATATTTAAACACTGGGTGACATCATAAAGGGGAATTGCAACTGACTCAGTGCTCTGGATTTTCATTATATTAATTAAGTTATAAAATATGGACAGGATGGTGCATGTGTGTACGTGCATGTACATATGTCCATGTTGTATGCTTGTATGTGTGTGCTCTGCATGTATATGGGCCTGAGATGACATTGTTTCCTCCTCTTCCTCCTCCTCCTCCTCCTCCTCCTCTCTCTGTATGTGTGTGTATTGTGTTTATGCATGTGTGTGTATGTGCGAGTGTGTGTATGTGTGTATGCATGTGTGTGTGTATGCGCGTGTGTGTGTGTATGTAGGTGTGTATGTGTGTATGCATATGTGTGTGTGTGTGTGTGTGTGTGTGTTTTCCACAGTGGGTCTCATTGTTTTTCCCAGACTGTTCTCAAGCTCTGGAAACATCCTTTTACCTCCGCTTCCCATGTGTTGGGATTTATTTTCTTTACCTAAGACTTTAAAGAAAATAAAAATTCTATATGCAGTGTGTGTGTGTATGTGTATGTGTGTGTGTGGCTTTTCACAGAGTGAAATGATGGTGTCTGCTCTGTGAGTCTCATAACTCAGTCTCATAGTTTCCTGTCTTGGGAGCTTTTCCATCTAGATCCACTGGCCAGTGTTTGCAGATAAAGGGCAACTCTTTCAGTGTGGTTTTCAACAAGCTAGCACAGCAGATGAATAATGTGTCCAGCACCATGCCATATGTTCCTATAATATATAGGCATGTATATTTTATATATTTGTATTATTCCCGTAGCAGTACTCCTGCACAGGGTGGGACTGTGGAGGACAAAGGATTGAAAACTCAGTGTTGTAAAACATAAAATTTAAATAGATTTAAAAAGATGTGTGGTCCAAGGATATGGCTCGGTGACAAAGCATCCTCCCAGGCTCCTGCAGAGAGCACTGACACAATGGGCTGGACACTCTGTATCAATCTTGTATAAAATGATTTAAAACTCGAGAAGGCGGTCACAAAAACGAATAAGGAAAGGGTTATCAAGAACAGACAGACAGATTTCAAACTAAACAAAGAACCACTGGAAGTATACACATGAAAAGTGAACTACAAAATGAAATGTGGGCAGTTATGTACCAGGTTAAGTACAGCTGTAGAAATGATTTGTAAAATGGAAGGCACGTGAGAAGAAATTCCAAGAATATAAAGCAAAGAAAGACAAAGGTCGCATTGGACTGAAAAAGGTCGCATTGGACTGAAAAAGGAACATCGACCTTTATAATGTCTATAAAGGACACACTGCAGATTCAAAAATATAAACACATTGACAGTAAATAGAAAGAAATACAACAAATAACTGCCTAAAGAGGGAAATAAAAGAATCGTAGTGGCCTTATAGTGTGAGATATAATCAAATTCAAGGCAACAGGTGTTAGAGGACCAAAAGCAAAACAACTGATAGCATCAAGAGAGATCGGGAAGGCACGATTATAAATTAGACACAGCTAAAGCACCTCTCCAAGTGTATTGACAAACCTCACAGAATTAGAAAGAAAAACAGACTTTATATTTGCAAATTTTAAGAATATCCTTCCAAGTCAGGCTGCAGTGACTCATGTCTTTAATCCCAGCAACTCAGTAGGCAGAGGCAGGCAGAGCTCTGTGAGTTCAAGGTCACAGTGATCTACAGAGCATGTTTCAGGACAGCCAGGGTTACACAGAGAGACTCTGACTCGAAAAACCAAAAACCGAGCCAAACAAAACAAAACAAAACAAAACAAAAAACAAATCAAAGAATAGGCTTCCATTAGCAGACTAACTAGACAGAATCAGTGAGACCCCTGAGGGCCTGGTTAGCGCCAGCTTGAGCTGATACATATATCACAGTGCAACCAACAACAGAGGGATAGACATGTAATATTTCCCATTTATTATATTATAGCCGAAAATGATACCTCCATACATTTAAAACATTGTAGACAGAAGTGGTATTGCTGGTCAAAGAAAGGTTAAATTAGAAACTGAAAATAGATGACCATAGATGGCTCTCTAGTATCTGTAAAGTAAGCACACACTGTGAACTGAAGAAGAAATCATGAGGGCACTGGAAAACATCTTGAACTGAGCCAAATGACAACAGACAACATGAAAATGATGGCTGCAGCTCAAGCTGGCAGAAAGGATAATTTATAGTTTTGAACACTTTTACTAAAAATCTAAAATCAACAGTATAATTTGTGCCTGAAACGGATAAGGAAAGAGAGCAATTCAAACATAAAATAAACAGAATGTAGGAAATAGTAAAGGATGGTGCAGAAACTAACAAAAGGAGAGAAAACAGGGGAAACCAATAAAATAAAAAACTGACTTTCAAAAGAGCCACAAAATATATAAAACGTTAGGTAAATGACAAAGGGGGAAATAGAAATAGCAAGCTGAGAGCCAGGTCAAAGCAAAAGACCCGTGAGGAAATGGACAGCTTCACGTGAGCAAAGACGACAGAATAGGAAAGGGCATACTTCTTACAGACACATTACTAAAACACATTTAATGGGAAAAAAAATTAACCTTAAAAATAAAGACATTGAATTGTCTATTTAAAAATCCTCAAGACAAACAAACAAAAACCAAACAAACAACAGTTTTTAAAAAGACCTGCAAAAGTCTCTATGGCTTTATTAGTACATTTTTATACTTAGAAAAAATATCAGCCCTACCCAAAATCTTTCAAAAATATAGTAGGGTCAGCTTCCACTTAATTTTTTGATTACAGTACTAGCCTAGCATCAGAAAATGACATCATAAGAAAAAGTACTCCAGACCAACATCTATTTTAAAAGATTTGTTTTTGTATGTGTGAGTTCCTGCTTTGTGTATGTGCACCATGTGCACCATGTGCACACCCGGTACTGGTGGAGGCCAGAACATGGCATCAGATCCCTGGAATGGATTTGCAGGTGGTTGTAGGAATTAATTTCAAGTTCTCTGCTAGAGCAGCCAGCGCTCTCAGCCACTGAGCCATCTCTCCAAGTCCAGTCTCTGCTGGTACTTGCTCGTCATTATATACGGCTGATGAATGTATACTTAAATATTCGGACTGTCGTAAAATAGGGAGGAGGTCACAGGAGGTTGACGTGTAATAGGTTCAGGATTTCACTCGGTGGTGATGGGAAGCTTCTAGCGATGAATGGCTGTGAGAGCTGGGCAACAATGACACAGAAATGACATTTAGAAATGGCTAAGAGGTAAGTTTTATATTGTGTAACCTTTTAAAATTGAAAAAAAAAAAGTAGGAAAAATAATATGAGAGTGAATATCCCAAACACGGTATGTACTCACTGATAAGCGGATATTAGCTCAAAAGTTCGGAACACCCAAGATTCAATTCACAGTAACTGTTGGACTGAGCGTGGGGTCCCAGATGGAAGAGTTGGAGAAGGGACTGAAGGAGCTGAGGGAGTTTGCAGCCCCATGGAGGGAGCAACAGTGTCAACTGGTCTTGTCCCCTGGTGCTCCCAGAGACTGGACCACCAACCAAAGAATGCATATGGAGGGGCCCATGGTGCTGGCCACATATGTGTCACTGTGGCCTTGTTGGCCATCAGTGGGAGGAGAGGCCCTTAGGCCTGAGAGTGTGAATGCCAGGGAGGGAAGATGGGAGTGGGTGGGTGGGTGGGGGAGCACCTTCATAGAGGCAGGGGGAGGGGGAGGGGATAGGGGGTTTCCAAAGGGGAGACCTGGAAAGGGAGGAAACATTTGAAATGTAAATAAAGTATTAAATAAAAAAAGAAAAAAAAGAGAGTGAATATGTCATTATTACAATCGTCACACATTTAAGAAGATATTAATCAGAGGTATACAGATGACTAACAGGTACTGGAAAAGAAGCTGAACATGATTTGCCATTCTAGAGATGGAAACCAAAACCAAGATACCAGGCCTCAGCCACTAGCACAGCTGTAATTGATTAGCAATTCTCAGCTTCCGTGAGTGTGCGGAGAGATTTGTACCTCCATGTGTCGCTGGTGGGGATAGAGAATTATATGGTTTGATGATTTTTAAAAATGTAAACATATATTTAGCAAATAACCCAGAAAATTCACTGTTTTCTGTTCAAGAAAGATTTGTCCATACAGGTTTGTATACACAGCGTTGTTGGTAATAGCTGGTCATGAGGAAGAGGGCAAGTCTCTGAGATGACCTCATGTAGTGGATTGACAGAGTGGAACAAGCATGCAGGTCTTGATGCATGTGGCAACATGGGTCACATTAGCTGCCCTTTATACGTATGTGGGGCTATAATTGCATCATTTTCCCTCCCTGTCCTCCAAGTCCTCCTCTGTGCCTCACCTTCCCTCTACTGGTAGGGGTGTGTGTGCGTGTGCGCGTGTGTGCGTGTGCTCGCGCCCCTAAATGCAACCTGCTAAGTCCGCATATGTTACTGGTATGTATATGTTCTCAGGGCTGACCATTTGACAGTGGACACTGGTAACTTCTGTAGTTGCTGTGTCATGGCAAACTAATATGAACAACTGGAAAGGAGGAAGAAAGACCACCACTGAGCAGCTTCAGCCCAGAGTTCAATTGATTCTGGGCCTGTGGTAAAGCACAAGACGTAATTTTCTAACATACTTGTTTTATTATTTATGTGTGTGGATGTGTGTGTCTACTTATATGTTCAGGATCCCTCAGAGGCAAGAAGAGAGCCTTGGATCCTCTGGAACTGAAGGAATAGGTAGTTTTGAGTCACATGCTGTGGGTTCAGGGAACTGAATTTGGTTTCTCTGAAGTATAAGCTCATTTTTAATAATAAAATTTAATCGTTAGGAAGTTTTGAGAAATGTTCCATATAATAGTACAAATCAATATCGTACTTCTAACGAATAGTTTACCTACAAGTACCAAAGTATAAATTGTGCATAAAATTTTATTTAGTAAACTTATTTCTAGGAATATATGTTGACAAAAATATGTATGTACTGTGGGATATCTGTCACAGTATTATATACAATGGTGAATTATGAGAGACAAGTCAAAATTACATACAGAATTAATAAATTATGAAATTACTTGTAGACATTTCTATAATAATTAAAATGCTATTTTCTAGGCTAAAACTTTAGAAGCCAATATTATCATCATCTTATACTTTTACATTATAAATATGATTAAAATATATTAAATCACTTTGTAAAAACATTATGCAATTGGAAATTATTTCTGACAAATCAACTCTTACAGTTTTATAGGCCATTCCTCTTTTCTCCTTTGAAATGACAAAGGAAAGTTGACTTCAGTCAAAATAGCACACAACCTAATCTCATAAATCACACGTTTAATGTGACTTGCTTTCAGTAGACTTTGAAATCCTTACTACTGTCACACTCAACTAGAAATAAGTTGACAACTCCTGACTAAATTCAGAGAAAATAAATACTAGTCTTTTAAAATATACAGGACTCACCTCCCTATTGTGAACATAAAATTCAAATACCTCCAATTTTCTCCTTTGAAGATATGTTAGCTTCACTCTGAGCAAGGAGCAACATTCCTCTGTGTTTCCCAAGGCCATTACACTGAGACTCATCCGATACCTATAACACTTGCTGAAGTTATCCCTTAAATATTTCTAGTTCTGTAGTGACTATTTTTGTGAAGAATGAAGTGTGGGTTTTTTTTCAGGACATTTAAGTTTTTTAATAGTTAAACCACAGATGTAGAAAAGAAAAGAATTCAAAGTATTAGCAACAAATAAAATTGTACCAGTGGACTTTGGTAAAATTCTATAAAATTATAATCATTTCAATTATAATCACTGTTAAAGAATGCTTTAGAAAACAAGCCCTTGAGTTCTATCTATCCTTCTGAATGTGTCACTTACCTGAACTGTGCCATATTTGTGTATTTCAAACATATATTATTATTATACTGCCTGTGATTTTTAGAATATAGAAGTTCAGAATTGAGAGCTCTTCTTGGTAGATTTTTCCTTGGACCAATATGAAATGTCCTTCCTTATCTTTTTTGATAACTTTTGGTTGAAAGTTGATTTTATTCAATTTTAGAATGGCTATTCCAGCTGTTTCTTGGGACCATTTGCTTGGAAAATTGTTTTCCAACATTTTACTCTGAAGTAGTGTCTGTCTTTGTCACTGCAGTGCATTTTCTGTATGCAGCAAAATGCTGGGTCCTGTTTACATATCCAGTCTGTTAGTCTATGTCTTTTTATTGGGGAATTGAGTCCATTGATGTTAAGAGATATTAAGGAAAAGTGATTGTTACTTCCTGTTATTTTTGTGGTTAGAGGTGGAATTATGTTTGTGTGGCTATCTTCTTTTGGGTTTGTTGAAAGATTACTTTCTTGCTTTTTCTAAGGTGTAGTTTCCCTCCTTGTATTGGTGTTTTCCATCCTTTGTAGGGCTGGATTTGTGGAAAGATATTGTGTAAATTTGGTTTTGTCATGGAATTTCTTGGTTTCTCTGTCTATGGTCATTGAGAGTTTTGCTGGGTATAGCAGCCTGGGCTGGCATTTGTGTTCTCTTAGGGTCTGTATGAAATCTGCCTAGGATCTTCTAGCTTTCATAGTCTCTGGTGAGAAGTCTGGTGTAATTCTGATAGGTCTGCCTTTATATGTTACTTGACCTTCTCCCCTTACTGCTTTTAATATTCTTTCTTTGTTTAGTGCATTTGGTGTTTTGATTTTTATGTGATGGGAGGAACTTCTTTTCTGGTCCAGTCTATATGGAGTTCTGTAGGCTTCCTGTATGTTCATGAGCACCTCTTTCTTTAGGTTAGGGAAGTTTTCTTCTATAATTTTGTTGAAGATATTTACTGGTCCTTTAAGTTGGGAATCTTCACTCTCTTCTATACCTATTATCCTTAGGTTTGGTCTTCTCATTGTGTCCTGAATTTCCTGGATGTTTTGGGTTATGAGTTTTTTGCTTTTTGCATTTTCTTTGACTGTTGTGTCAATGTTTTCTATGGTATCTTCTGCACCTGAGATTCTCTCTTCTATCTCTTATATTCTGTTGGTGATGCTTGCATCTCTGACTCCTGATCTCTTTCCTAGGTTTTCTAACTCCAGGGTTGTCTCCCTTTGTGATATCTTTATTGTTTCTATTTCCATTTTTAGATCCTGGATGGTTTTGTTCAATTCCTTCACCTGTTCGATTATGTTTTCCTGCAATTCTTTAAGAGATTTTTGTGTTTCCTCTTTAAGGGCTTCTAGCTGTTTGCCTGTGTTCCCCTGTATTTCTTTAAGGAAGTTATTTATGCCCTTCTTAAAGTCTTCTATCATCATCACGAGAAGTGATTTTAGATCTGAATCTTGCTTTTCCAATGTGATGGTGTATCCAGGACTTGCTATGGTGGGAGAACTGGGTTCTGATGTTGTCAGGTAACTTTGGTTTCTGTTGCTTATGTTCTTATGCTTACCTCCTGCCATCTGGTTACTTCTAGTGCTACCTGCCCTCCCTATATCTGACTGGAGCCTGTCTTTCCTGTGATCCTGTTTGTGTCAGAACTCCTCAGAGACCAGCTGTCTTTGGGATCCTGTGATTCTGGGATCCTGTGATCCTGAGATCCTGGGTGTGCCAGAGCTCCTGGGAGTCAAGCTGCCTCTGGGACTCAGAGATCCAAGTGTGACCAAGCTCCTGTGCTTCTTAACAATGTGGTTATAGGTAAATAAGAAACAGAGAGTGAGAAAGGGACCCATAACAACCTACAAAGTCATGCCCCATGGGACCTGCATCTAACAGCTAGGTGCCACATCTAGAACTACCCAGAATAGTATCTCTAGCTGGAAACCAATCAAGCACTCAATATCTGAACCTTTGGGGTGCGTTTTAACTTCAAACCATAACGACCACATTTGTGAATGGGGTGGCACTCAGGATGCTCCAAATTCAGGATGATGTTTACTTCTGTGTTGCAGACCATTGGACCACTGGTTGGGAAAAAAGCATGAGGTTCCTGTAGTATAGATGGTGTCCTGGTTGCTGGTGAATGAGTCTCTATCATCTTTTTAAGCTTCATAATGTAAATTCATAATGTCATATGTAATGACATAAATAATAGTTTTAACTGTCAACTTGACACAATCTACAATCACCTAGAAAGAGAGTCTTAATGAAGCATTGTCTGGACCAGGTTGGTCTGTGGAGGATTGTCTTGTTTACAGTAATTGGTGTGGGGAAAGCTAGCCAGCTGCATGCAGCACCATTCCCCACCAGCTGCATGCAGCACATTCCCCACCAGCTGCATGCAGCACCATCCCCACCAGCTGCATGCAGCA
>JADRCH010000109.1:1658252-1678884 GCA_019843965.1 Rhynchomys soricoides | reverse complement strand
GGCAAACCTGTGGGTGTGTCCAGGAAAGGTTAACTAAGGAGGGAGACCCACTCTGAAGGCTAACTGTAAACCGCTCTACTTCATTGGCTGAGATGGCACACTGAATAGAAAGGGAACAGGAAAAAGCTAAGACTAGCTCATCACTCTCTGCACCCCGACTGAGGATACTGCGTGCCCATTTGCCTCAAGCTTCTGTTGCCACAGAGCGAGCTCTCTTTTGCTGTAGGGTTTTCCTTACAACAACAGACAGCAGCCTCAAACAGTGATCCAGAATCAAATCTTCCTTTTCTAAGTCACATTCATTGGGAATTTTGTCACAGCAGTGAGTCAAATGATTAATATATCACCCAGGCAGCAGCCAGTTTCAAAATTTACAGGGTTTCTTCTCTTGATCCAACTAAGACTTTCTCTAAATCAAGAAGATTTCCTTTTCTCTCTCTGACTTCCACTCCAGAAATTACTGTGACGAAAAAGACCAAGTCATTTTGTTCTGTCAGGTCTCCAGAGCTGAACACTGGGCTTAGTATTTGCTGTGTGAGGCTCCTTTAGTGTCATGTCCGTAGTTGGGCCCTGACTTCTCTCTCATTACATAAAGCACAGTGTCAAGCAAGGATGGAGCACTCACAGCCATAGGGAGCTGCGAGACAGGAATGAGTGAGGGCCAGGTCTCCAGGGGGGCAGCTGCCAACTGCCCTGTGGTAGGCCCATGTTGTTAAAAAAAAAAAATGCAGACCATCCAGATTTTATGTGATTTAAAATTCTGGCAACTGAACTAAACTTTTAAAAACAGCCCTTTGAGAGGCCAAACAAAACACATAACACATCTGTGCACTGGATCCAGCCCTGGGGCTGCCAGTTTGCAACCTCTGCTGAGATCCAGATGGATGGAATCTAATGCTGTCCTCTGATCTACCAGCCCACTTACCCTATCAAAGGAGGAACAGGGTTAGATGTGGTTTGGATTATCAATGTTTCCTAAGAAAAGATGGTCCTTTGAACCCGAATTTGATGCTGGACTTCAAGGCTGGCCCCAGGACGAAGGAAACTCAGCTAGCCTGTCATCCAATGAACATTCCTTTGTACCTGGCAGTGCCAAAAATAGGGCAGGGCTTTGGGCAGTGGCTAGAGATCAAAGATTTAAACTGTGCTGCCCCCACACCCAGTCCCCCAGCGAGGCCCTGACTCCTACCTAGCTCCCCTTTGGGGCCCAGCTCCAATCTGGATTCTATCCATCCCACTGGCAGCATATCTCACAACCCCTTCTACACCAGCCGCTTCCCTGGCTTCCTGGAAACCTGGCCACCCCCAAGGACACCAAAGGTACCATCTTCTCTGGTACAGCTTTGTCAGAGGGGCTTTTCACCAGTCCCAGTTGCCTGCCCACAGCAGGCCTGAAGGTCAGCCACTGTCTATACCAGTTACTTTTTGTTTGTTTGCTTGCTTGCTTTATTGTGCGATCCTTCAGTACTTATTTACCTGCTCACTGTCTGAATGTATGTTTTGTCCCACAATGCATTTCAAAGTACATTGTAAAAGAGTTCTGTTTAACATTCATATTATTAACATTTGAGACCTATTACTGTTTATTTTTCCTTTTAAGATAAAATTTGTCTCCAACGAAATGCACAAATCTTAAGTAAACAGTTGCAGAGCTTGAGGGAATGCATACTTGTGGGTAAGCAAATTGGTGTCAAACTGTAGAACTTTGCCATTGTCTGCTGGAATTTGCTAAAGCCCTTTCCCAGTCACAGTCTCTACCTCACCTAAAACAGCCAGCAAAGTTCTCTGTGTTTCACCTGTTTCAAGAGCTCATCTAGGTAAATCTGCAGATCTGCTGATCTGAGAGGCTCCACACAGTGTATTTGAGATGTATCACAGTATTTGTGGGCTTATTGCAGTTATTGCCAGGGGTAGGTTATTCTCTTAAATATCTGTATTCTTTTATCTGGGCTGTTTTCAGGGGGTTGTTTTGTTTTGTTTTTTACCAGATGGTTTTGTGTGTGTGTGTGTGTGTGTGTGTGTGTGTGTGTGTGCGCATGAATAAATTTAACATTCTTGTATAGTTATTTTATTTTCCTTACTCCTCTGTGAATATTTAGGTATAAAATTGCAAGATCCCTGGGTAAGTAGATGTCTGTGCCACTGAACTCTGATGACTGTATGGATGTTGTGGTGACTCATTGCTTTGTAACACTACCACTTTAGAGCCTAAGGCAGGAGGATTGGGAGTTCAAAGACAGCCTGGGCTACAGAGTGAGACTCTGTCTCACAAAAAGATATTAGCAGTCACAACTGAGATCTGCTTAGCCAGCCCTAGCTGGGTAGATATATCCAGAGAATGGAATATTCTAGGAGTTTGCAGTCCAGTGAGGTAGTGACCATAAAAATGGGAACAGCCAGGCATGGAGCTGCCATCCACTAAGAAGGCGATGGGCAGAATACCCTGTGTTCCAAGCTAGGGGTGATCTGAGCACTGGGAAGGCCTTTTTGCTGAATGGAAGCTTGAATCTCACCTGAAAACGTGGTGGGGAAGGGAGAGAATACAATAGGTTTACACAGACATGAGGACACTCAGACACAGGACACCGCCTAGGAGACTAAAAGATAGGTCATTCCCTGGCCCAGAAGGGCCCAGAGAAGACCAGGATACACCTGGACTGCTGAGTGCTCAGGACTCACCTCTGGATCAGGTCCAAGATTGCCATTTTCACAGACTCTCCTCTTTCCTCTTCTGAGGCACAGTCATTTTGGTCCCAAAACAATATTCCAAAACCTCCCTGTAGATGCAGCTACAGAATTTTTTAAAAAAAAATCTTATTTAGGCTACCCAGCAGCATTTCATTTTAATGCATGAATGTGCTAGTGATTTTATTTGTTTGTTTGATTTTTGTTTGCATTTAAATATGAGACAAGAGGCATGCTGGAGAAATTGAGACATGTGATCAGACCTTTGAAGGTCAGTATTCTTACTGAAGCACCATGGAGGTTACTTAAGCCCTTTGAATCTGAATTTTCTTACTGGTAAAATGGGAAATATGCTCACCTGAAAGTTCAGGCCTAGTTAAATTGCAGTTACAGTATTTGGATTCAGGAAATTAGTCCAATTCCTAATTCTTATAAAAAATAAACAGAGCTTTTTATATACAAAAAAAATGATAGCTCAGGCATTAAGCATGCTTCCTGATCTTCCTGAGGACCCCCGTTCAGTTCACAACATTCATACCAATGAGCTTTTGGCCAACTGTAACTCCGACTCCAGGGCATCAGATGTTCTCTTCTGACTTCCTTGGGTACCTGCATATGTGCCCCCTCCCACACATACACCCCCAACACAAATAAAAATAAATCTTAAAAACATAAAGAGAGGTTCTACCCTCCCTCTGCCTCCCATGATTATTTTGTTCTGTCTTTTAAGTGAGATTGAAGCATCCTCACTTGGGCCTTCCTTCTTGTTAAACTTCATACACTCTGTGAGCTGTATCATGAGTATTCTGTATTTTTGGCCAGTATTCAATTATCAGTGAGTATATACCATGCATGTCATTTTGGGTCTGGGTTACCTCACTCAGAATGATATCTTCTATTTCCATTCTTTTGCCTGCAAAATTCATGATATGCTCATTTTTAATAGCTGAGTAGTATTACATTGTGAAAATGAACCACATTTTCTGTATCCATTCTTTGGTTGAGGAGCATCTGGGTTGCTTCCTGCTCTGGTTATTGTGAGTAAGGCTGCTATGAACACAGTGGAGCACTTGTCCATGTGGTGTGGTGGAGTTCTTTTGGCATATGCCCAGGGGTGGTATAACTATGTCTTCAGGCTTTTCCAACTTTCTGAGGAACCACCAGATTGATTTCCAGAGTGGTTGTACCAGTTTGCAATCCCACCAGCAACGGAGGAGTGTTCCTCTATCTCCACATCCTCGCCAGCATGTGTTTTCTTTTTTTTTTTTTTTTAATTGTGCATAAAATTTTATCTAGTAAACTTATTTCTAGGAATTTATGTTGACAAAAATATGTATGTACTGTGGGATATCTATCACAGTATTATATACAATGGTGAATTATGAGAAACATATCAAAATTAAATACAGAATTAATAAATTATGAAATTACTTGTAGACATTTCTATAATAATTAAAATGCTATTTTTTGGCTAAAACTTTAGAAGCCAATATTATCATCATCTTATACTTTCACATTATAAATATGATTAAAATAAATTAAATCACTTTGTAAAAACATTATGCAATTGGAAATTATTTCTGACAGATCCACTCTTACAGTTTTATAGGCCATTCCTCTTTTCTCCTTTGAAATGACAAAGGAAAGTTGACTTCAGTCAAAATAGCACACAACCTAATCTCATAAATCACACGTTTAATGTGACTTGTTCTCAGTAAACTTTGAAAAACTTACTACTGTCACACGCAACTAAAAATAAGTTGACAACTCCTGACTAAATTCAGAGAAAATAAATACTAGTCTTTTAAAATATACAGGACTCACTTCCCTAATGTGAACATAAAATTCAAATACGTCCAATGTTCTCCCTTGAAGATATGTTAGCTTCACTCTGAGCAAAGAGCATCATTCCTTTGCATTTCCCAAGGCCATTACACTGAGATTCATCAGATACCTGTAACACTTGCTGACGTTACCCCTTAAATATTTCTATTTGACCAGCACAAAGTGTCCTTCCTTATGTTTTTTGATAACCTTTGGTTGAAAGCTGATTTTGTTTGATATTAGAATGGCTATTCTAGCTTGTTTCTTGGGACCATTTGCTTGGAAAATTGTTTTCCAACCTTTTATTCTGAGGTAGAGTCTGTTTTTGTCACTGAGGTTTGTTTCCTGTATACAGAAAAATGCTGGGTCCTGTTTATGTATCCAGTTTGTTAGTCTATGTCTTTTTTATTGGGGAATTGAATCCATTGATGTTAAGAGATATTAAGGAATAATGATTGTTGCTTCCTGTTATTTTAGATGTTATTTTTATGTTTATGTGGTTATCTTCTTTTGGGTTTGTTGAAAGGAGATTACTTTCTTGCTTTTTCTAGGGTGAAGTTTCCCTCCTTGTGTTGGCAGTTTCCATCTATTATCTTTTGTAGGGCTAGGTTTGTGGAAAGATATTACGTAAATTTGGTTTTGTCATGGAATATCTTCTTTTCTCTGTCTATGGTAACTGAGAGTTTTGCTGGGTATAGTAGCCTGGGCTGGCACTTGTGTTCTCTTAGGGTCTGTATGAGATCTGGCCAGGATCTTCTAGCTTTCATAGTCTCTGGTGAGACGTGCTACAGAATTTTTAACTGCCTTTAAATTCCTTACTGCAGAAAACTGAAACTGTCACCTTCACAGCTGCTCTGGGAACATTTCATCTTTATGGCCTAGTTCCTCAGCTAAATGGCTGTGTCACAGAACTTCATGAGTGAGTGGGGCATGTCTGAGGGATAAGTGACTATTCTGATCATAGTGACCCTTGAAACATTAAGACTTACTGTCTTTGTCTGTCCTATGCTCTTACACCTCTGAAAGTTAGAAAAGCAACATTTTGATCAAGGTGGTTAAAATATAACAAGGTGATGACTGAATTATATCTTCAGCAACTTAGTCCATACAGCAACCTGCTCCCCTAGGCTGGCAGCATCGCGGGGCTTCCCTGTGCAAAGGCAAAAGTCTCTGCTCTTTATAATACGAATCCTTTCCAGACTTAGCAAACTCCCTCCACTAAGGGATTCTGGTCTCTGACTCAGAATCCTGTAAAGATACTCAGATGGCCCCAGGAAAGAGAAAAATCTGTCAAGCATTCTTGCAACACATTTGAATTGCCAAGTTCCTGAACTAGCCCTTTGATGTGATTTTCCTGGTCATATAATGCAGAACACACTCAAAAAAAAAAAAAAAAAGAAAGAAATGGAGGCTCTCAGTGTGGATAAACTACGGTCTTATGGACCTTTGCACGTGGAGTGTTTTTCTTTAGCAGACATAGTTTACAGGAAGGTCTCTGATAGGTCTGTGGGCCTAGTTATTCATGGTGGATAGTGAGAAAGGAATTGCCTGCATTTCCTAGGTTAGCTGGTCTGTCTGCATTTGCAGTATAGGCATGTGGGATTATGGGAACCTAGTTGTTCCATCTATTCCTGTCCCATTAGGCTTGGCATTTCCAGCTTGAGCTAAAAACCATGTGTCCAGGAATCCTTTCTCAGCCCTGGACAAACAGAGCTGGTCACACTTTCAATAGCAGTTACCTGGTGAGTATTTCTTTCTAAATAAAATTTGTTTTTTTTTTAAAGTACCAATCAAAAGTAGAAATTTTAGAGGTTGTTACTAAAATTCTTTCCCTGGAGAAAATGTAATCAACACCTACCTCTTCTCCTGGTGTCCCAGTGACAAACAGAGGCACAGTGCAGCCAGAGTTCATTCTGGGGAGCCATGGAGTTTATCAGACTTACTCATAGAGCTTACTTCCAGGGCTTCCTCCTCCATAGTGGGCTGTACCTGGGACGTCTTGACCTAGTACGGAAAAGGGCTTCCCTGTAGCCTTTAGACAGTCTCCACTCTAGCCTTCTCCAGTTTGTATACTCTACCCCCACCCCAGGCCGTGGGCAATTAAGGAGTGACAGGTACTTGGGTGCTCCTCTTTGTCCTTCTATGTGAGGGTGTAAATCATCAACAAATCCAGTTGGGATGATTTTTTCGTGGGGACACTGCTGAATGGACACCCAAGATGGCAGTATGGCAGTCGCTTGGCTCAGAGGACAGTCACGCCCAATGGAAGTGTGTGTTGGAAGTGTTGAAAGGCACTAGCTGGAATTCTGAATCACCTTGTCAGTCAGCAGGGGTAGCCAAGTAGAGTTCTGGACAAACAAAACAAAACAAACAACAAACAAAAAAACCACCACCACCACCACCAGAATAAAAATGAAGCTCTTGGTGATAGGTTTCCTGTGGTCCTGGCAGTAATGGTAGATTTGAGGGGAGGGGATTAAGGTTTTAGCAGCAAATATCATTTCTGGATCAGTTTCCACGGTCTTTAATGAGACAATACATCTTCCACAGCTGTTATGTTTGAGGATTTCAGAGAGAGCAGATGATATACAGTCAGCAAGCCTGGCTCTGACCTGGAGGTTGAAGGTCAGGTCATTGCAAGCCTTTGGAGGGTTTGGCTCTGTGTCAAGTAGGGAAATGTGTCCCCTCTCCCACTTAGAAGAAAGAGGCCATGGCTTTGAGAGTGATTTGTTGGACCCTGCAGGGTCAAAAAGAACCGCCTCAGTGAAACAGCCCTTCTTTCTTTTGGCTCTTCTCGCACCAGCTTGTTTGTCACCTTGGGATCAGAGGATCCAAGGTTCTTTCCTCCAAGAAAGCTATTTTCACCCTCCAAATATGTGAGACTGCTTCTCGGGGGAAGTCCCAGAAGCTGTCACAGGTGGAACTCAGTGTGGTCAGGTCCTGAGCCACCATCTTTGTGAGTTCCATAGCACTGACTGGGGGTGGGGCAGGGAGGGAGCCCATTGTTCTCCAGTTAGTGTAACAACCGAGAGTCTGGGTCACACCTCATATTCTAAACACGCCTGTGCCAGATGCAGCATTCTGGACACTTTCCCATCTGTCTTCCCTTACCTGATACTGTGACAATGCACTAGGAACAATATCAGTGATTGTCCCTTTGGACATATGGTTGATGTCACTGCCCACAACTCAGACAATTGTGGGCATTTGACTCTACTACCCATGCCAGCCAAGACACACAAGGTGTTCTTCATTACAGACTAGACAGGGGGTCTGAGTTACAAGGAAATAATTCAATCTAGCAGGCTAGGGTGACATTGCCAACCCAAAGAACGATTTATGAGGTCATCGGAGCCTGGATGTGGAATGAATTCCATAACACAATAACTCAGCCCAGATCACCTTGTTTAATTTTAATTTTCCTAGTAATGGGGTCTTCCTGCCATCATTTATGATCTAGACAATATAAAAACAATTCAAGCACTGTGCTAGAACTCTACTATGTCTGAAATGCAGAGAGTTCTAACAATGGTACATGGGCATTGTCCACGTAATCCTTGCCATAAGTTAGGGTACTCTATTGAAGTCTGAGCGTGTTTACTATTATTGCAACCCAAGAAGAAAGGTAGAATTTGGGCCAGAGTAGGTAAGCTACAATCTTCTGAGGAACACGCTTTGTGGCTCAAAACTCTGGTTATAGGACCACACTCTTCTAATAAGTTCTTCTTTTATTCCTATGAAATAAGGCGGAATGGGGGAGGGTGGCTTAGGAATTCTGGCGTTCCTAGTGCCTTCCTGGTCTACGAAGTAGGGTCTGGAATATAAAGCAACTGATGCTCCTCCCCCAGAGAAGCAAACCCCTGAGAGCTTGAGGGGATGTGGAACAGGCTGAGCCGGGCTCACAGGGCCAGGGGGGCTATGGAGACTTAAAGCTGAGCAGATTGATCAGTGGGTCAAAGCACTAACCGTGAAAGTGTGCAGGTGAGTTCTAATCTCTAGACCCATATAAAAGCTAAGTGAGGGGCTGGAGTGATGACTCTGCAGTGAAGAGCACTTGCTTGGCTTTTAGAGGAACTGGGTTCAGTTCCCAACACACAGCTCACAAATGCCTGGAGCTGCAGCTCCAGAAGATCTCATGGCCTCTTCTGGCCTTGTGGGCACCTGCACTCCCACAGACACATGAATAAAAATAAAATATATCTTTTTTAAAAAACAGCCGAGCAAGTAGTACCAGCATCTGTGATCCCAGGCAGAAACAGATATAAAGGGCAGAAACAGGAAAAGCAGAAGTTCAGGGTAGAGCTAGCCTGGTATCACAAGATGGAAGGTGAAGACTGACCCCAGACTTTCAGACATATTCCATGTCCTATGTTCCCGAATTCACACAAACACACACATGAATGAGCACACACTCCACACATGCGCGTGTACACACACACACACAACACACACACACAGTCATAGAAACATAGAAACGTAGTTACTATGGTCAAGCATCCTACCACACCACTAAAACTGGCCCTCAATATAAGAAAGAGTGGGAACACAGCCATCTGAGTTGCCTTAGCTTTTGGTTTGCCTTCTTTTATGAAGTCTAGGGAAGAAATCACTTCTGTGGTCAACTGTCTGTAAAAATGGGTCTAGTCCAAGAGGTTCTCACAGCTCACTTGTCAAAGGTGTCCTCCCCTGGGGAATTTCCCCAGTCCCCCTCTGCCTCTGCCTCTGCCTCTGCCTCACACCTGAGGTCTATGCTGCATGCACTTGTAAGGAGGCCAAGGCAAACAGAACCTGTGAGCGGAACTGCAAGGGGTCATGGGAAGAAGTCTTTGCTGCTGACAAGAAGTTAGTGGGTAGCTTAAGGTTTGTGTGTGTCGATTACTCCAGCAGTTAGATAGAGGCCTGTGGAAAGCATGAGAACAGTTCTGGTTACCCACTGTTATGTAACAAATCACTGGAGCTGCTGTGACAGGAACGGTCTGGGCCAACTGAGCTCAGCACCATGATGTTCCTGCTCCTTGTGATACTTACTGGGTCTGAGATTGTTAGAGGAGTTTTGGGGGGCCAGAACACCCAAGATGCCACCAGCCACTGATGCTGAGTTTGGACCACAACTGAGGCTGTTGAACAAGGTACCTACACCTGTGGCTCGGGCTCCCCACAGAATGGTGCTGAGAGACTCAAAACAGGGCACGGCCCCATAGAGAAGCAAGAGGCTAGACCCACAAGACCTGGAACTGGCATGTGGCTCTCTCAGGATTCTATTAATTTAGCTATTACAAGGCCAGTCCCAATTAAAAGGAAGAAAAATAAACACTTCTTAATGGGAAAAGTGATCTTTTCCGACAATCCTTAATACATCACAATAGAATAATGTGGGTTGTCCATATGAGACAAGATATCCCACATAAAACTTAATTCTGTGGCCCACATAGCTCTTGTCAGGCATCCCTAGGTAAGCTTACTTCCAATGAAATTTCTATCCCCTGCTCATGACTCTTGTAGCAAAAATTATTCTCAGAAGGTAATTAAGACAGAACTAAAACCAGGTGCTCACCCAGAGCATAGCTTAGTACTGAAGTGAAAAAGGATGTCCACCTCAGGGCACCTCCATGGATATTACCCATCACAGGCTGGGTGTCCCAGTGCTCAATAGCATTTGCCATCTCCAGAGGGCCTTGGGGACGATGCTTTGAGAGTCGCTAGCTGTTGAGTTCCTGTGCACATGAGCCCTTTCTATCTCACTGGCAATGCTGGAGCAGGCACCACCTCCGGATGTCTAGGGGATACAATTGATGTTCTAAACAATTAAATGCACATTGCCACAGTGCGCCCTAGAAAAGCTCCTCCTTCTTACAGTCTGGATGTCTGGTGAACCAGGGTATTGTTGTAGTCCACATAACTTTCCCTAAGGTGATGGGAACGTTTATTCACCCCAGAATGGGCATATGATGATATACCAAAGGGACAATTCAACCCAACTCCAACCTGGTGAACCAAAATAAATTACTGGTGTTACCTACAGGATCATGAGTTAAGAAGCACAGGTGACTGACTCTCAGGCATCTGCACCGACCAAAAACTCACCTCGTCACACAGATGAGAGCTCCATCCTTGGGGATTCCTGCCCAAGTTGCAGACAGCTCCAACGAAGAGTGCCCTCATGCCACCACCCCTAGAAATTGTTCTCTGTTTAAATAACCTCAGAGATGAACCTGGTAGGTTTTACAACTACTGTGAACATTCTGAACCGTGTAACTGTGTGTGTTTCTATGTGTTCTGTAGTCTATGTTTGCAGGGCAGCACGATTGATGTCCAGTGCCTTTCTTCATTTGCTTCACAATCAATGCTTTCCATTGATTGGTTGGTTAGTTGGTCGATTGGTTGGTTGGTTTATATAGGGCCACTCGTTGAGGCTGGTCAGTGAACTTCAAGGCTCTTCCTGTTGCCCACCCCTCCCAAGGCTGGCGTAGCAGACATGTAAGTACCACATTCTTAGCTTTTTTATGTGTATTCTGAGAATTAGAACTAAGATGCTCATGTTTGTGCACCAGGCACTTTAGCCACCTCCCCAGTCCCCTCAAGCTTTTGTTAGCTTCCTGAGCTTTCTGAGACACCTTGCTATTTCCAGGTAAAAATGTCCAATCTGGAAGAGATTGTACACAGCAATAGTCTTTATGTCTGCTTTTCCAGTATAGTCAATGTTTAGAAGACAATGGAAGTGGGACTGTGGTGGAGGAGCTGTCTAGTTCTTCGAAAGAAGAATCAGACTTCCTTCCTTGAATCTCCCTTTCCACCCTCATTAAGACAGAAAAGAGAGGAAGGGGATCTGCAACAGGAAAAACGGTAAAGTGGCTGGTCGATGGGGATAGTGACTGTGAGCAATGTATAAGAGATGTATATGGGATGTCATGATATAACCAGTTAATCTGGATACTAGGAAGAAAGAGAGAAGAACAAGAACAACCGTGCTCCATGGCCTCTGGTGCTGGTCCTGACGGGCCGTCTTCCTGCCTTCTCTAGCCACTTGCTGCGTTTTTGGTAATCGCACCCCCTCCTGGGGTCTTCTTCCTCCTATTGCGATTCCTTCTCATGTTCCCGCATGAGCGCCTCTCTTCAGCCCACTCCTTTAATCCTGGTGCTTCCTGAGGCTTTGTCCCTTAGCCTTTTGCTCTTCTTGAGTCTGAAGTTATCCAGAACAGCGGTTCTCAGCCTTCCTGATGCTGTGACCCTTTAATACAGTGCCTCAGGTTGTGGGGACCCCATACAATTATTTCATTACCTCTTTGTAACTGTAATTTTGGTCACTGTTATGAATCGTAATGTAAGTATCTGATATGCAAGATGTCTTGTATGTGATGCCTCCCAACAGGTTGAGACCCACTTGTCGAGAACAGAGGGTGTTTAGTAAGGCAGGTATCTGTAACCATCATCTAAATGTTCATTGCTTACAATAGCCTCTACCCGCCATTGGTGCTCCAGCCCTGGCTACCAGGTGAAGACCTTTTATTGAATGTCCCACACTTATGTCAGTTTCAGAGAATCCAGAACTGATCCTATTGTCTCACTCGTCCAGCTCTCCAAATCAGGAGCCTGGGTAGCCTATGTGGGCATGCAGCATTAAGGCCTTGTAAGAAGGTGTGGCAATGGCACCATGTCCTGACATTTCAGAGGCTGGTTCCAGGACTCCAAGGACTATGCACGTCTTCCTAGGCCTGTGTTAGTTTTTCTCATCTACCCTTGCCTCTTCCAGGGACCTTATGCATCCCTGTTCTTCCTCAGCTGAGCACCTAATTATAATTTCTGGCACACAGTAGTTGATCAATATTTATTGATTAATTCATTGATGTCTTCTGGTCAATCATAAGTCATGTTTATGAGTGCTTACTCTGGGCCACAGATAGCTCACAACACTTTAGATGTATTGACTCACGGAATTAATTTATTTAATCTATATAACTACAGTGGGACCTTGATTTTATAGCTGAGGAAAGTTAAGCTCACTTTACACATCTAGAGACTGAGTGGGAAGGCCAAGAATTCAGTACACTGGTAGTCTGACCCAGCCTCCCATCTTCACTCTTGGATGTCATGTTTTTGTTCTGTGTATGTGTGTATAGGTCTGTGTATGTGACTACAGCTGTGTGCAGAGGCCAGAAGAGTTGACGTTACGGACAGTTGAGCTTCCTGATGGGGTTATCAGGCATTGTACCCCAGACACCAACTTTATTTTTGGCTTTCAAGACAAGTTTCTCTGTGTAACAGGGCCCTGGCTGTCCTGGAACTCACTTTATAGACCAGGCTGGCCTCAAACTCATACTCCTAGAGATCCTCCTGGCTCTACCTCTCAAGTGCGATTATAGGCATGCACTACTATGCACAGCTCAGACTCCCAACTCTTATCAGTACCCAGAACTGCTTCTCTGGTGATGGATGGAGAATAAACATGTCAACAGTTGGACAGGTTGCAGGTGGTGGTGATGAGGAGGTTGATGCTGAGCAAACCTCCGTGTTCACAAGGATTTACCCCCAGAGGAAAACCATGCAAAATGGATTCCTACAGCATCTTGGTCACAGTTGACCAAGCCAAGCACTACGTTAAGAAAAGCAGGCATAGAGGGTAGAATGTCTTTTCAGTACCAAATTTGTGGTCACTGGCCTAAGTGTGAAGGCACTGCTTCATCCATAAACACTGTAGCTGTTGTGGAGCTAATCATGAAGAGCTACAGTGTACTGGATTGGGTAACTGGAGAAGCAGCCGATCTCTCATTTTCCTACTCTCAGAGATTCAGAACAAGGCTCTCTTTGGAGGTTACATCCAGTCTGGGTCTTTGCCAAAGGTGGGTGCTCATAAGTCACATTGAGTTGATGAAGACAGACCTTATTCCTTTCTCTGTGCTCAAGAATGAGATATGACCAGTGGCTTAGGATCATTCTGGAAAATGACTCTTGTGGGAGGTTTGGGAGAGGCTCAAGAGGAAAAAGGAAATTTCTTTTTTAATTGTTCATTCCTGAAGCAGCTGAGAAGACAGGCCTATCGGTTCTCCTCAGAGCCCTCCTCCAGAGCAGCACATTTCCTCATTCTCCTCCACGTCAAGCTCTTTAGTTTGCAATCCAAATTTCTGGTTCTGTCTCTTGTCTGTCTCCAACTCACCTAAGCAACCAAGTCCCTTCCCTTCTTTGAACACCCCTGAGCGAAGTTTGCAAGAAAATTAAACCAAGGTTGCCTCTGGGTTTACTCCTCTCCATTACAGACTCAAACTCCTCTTCTATCAAAACCTCCCAGGGTAATAAAGGCAGAGGAGTTACTTTAGAATTTTCTGAAGTGTAGAGACCTGGGTGGGGGACCTTGCTACTGCCTTGCCCCACCCCCTTGTTCTATCGGAAGGAAAGGAGGCTTATTTAAAATATGCTAATTTAAGATCAATGGAAATGTTTTCTTTTTTGCTCTAGGTAGTTTAATGACTCATTCAGGATACTTTTGCAGTTCATAAGAGCCTTGAAACCAAAGAATGAAAGGATTAAACACAACCAAGCAAAGTAGTGCAGCCTTGACAAACTTAAAAGCTGTCTGTGACACTTAGGAGAATGGTATTCAGTTATTTAAGCTTCCCTGTCAACTACCTTGAGAGCAAGGACTAGCACATGATTAAAAAGTGCCTTACCTCCCTGGGAAGCGTGGCAGGTAGCCAAAAGACAGCTATCTGTCTGGTTGCAGGCTAAGCAGTGTTTCTGTCTTGGCAAATGACTACTCCACCTAGGGGGGTAGTCTTAGTGGTACAATAGAAACTAGGGCAAGCTTCTGGTCCAGGATGGGCCAGCCAGGTAGCAGCTTCCCTACGACTCTAGAATGAAGTCAAAACAGAAAGATGGTGTTTCTTCAGGTGTCTGTGCACTAGGATTCTGTTGCTGGCCGTGCTTTCCCACGTGTGCATGTAGGAAGCAGGGAGACAGTAGGGGACCTAAGAGAGATGGTGGCTTCCTAGTTCCCACCTAACCTTCTACTTCCTGGCTCCAGCTGACATCTGGATTTCTGTCCTTAGGTTCTGTGAAACACCCTCTGGCTTTGTACCAAATCTCCCACTGCTGCTTTTACTTGCCTTTCCTAACTGTAGTGGGAAGAATCCTTTCAAGTGTTTGATAAAATTCTCATAACTATTGGAGACAGAATTTCAGTAACTGCGGAGAAGTTTAAAGCTACAGTGTTGGGGGAAGGTAGTCATTTTATGCATGTGAAAATGAGATGCAGAAGGTTCATTCAATGTCTAAACTAGGTCCCTAGAGTAGGTCAATAAACTGTGGTTCTTCCTCTAATATCCATTAGTGGGCCGAGATGTTATGTTTACTTTTTATATGGATGCACATTTATGTTTAGTTATTTGTTGCTTTCTAATGTGTGGTGCCTGTGTATGCACACATCTGTCAGTGCATGAATAGAGAGATCAGAGGACAGCTTTCAGGAGTTAGTTCTCTCTGCTTACCTGGTGATTCTGAGGATTGAACTTGGGTCACCAGATTTGGTGGTGGGTGCCTTTACCTCCTCGGTTATCTACGCAGGCCCCATGTGCACATTCCAACAAATCTACATGCTCCTACATCTTCTTATGCCCAGCTTATGGAAAGTTGAAGGCTGAAGCTGTTAAGTGACATGTTAAGACAGTTTGTTCTCTTAGGCAAGAGGCTATATCCAAGCAGGCTGGACTTCCCTGTCCAGGTCATCGCTCACACTGTCAGGGAGGAACCTTCTTGAGGCAGATGTTTCTATTATTCATCCAGTCAACATTTCTGAGTGCTTACTATGTTAAGTAGCCATCTTTCTATATTGAGTACTTACTGGATTAAGTATTGTTTCAGGCAGAAGACAGTGGCCTTTGAACACTGATAAGGTTCAAAGTGTTCCCTCTAGTAAACGTGCACGGACGAGAAATGGAAGACATTTATGTGAGATAAGGTGCAAGTCTAGAAATGTAGGTGTGGTGGCACAAGCCTATAACGCACAAGGCTCAAGACGAGGCTCATGAGCTCAGGGCCAACCTGGAAAAGGAAAGATACAGAGCAAGCTCTGGGCAGGTACTGTCCTCACTCATATTGTTGGACTCAGCCTCATCTCCGGGGAGGAAACGTTTCTTTCAATATCACCAGGATCTACACACCAATACATAGGTCTGGACACATTCCCAAAGTCACCAAGGCATCTTGGGAGCCTCTGGATAATAAGCTAAGTCTCAGTCTCTCTCTCTCTCTCTCTCTATCTGATGTGTCCATGTGAGTATTTGCACATGGAAGCCAGAGGTTGCTGTTGTGATGGTCACAGCTCCAGAAACCACACCAGGCCAAACAGTTCCTCGTGGGGTTTATTGGGGGGGGGGGGGGGGAGAGGGAAAAAAAAGGAAATGAAGAGAGAGAGAGAGAGAGAGAGTGAGAAGTAAGAAGAGGGGGCAGCAGCCCCTTTTATAGTGGGCCAAGCCCACCTGGCTGTTGCCAGGTAACTGTGGGTGGAGTTTAGATGGAATACTAACAGTTGCTGTGTCATTTCCAATTGCTTCTGCTTTATTTGTTTAAGACAAAGTCTCTCACTGAACCCGGGAGCTCAGCAATTTAGCTAAACTGTCCTGCTGAGAACTTTCTTCATCTGCCTGTCTCTGCCTCCTGGGTGTGTGTGTGTGTGTGTGTGTGTTAGAAGCATGCCGCTCCACCCAACTTTTCCATATGTGCTGGTGATCAGAACGTGGGTCTTCACATCTGCACAGTCACCCCCTAGCTCTAAGGATAAAATTTTCAGACATCTACTTTCACTCTATAGTGTACAGCATTGGTTGAAACATCAAGGAAGAAAAAGGATCATAACTGAGAATGTGTACTGGGGAGAAGGATGCCAGACAGCTTCTTAGAGGGGTCACCCCAGGAAAGGGGAGGAATGTCTGTCATGGCGGAGTGGGTGGTGTCTCACCATTGATCTTTGGCAAGTGGTAGTGGAAACGATAGTCAGAGTTCCAGAACGCACTATTATATTTCCAATTAAAATGTGAAAACAACCCTTTTTCATGAAGCACATTGGCCTCAGCCCTAGGAAGTGACTACAAAGCTCTGTGCTGATTGAGACAAGCTGAAAGCAGACACTGTAATTGATAGAGGAGATAAGTCAATCTGTGTCCTTTAAAGAATAATGAGTTCCATTTTTCATCAAAAAGATCTCCTTGTGCTGAAGAAACATTCTTTCAATAAATCTACTTAATGGTTTCCCCTCTAATGATATATAACATTGGACTGTGGAGCCAAGCCACTGCAGTGGGCCTTGCCAGGGATGTAGGCCACCCATCATTTGCATTGGTAATTCAACAGGAAAAAAAAGGAAACAGAAAAAGAAAGATAGACAGAAAAAGAAGAAGCTGTACAGAAGCATTACTGTCCCAGGACCGATTCCAGTGCCTTCCCGGGCAGTTCTAGAAGGTAGAGGTGCAGGATTTTGGACGAGGAACCTACATTTATGCAAATGTCCAGTCTCCCGCCATCTCTGCTGCTCTGTGGATTTAGAAATGATTCAGCTTGTCTGACTGCCCTGGTTAAATGCTTCGGATACCTGAGTGGTGAGAACTGAGGGCTTTGGTGCCTCTTGAGCTTGCCACCTTGCCACAGGCCTGCCCAGCCCACTGTTGCTGAAGAAGGCTGTAGTGTTTACTGCATGGGGTCAGCCGCCCTGCAGGAAGTGGGCTTTCACCTCATCCAGGTGCTGAAGCCTGAGCAAGGGCCCGCATCCTGCCAAGGGAATGAGTTCGAACCCGTGTTCTTGATCCCGCAGCGGCAGCACCGTGCCCAGACAAACACCCCCGAGAACCCCAACTCTACAAACGTGTTCTTTTCACTGGAACCCAGCCTTATGTAAGCAAGCTTATTTCCTCCAAGGGCACCCAGCCCTCCCAATACCACCAGAATTCCCCACACGGGAGTCATTAACCCTGGAGTTATTTCCTTATGGTGCTGTTTGTTTATTCTCCAGTCGCGTGTGAGTCAGCCAGATCGAGATGATGTGTAGTGGTTTTGCTTGTGAAATCTTACATAATTCTACTCCTATTGTCAGCTTGGGTCGAGCAGTTAGACCGTCTAGTGTTTTGTCATTGCACAATGTTTGCAAATCAATAAGGAGAAAGCCTGAACACTGGGGTGACAGAGGCTGGTCAGACCAGGCCCTCTTCAGGCCCCAGGAGCCCAGGAGGCCGCCTGCAGTTTCGCAGACACAGTCACTTTTAATTCCATGGCTGGGCAGGACAGTGAGGCTGGGTGGTGACAGTGAGGCTGGGTGGTGACCTTCCCCACAGATTTCACAGCGCTGACATTTAAAAAGGAGGGAGGAAGGGTTTGAAGGAACAACAACTCATACAGAAACGGACCAAACCTTTACTGCATTTGCCCCACGCTGGATTCCAACATGCTGGTCCAGAGCGTGGTTGGCTAGAAGCTTCTCCAACAGGCTTTCCCTTCCCGCCATGTACAGGATTTATTTTGATCCTACCCACTACCCCGAGTCCAGAGGCAGTTACTAAAGACACTCGATGCAAACAGTGAGTGGCTACAACACACAGATGGGGTGGGCACAATTTCCACGACAGAGTAGACTCCTGGAGCGATGGGTAGAGGCAAGACGCCCCCTTGATGGCTGATGGCATCCTACAGCGCAAACCCCACAACTGCTCGGTTTTGTTTCATTTTGTCTTTTTAGAAGTCCTGAAATATACGGAAACTACTTGTTCCTAGTATTATCGGACCTGATTTAAAACAGTTATTTGCATACATCTTTGTGCTATGCACCTTAAAGTAATTTGTGTGTGTGTGTGTGTAAGATGAAGGTTACAAATATCTGCATAAAAACTGTGAGACTATATGAAGACAAGCATCACATTCTACAGCACATCATTGGTTAATTCTGAATTGTCAAGCATTATTTCAAACAAGAGAGAGCAGAACAACACACTCACCACGACAAAGCAACCATAAGGACAGAACCAAACCCAACTTCTCTATGAGTCACTTTAAAACTGTAGCCTTGTTTCTAACACTTTTCATTAATTGTTATTTTTAAGCTTCAGTAGTGGGATCAGATTTCTGCTGCCTCTGGGCAAATGAGTTATGATCTGATCTCAGGTTCCAAGGGAAGGGCTCAAAGTTTTATTTCCCCCCAGTTGAATAAACAGTACCATGTACATTATCTCCTGTGCTGGAATAGCGTTGTCTTCACATAAGACTTGGATAATGGTATCAGTTATTCATTTCCTAGAACACAGACACCCTCGTGTACGCTGACAGGTTTATACGGACACAGTGGCAGCCGCGGGTTCTGGGAGCTGCTAGATGGCCGACTTTGATTTCTTGCAGTCCTGAGTGATGGAGCCTGGGTTCGCCTGGTTATTGTCCGCTTTCTCCCGCAGATGCTTGGCTTGTCTGAAAGATTAATACATTAACAAGAGCTGAGGTCTGGGATGCACATCTTCAGACATGTTTATTAGCAGATGGCACACAGGGTTCAAAGGTCACCACAAAATGACATCTTAAAGCGAAACAACAATATTTATGCTCAGATAGTCTGCTGATGAGATCATGTGGAGATGGTGTTGATTAAATTACTTATAAAGGGTTGGCAATCTATAGACAACCTAAAACGCCATGCCTGTTTGCCAAATGTCTTCTTTTCATGCTCTTATCTTTTAATATAAATGACCAAATGTGTTTTGTTTTGTATTTTTCCTTGTGTGCTCATCTAACTGCAGAATCAATGTATTTGCTCTTTCCTTTCCAGGTTTTATGTTTTAATTTTGATTCTGATGGTATCTTCTGTGTGTGCTCTGAGATCACACCAGCTATTATTATTGCTTTGAAAACATTTAGACTTTATACTGTAAATATACCTGACTCTCAACTTTGCTAGTATGAATTGGGGAAACCCAAAACATAGTCCCTTCCTTAGCAACTTACGGTCAAATCTCCAAAAAAGCTAGAAGCTAGCTTTCAGGAGTCATGATTACATTTGCATGTTTGCTAAGTCTCTAGCACTGCTGTTTCTCTGGCAGAATGTGCTAATGTCCCACGAAACAAAATAAAAAAAAAAAAATTTTTTTTTCAGGAAAACCAGGGGCAGGGGCTGCCTCCAATCCCACTCTGCTCTCTCACAGTTGTACCATGAAATGTGAGTGCAATTTTTTTTTTTTTTTTTTTTTTTTGGCTCAAAAACTGGGTTAGTGAGAGAATGCTTGGCAATATGCAGTGAGGACAGTCCCCTGTCAGCTTTGAGCTGTCTACAGTCCACATGACTGTCATGATTTCCCTCCATGGCATTAAAATGCAGACAATGGCCAACTCCCAGCTTAGAATGCCTGCATTTTAGAGAAGTTGATTGTGACTGCTTATATGCTTTTCATTCATCTATATTTACCCGAGGTGTGAAGACATTTGTGAGATTTAGCCCTTACTGTCTGGGGTTTTCATTTTTAACCATACAGCTATCATGTCTCATGCTTTGTACAGAAACAAAAGTAAAAACACCAAGCCAGTGTTACTCACTTTTCAAGAGAACCATTTTCAACATTCACCGCCCCATCAATTGATTCCAGTCCTTGTTCAGAAAACTGTTTCAAGGCACTTAAGGCTGCCTAAATGGGAGAACAAATGGGGAGAACCATTCACTGATTCTTACAAATGGAACAAGTGACTGTAAAAGGAAGCCAGGACACACAGACTACCATTTTCTGTGCTCTTAAGCAAAATCATATTTGAAAGTTTGCACGACTGTGGAGCAAGGCATAAGTGTGCTGAATGCATATGTATGATAGTGTGCATGTCCACAAGCACGCTCGGGCTCCTGTACCCAGAGCTACGAGTGTCAGGGGATGGGAAAAAGAACTCAACAGTGCACCTTTCCTTTTCCTTAGTCCTAACTTTGCATGATCATGAAGTTCCGTCTGCAAATACAGAAACTTAAAATGCTCCTTCCGTGATGAAGGTCTAATTGGACCTCACAAGGTTGAAACTCTTCCCTGAAATGCAAGGACATTGGATTTCCTGCCTTCAGTTCTCTTTTCTTTCTTTCTTTTCTTTCTTTCTTTCTTTCTTTCTTTCTTTCTTTCTTTCTTTCTTT
>JADRCH010000109.1:1635505-1658242 GCA_019843965.1 Rhynchomys soricoides | reverse complement strand
TTTCTTTCTTTCTTTCTTTCTTTCTTTCTTTCTTTCTTTCTTTCTTTCTTTCTTTCTTTCTTTCTTTCTTTCTTTCTTTTTCCAGTTTTTTGAGACAGGGTTTTTCTGTGTAGCCTTGGTTGTCCTGGAACTCACTCTGTAGACCAGGCTGGCCTGGAACTCAGAAATCCACCTGCCTCTCCCTCCTAAATGCTGGGATTAAAGGCGTGCCGTGCGCCACCACTGCCTGGCTTCAGTTCTCTTTTCAAAATGGGGCTCCAACCAAGCTACAGAATGGGGAACAGGCATCGTGCACAGACTGCAGGGTGACCTGAGTAGAGAGGGAAAGTCAGACTCCCAGTTCCTGTGGGCTCTGGGGAGGCAGTACCGTCCAGCAGAGCTTCCGGAGGTGTGGAGAGGCCTGAGCAGGCGTGGGATGCTGTAGGTGTTGACAGGCTGGTGGAGCCTGGCTGGATAGCTGTGAGGCACCAAAAATGCAACGCTGAGTAAGATCTACATAACTTGTTGACACTCTTGTGCATGTTCCAAATTGTTAATTCTTTGAGTAAGAATTTGGTTCCTCTTCCCCTCCCCCACTGCGCCTCCTAAACCCCATTAGAAGGGTTTTGTTGAGTCTGTGATAGGTGTCAGCAGTCTGGGATGTCTGAACCTTGGCGAGGCCTGCAGCTTCACACTTGAGGCATCTGGGTTTTCTCAGCTGCCTTTGAAAACGGAGCTCGCTCATGCGCTTTCCCAAATAGCTGACTAGGCACAGGAGTTCTTTGAAATTGCTTTATGTACAAATTATTTGGGATGAGTTAATTTTAAACTAATGGACTGGGTTTTGGGGAGTGGAGCACAGGTTTGGGTTTAAAGGAACTGAGCAGGTAACCTACACAGTTCCCCACTCCCCGGTCCATCTCTGGCACCCATGACTTCTTACATTGCCGTGGGATGTCTGCTATAACTGTCAGTGTTTAAATCGAGCTAAAGTCCAAGCCGGAAAATCCATTCTAGGATTCCTATTTATTTATTTATTTATTTATTTATTAAGACAGAGGATCATGTAGATTAGGCTAGTCTCAAACTCCGTGTGTAGCCAAAGACGATTTTGAACTTCCGGTTTTTTTGCCTGTACTTACCAATGCTGGCATTACAGGTGAGCATGCACCACCATGACTGGCATTACAGGTGAGCATGCACCACCATGGCTGGCTTTCTGAATTTTGGCAAATGCATAATGACCTGTAGCCACCAGTACAATATTACATCGGGACGTTACTCACTGTTCTAAAAATCTTGAGACCTGCCCATTTACTCCTGTCTCCCTCCTGATCTCTGACAGCTCCCAGTTTGTTCCTGCCTCAGTAACTTCACCTTTTCCAGAATGTCCTGAGGTTGAATGCTCTCCTCTGCAGCCTGTTTCAGGCTTTTCAATGTTCATTTCTCCTTCTAGCTGGATACTATCCCACTGGATGGCTCTACCACAGTTTATTTTACCCTTCCTTTTGCAGAGGCATCTTTATTGTTTCCAGTTTGGGAATATTGTGGATAGAATTGCTATAAATGTCTGCGAAAGCCTTAACATTAGAAATGTAATTTTAATTTAATATTAAAGAACTTAAATATCTGTTGCCCTTCCTTTTAGTCTGTCTCTTTTGTAAGTCAGAATTTCAATAGCAGCCAAAACAGGCAGTTTTCCATCCCAGCAGCAGTGTTTCAGGAGCATCAAGTTTATATACCTTTCTGTGGGGACAACCTCTCTGTTGGGCAAGTAGACCAGTTACCATTTTTTTTCCTATAAAAATTTTAAAACCTTTTGAATTTAAAACATAATTATACCCCTTGCCCTCTTTCTTCTCTCCCTCCAGTCCCTCCCACTGGTGGTACCCCTCTAACAAGTTGATAGCCCTTTTCTCTGACTATTCTTGTTTGTATCTGAGTCTTTGTTGTTTGAATGTATAAGGTTTCTCTACCATGCTTCCTTCTCGTAAAATAATTGTGCATCATTTCAATAGTTTCCACATTATAAATTGTTAGACTATTTTAGGCCTAAGATGATGTTAGCTTTGTTATTGTTGTGGTTTTGTTTTTATTTGTTTGCCTGAGATAGGGTCTCAGCTCAGGCTAGCCTTCCAACCTGTTATGTACCTATAGCCTGCTCTGAACATTGTATTCTTTCTGTTACTACGTTCCCAGTGCTGGGTTTATGCTTGAGTTTCATCTTTCCCACCCTGCTAGACTATGTTAAGTTGTAGAGAGTTTAGTATGTACTTCTGTGGTGGTTTGAATAGATTTGGCCCCCAGAGACTCACATGTTTGAATGCTTGACCCATAGGGAGTGGCAGTATTAGATGTGGCCTTGTTGGAAGAAAGGTGTCAATGTGGAGGGAGGCGTTGAGATTTTATATATGTCTCTGTGTGTGTGTATGTGTGTGTGTGTGTGTGTGTGTGTGTGTGTGTGTATTTTCAAGCTCTGCTCAGTGTGGGATCCAGTCTCCTCTGGGCTACTTTCTGATCAAGATGTAGAACACTGGGCCTTTCCAGCACCGTGGCTGCCTGTGCGATGCCATGCTTCCCACCATGATGATAAAGGACTGAACCTCTGAACCTATGGCCAGCCCCAGTTAAATGTTTTCCTTTGTAAGAGTTGCCGTAGTCACAGGTCACAGTGTCTCTTCACAGCAATGAAACCCAAACTAAGACACCTTCTCATCTGCCCCAGTTGAAGTTGTGCTTCAGCAGCAGTGGGCGGAAGGTCTTCTTCAGATGCTTTGCACTATGGGTCAAATGAGCATTTGATGATGTGGCTTCAAGGCCCCATCTTATCTAGAGTTGGTTCATCTTCCTCATTTACTCTCCCTATTGCTTGTGGAGTGACATGTGACTGCATTCAAAACTCAAACTCACACTCTAGAGATGCAGATTTTGACAGTTCTTTACCTGCCCCTGGGGTATCTGGAATCTGGAAGTCACTCCAATTGGATTAGGAGACCTTGGGGACTTCATGGAGTCCTTATGTGTTGGGTGGCTATGCTAAGCACAGTCTTGTGGGTGTGTGCCCTGCCCTCAGCTTGTTCCATTATTCTGAGCTTCCTTATGTCTCCTGCATGCATAAGGGGCATAGAGAACCAGACCCACACACACACCACCCTCCAAAGACAAAGTCATGCTGACTTTAAAACATCCCAACTTTGTGGATTGATCTGATAAATGCAGAGGTCTTTGTAGATGCAAGACTTCTGAACAAATACCTTGCTCAGATCTGTTAATTAGGTACATTACTGTCAAGAATGGTAATTTTTATTATTTCCTACAAATGGATGATAGACAATCCATTGCATGACAGAGAATTTTAAGCTGCAATGTGATCTTGCTGTATAAAACTCCTAAGAGTGCCTGCCTCTTGGACCTGCTCTACTCACAAGACCAACGCAACATACAAATTCAAATTTTTATACTTTTGTTTTGGTCAGTGTTGGGAATAAACCCTGGGCCTCACTATTCTAGCCACGTGTTCTACCCAACTCTCACGAAAAACAACACATACAGGCTAGCTTATAGCCTATTTTCATTGTTTGCTCTGATAACCTTGACTTGGTGTAGTCTGGACTTAGGAACCACATAACCACATAACCTGCTTATCTAAGGCCAGGACCAAGGCATCTAATCTACCTCTGTCATCAGCAGAGAGATACAGGGAGATAAAGGCTAGGCCTTGGAGAGCAGTTTAGCACTTGCAAAATCTTCCAGATGATGTTATCCTTATGTCACTTAGGTTTACTCTACCCTGTTGTCATTTCAAGAATGTCCTGCAGGCTGGAATGGCAGTGTGCTCTCTCTATCCATGCCATGAATGGTCTTTCAGAGCTCTTGCGTGACTGCCTCTCTCCACAGGCATGCTCCATAGCTTACTAGTAACATTTCTTATCTCACCAATGAGCTCATTCAGCCCACAGCTTACTGATAACCCAGAACACAATAGCTTATAAGCATGAGAGGATTTCTTTCTGATTTACAAAGGGCAAAGGTGGCAATTTATCTTAGCCTGGGTAAACAGTAAGAGCTACCATTTGGTGAACATCATTAGGCTGCAGTCATAGGATGGGATCTTTTACCTGTATGGCCTCGGTCTTATCATAGCCACAAAGCTGGTCTTACATATAAGCAAACAGAAACCCAAAGAATTCAGTAACTGCTTCTGGTCACTCAACTGGAAAGTGCAGTGATCTGAACACAAATCAAGCTCCTAGCCACATTACGGAACCTTAAACTGTTCATATTCAGATCACAGCCAGCATTGCTCCTCTTAACAGCACTATCCAGCATCCCCTGTACTTCTCTTCTGTGCTCACTCTCCCTGTTGCTTTTCACAGTATTTGCTTAAGCCAAGTGCATACTTATTTCCAATGTATTATTTTGTGGGCATCCTACAGTCCTCTTGCAGTCCCTAGGTTCCTTTCCAAAGCCATACGTGACATTTCTGCATCATTCCCAGTTTAAGCTGACCCCAAATGCCTGCAGTCCTTATTTTGGCATTTACAGTTACCCAGGGACCCCAAATGAGGTGAGTTAATTCTCCATTTCTTACCATTATGAAGGTAAGAAATCTTGCTCCATTCACTGGACCCCTTTCCTCATTTTTCAGAAAAACAAACAAGCAAACCATTTCATGTCTTACCTATGCTTGTCTGCTAGAGGGAGAAAGCGGCTTTCAGCTTTGCTGGACTTGTGGAATGCAGAATGCTGCATTACTAAGAGGCCAGGGTTACAAAGGAGAATGCACCAAGGTTGATGGTGATGTACAGACCCAGGCTGTGACTCTGCTTAGGGCAGCAGAGGCGGTGCCTCTTCTTACAGGCACTCACTGAACACTCTCAACGATGCCTTTTCCTGCATTTGTGTGACATTCTCTGTGGGAGCAGAGCAGGGCTTTCACTCCATCATCTTCACTTTTGTTTAATTTGTGTACTTGTTTACTTTTGAGATAGCGTCTCGCCATTTCACCCAAGCTAGACTGAAACTTGCAATCTAGCCCTGGCTTAGTCTCAAACTCCCAATCATCTTGTCTTGGCAACTCCAGTGCTCGGTCACCCAGAAGGTTCCACTCCTCCTCCCCCCATTCCAACCCAATTCACCATCCACTCTTTTCCAAGAAACGATGTTTACAGTTTACAGAAATCCATGGAAGAGACAGGAGAGCTTCTGTTTCTAGAGCAAAATGCCTGGTGAATGGTGCTTGAAAAGCCTCATGCTGAGCTCAACAAGTAAATGAGCCTTTGCCATCGGATCAATTACTTCAGAGGATAATGGGTAATGATGTGGCTTTATGAACAAACTGTAAAATTGAGCAGTCCACAAGTGTGTTTAAACACTTGCAGAATCTGCCCAGAGGATGATGAATCGACGAGATCCTCATGGGTTAACAACTACAACTGAATGTATCGTTAACTTATTGGAGGTAGCTGCTTTTAAAACTTTCAAATTTATTATAAACATGATACATAATATTGGAGAACACTTTGAATGAGGGAAAAGAAAACTACCCTTATTTGGGCTTCATCATCAAGCCTGATGAAGAGGCAAGTTCTAAATTGTCTCCTTACAGAGAGTCAATAGATATCAAGATGTTCTTCCCCTCTGTTTTCAGCCCACCCTCTCAGCATGAATGATTTGCTATGTGATACATGTAAACTAATCTCGGGGAGTCGTGGGAAGAACTGACTCTGGATCCTTAACGAGGCACATCCTGAATGATGCTAACCCATGTTGGGTAACTTCCCACTCACTGTGGATTCCAGAATTTCAAAGATATGCTAGCATAAGGATCAGAGTCCTCCAGAAGTCTTTGGCCATAAACAAATAGACAACTCTATGATTTCATTTCCAAGGTCAGAAAATGTTTTTCTAGCAAATCAAAACAAACACACTCAGTGTCTAATGGATGTAACCGAAACCTACCAGCTACACTTCCAAACTTCAGCTTTCTGTGAGGGAACCTGTTCTGTAACTTAAAAAACAGGAAAAGAGAAGCCAAGGAAAGGCTCTTCTCATCTCTACGTGTGTGTGTGTGTGTGTGTGTGTGTGTGTACGTGTACGTACCCACATGCGTTTCTGTTAGGGGAAAGCATCTGCATAGACACACAGAAATATTTCTGTTCCCAAAAGGTTTTACAACTGTTTTGTGAGTAAAGCCCCACAGCCCTAGAATAGATGTCGCTACCATTTCATGTGTGTCTTGTTTTGGAAGTTGTTATAGCAATGCCAGAAACATGATGCCAATGAGATTATTTTCCATGCCTACTTGCTGGACTCATGGTGTGTGTGTGTGTGTGTGTGTGTGTGTGTGTGTGCGCTTGTATACACAAAGCAGAAGGGAGATGCATCTTTCCAGTCTCTTCTGCTATCTTTAACTCTCCTCTTGTTAATTAACAAATGTTGTTGACACCAGCACTTACTCTTCCCGATTCCTTCTCCAGGGATCAGCACGCAATGAGAAGGTAGCAGCGGAGAGAGGACAATGCTCTTTATGAGAGAAACGTGGATTTTAACCCATCCCTCCGGCACAGCGGTTGGTCACACAGCTTTGAACAAGATGCCTGATGGATGCTTTCGTTTCTTTTGCTTCTGTCTGATTTTCCCACCAACTCCCATCCCAGTTCCCAGAAACAGGCTGCTCCTATCAAAGTCAGCAGTAACCACACACCCAGTGCCGCCTTGGTATTCAAGTGAGCCTTCTGGGTTTGGTTTGTTTTGTCTTTTCTCCCAAAGAGCCTGCTCCTGGTGAGCTCTTGGGGGGGTGGGGGGGGAAGAGCTAACTGCAGGATTCCTTCAGAAAGCCCACAGTTAATTAAATCAGGCTCCTGTCAGAAGGAAATGATAACTTTTTAAAAAGCAAGCATCCTCAGAAGAAGATTCTCTTGACTTCTCTTCTAAATAACTGGAACAAACAAATCAACCAACCAACCAGCCAACCAACCAACCAGAATGTCCTTCACTAAACATAAAGATTGCCCAGACAGACTTGTGTTTCTGACTGTATCACAATGAAGTCTCCTGCAGTGTGAAGTATCACACCCTTTGGTCTCCTCCATTTCAGATGCGACTTTTATATTAAAAAGGATTACACTGAACTTCAATTAAGGTGCTTGCTGCCCTGCCTGCTTACCATTCCATTCTAACACGTGCTTCCCATTCATGCTTCCACAAACCCATCAGCTCAGGTAAGTTCCATAAAATTGGCACTCTAGAAGATGGCTTACCCTTGAAGAGAAGGAATGTCTGCATGCTAAGGTGAAAATTACTTGTTATGGGAAAAATAATTAAAGGGTAGATGATCACAGCCATGCAGATTTTCAATAGTCTCCTAAGACAGGTGTTTAGACTCTAGAATTTGGGGGTTACTTTAAAGATGAGCATTTGAAGTAGAGACCTGGCCATCACCTATGTTCTTGTGGTTAAGATATCAGAATGGGGAATCTGAGGAGCTGTGGCTGGATGATGTAGAGCAGAGCTCGGCACAGAGCTGACTGAGGGATACTTTCATGCGACAGCATCTGCATGGCAATGGTTTCCTCAACGTTATTTCTGTTTTGTCTTGGTTCAATTATTTTGATTGTTTAATACAAAGTCCTTTTGTTTGTTTTGTTTTGTCTGTATGCTGTTATTCTAAGATAGGCTCTCACTATGTAGACCAGGCTAGCCCAGAACTCTCAGAGATCCACCCATCTCTGCCTCCCCAAGTGCTGGAATCAAAGGTTTGTGCTACCACAGCTGGCTTTGTAAAAGGGCATCTCAGGAATCTGCAAGCCACCTCACCCACTCCCTAGTGGGAGGTGGTTAGGACATTGCCAGTCATGCTTGCCACAGGGACTGTAGGACCTCTTCCTCCTCTTCCTTTTCATTTCTTGGCTACAAGGTGAGCAATTTGGGCCTGCCTATGTTCCTGTTCTGATATGCTTCTTTGTCACATGCCCCAAATATCAGAGCTAATGAATTATGGACTGAAAGATCCAAAACTCGCTTCGCCCAGATATACCTTCCACTTTCTAGGTTGATTGTCTGTAAGTTGATTGTTGCAGTAATGAAAAAAGGAATTAATACAGTATATGTCAGGGCTAGACTAAAATTCACCTGGGTGTCCTTATACAAATTACCTGCTCATTATCTGCAAGTCGAAGACCTCAACTCCAACTTAAGTACAGATTCCAGTGATATTTAAATGAGTAAGTTTTCTCTTCAGTCATGTGTGTGTGTGTGTGTGTGTGTGCGTGTGCGTGTGCGTGCGTGTGCATGTGCGTGCGTGTGCGCATATATATTATATATAGCATTTGGTTCCTAGATAGTGGAAGTAGGAATTATTTGGGAAGAATTAGGAAATATGGCCTTGTTGGTGTGTCACTGGGGATGGACTTTTTGGTTTCAAAAGCCCATGCCAAGCCCAGACTCTTTCTGTGTTTCTCTCTGTCTCTCTGTGTCTGTCTCCCTGTCTCCTCCTGCTGCTGCTCTTCTTCTTCTCCCTCTCCTTCCTTCCCTCCCTCCCTCTCTGCCTACTGTCTGTAGATCAGGATGTACAGCTCTCAGCTGTTACCCACGCACCACACCTGCCTGCTTCTCACCATGATGATCATGGACTAAGCTCTGAAACTGCAAGCAAGTCCTCATTTAAATGCTTTCTTTATAAGAGTTGCCTTTGGTAATGGTGTTTTTTCACAGCAATAGAACAGTGACTAAGACAGTCTCTCTCTCTCTCTCTCTCTCTCTCTCTCTCTCTCTCTCTCTCTCTCTCCCATTCCTTTCATGTTTTTCAAGTTCACTGACTTCTTATTGGTCTTTGTATGGAAATCCTAGAATAACATCCTGTGACTTCACACCTAACAATATTAAAAATAAACATTTATATCATATAATCCCACATTAAAGTTTCCTTGGCAGTCTCAAAGATATCATCTTAAATCTATAGTCTTTATGAAGTATTCAATTGGTCGGTCTCCTAAGTCCTGGGAATCCTATGGTAGAAGAACCATGCGGCCCATGACCTCATGGTACCTGGATCTAAATTTGCCTGGTGAAAAGTGCTTTGCAGGTGGGATTAGTTAAGGGCCTTGAAACCATATGCTTAGCTTGAATTATGCAGGTGGGCCCAATCTAGTCACATGAGCTCTTCAAATCAGAGAAACATTCCCAGCTGTGGTAAGATGAGGGCAGATGTTAGAGGAGGTGACATCACCAACCATGAACCTTAAAAAAAAAAAAAAAAGGCAGCTTCTAGAAGCTGGGAAGGAAGGCAAGGAAATAGACTGTAGCCTATAATCTACCTCGTTTGTAACCACCACAGCAGTCCCAGAAGACAAATAGGATGCTTTAAAGGGGACTGCAAGTCACATTGATTCTCTCCTGTACCAAAGTTGGTGCCAATTCTGAAAAGGAGACCATGAAAGCCTAAGATGCCTGCACAGGAGGAGGTGGGGCCTGAAAGAGAACAGGGTGACAGAGCCTCCGTCATACAAGCCAGCCCTCCCCGAGCCAATCTTTACATTGCCATCATTATGTCGTCACTCTCCACTTCAATTCTTTAATGGCCTCTTGCTTTTAGAATATAACCCAATCTTTTCCTATGGGCCTCTCCCCGTATCCTCCCTGTACTCAACCTTACTCTGCTCCTCCCAGGACAAGTGCCTTCCCCCAGCGGGTGCTTCTAGTCATTCTTCTGGCAACCAGAAGCTTGTCAGCTCCTAGGTCTTAGAATGGGGAGGCCTCCTCTGATGTTCACACATACCCTTGTTTATGTCTCTTGAAGCACTTGTCACAATCCATCATTATTCCGTTGAGGAAAGGCCTTGGTCTGCATGACTCACCTCTAGGTGTGACCATTCATTAAACAAATATCCATTGAGAACCCAGTGCTGTGCTCAGTACTAGGAAAACCCATACCAACAGTATACCTCTTAAGTCAGGTGTAAGGCATGTGAACAGTGGCCCTATGGTCTGACCAGTGCAGTAATGAAGGCTAGGTAATGGTGACACCCAGAAAGAGCAAAAGCCAAACAGGGGCTGCATGGGGGATGAGAGAGAGAGAGAGAGAGAGAGAGAGAGAGAGAGAGAGAGATATCATAGCATCTATTGAGACTCCCACCATGGCCAATGGCAAGCTTCCAAGAGACCTCAGTGAACTAAGATGTATGCCCAAGTGGCAAGTGTGGACTCATGGAATCTAGTCCAGCACCCACCTAACTGCACGTAACTGCCATGCTGTTAAGCCAGCTCCCAGAATCCTGAAGCAAAGTGGGATTTACAGCTGAACAAACTTGGGCTGAACAGCTTTCTTATTAGCCATGAACTTGGGCAGGTAAAAACCTGAACTACTAAATGATCTAGTTTGAAATGTTGATAAAGCACTTACTTAATGCTAAGGACTTCTCGATTCCAAATTCATGAAATCTTCACCTATAAGCCTAACAATGTGACTTCTACCCTAGTAAAGAAGTCGCAGAGACTGCAGATGAGATAACCAGAATGTCACATGACTTGTTCCAGGTAGATCTGGAACTTAGACCTAAAAGGTCTAGCTCTGGCACTGACTTCTCAGGCCTGTAACTCTCATCTGAGTTCTCAGTGTAGCATGACCAGACCGAAACACAGAGCCCTATGGGAACAAAGGTCTGACTCTGTGATCCACTCCCCTTGTGTATTTATCATCTCCTGAGCAATGGTCACTTGGGGTGTGACTTGAGAAAGTGTAGAGTGGTAGCAAAGACTACCAGACTAGTTTAGGCAGGTGGACTTGGGTTAGGCAGAGCTGACTCAACAGTGGGGCCTTTTGAATAGGCCGAGGTGTACAGTAGACTACGCACCCAAGCATGTGGGAACCAGCTAGTCACAGGGTTAACCAGACCTATGAATGAATATGTCAATTGGTGGCTTCTTATTTATTTATTTTTTTAAGATGAAAGGCCAGATTTTGCTTGGTTCCTGGGACTTCCTGTATTCTTGCTTTTCCTCTTTTTCATTCCTGTCAGCCTCCGGCAGAGTTGGTTTTTCCTTGTTCTTGGCTCTCTTTATCACCTTCATATACTGTCTCAAGATGATTTCACTGAGGCTGGTGACAAATTTGGAGAGCTCACATTCCTATTGCCTGACCTCTGGCCTCAGCGTTCACATGCCTGGTGGAGTTCCATAATACATGATGTGTCAATCCTGCCTGAAACCGAAGTGTTCATTCCCAACCCCACCCCATTCTTCTTCTAGAAACATCACCCCACTCAACTAGATAAAGCCCCCAGGGTTCATCCGACCTCACTGCCACTTTCTCCACCTGCCTATTAACCAGCTCAGTTGGTTCTTTTCCGACATCCCTACAGAATTCAGCTCTCGCCACCTGTCCAGCTTCTGTCAGCACACAGAGCGGTCAGCTTCTGGGGCCATATGGCATCTCTCTAGCTTTCCTGGTCTCCCCTTTCTAGCTAAAGCATAGCCAGTGTGTGCTGTCTAAGATATAAATAAGGCTGGCTTACTACCTTGCTCAGAACCTAGGCATTTCCCATTTCTTTTAGAGCATGACCACACTGTGAGTGTGTTCCACCTGCAGCTCACCTTACATGAGCACCCCCATGGGCTCCAGCACAGCAGCCTCTCCTTCCTGGACCTCTTCCGTTCACCCCTCCTTGTGGATTCTCACGTAATTATCCCGACAAACCTCCACATCCTCCTTCCTCAGTCCTCTCTCCAGTGTCATCTTCTGCCCTCTGGTTTCAATGGAGTCACACCATACCATGACCTGTCTCTCTTCTCCTCCTCCTCAAACTGCCTAAATTCCAGCAAAAAATGTCCCTAAAGGTGTATCATGTATTTAACCATTTGCTTCCTTCCTTATCCCACTGGAAGTGTGTCCCAGTGTGTCCCACTGGAAGAACTCAGTGTGCTATACTCACTTTTGAGCAATCAACATGGAGTCTAGACTTTCAACAGTTACAGGTTGAATGGCTGAAAGAAGGAAGGGATGGGTCAGAACAGCACCTACATTCAAGTGTATCTAGCCAGCTAGTAACTGCCTGTCTTATACAATCTTACTACTTCTTAGAATCAATAAGGAAATTAGAGACTGAGGGTTTCTTTGATTTATTGACATACAAAAGGAACAATTTACTTGCTGGTGAACTGCTGGTTACTAAGCTAGAGTCAGGTCGTGGTTAAATGTGGGTCCTTCTGATGAAAAAACGTTAAGGTCATGCTATGCTGCCCATGTGGGTGTTTCCCTGAGCAGTAAACTAAGCTTCTGGCAATTGTGTTATTGCCGATTTGGAAGAGATTTTATTGTAATTACCTTACATTTTTTTTCTAGTGGTTCTGCTCTTTCTTTTCTGATTCACACAAATGCAAAGTGACAGTAAAATTCAAGGAGTAAAATGCCGCCTTCTTCTTTTTTGTTTAATTACAACTGGAAGAAAAGCACACTGCCAAGATACACTGGGTGTCCCCGTGACCTGGGGACACCTGATTAAGACAATCAAACAAAGAGATTTATTTTGTATTAGAATATCATCCCAATATTCTCGTCCACCTGCCCCTACTCCTAACTACAAAGACATTTAGAATATTTTGAGAGACAAAGGCGAAGTCGGCTAAAGCATTTGTAAAATTCCCCTGGTGTCCATAGAAACTGCTAGGACTCCACTAGAATAGACACTGGCTAACATACCCAAACATGGTGTTCTCATTACTTCTATGCAGAACAAAGATGTGGGACTGCAAGTGTAAGGATTTATGCCCTGTTGGTGGTGGCATCCTAATCTATGTTAAGCTGCAAGCATGGCAACTGGCGGTCCCCTGCTGTCTACTGACAGGCCACTCCTCCCCAACAGGGTACATTCCCTTTCCAAAGTAGGATTTTTCTAAAGATACTGTGTCAAATTCCACTCTTGATGGCTAATTGTTTAAGGAGACACAATAGCTAGAGTAGCTATCTGTGATAGATGTGGAAGTTTGGGGGCAAAATGTAATACAAGACATTCCAACATGTAATTTCAAATCAAAACTTTAACTCAGGCAAAGGGCATTACATCAACTAACAAACGCCTGACATTCAGTTGGGTAGAATTGTATGTTGAAATAGATTGTAGTCATATTGCAAATGTTTTGCCTGCGGCATCTGGTAGCATCAAAGTACAGGAGGAAAGGGGGGCAGTGTCAGAATTCAAACTTGCCTCATTGGATAAATACGTGCAAAGGTTATGAATTAAGTTATCAAAAGGCGCGAGGAATTTGCTGAAGGGGGGTGGCTTCTAAAAGCAAGCTGCTATTTGGAATTTGACAGTGTGGGCGGGACCTTACTTCTTTGTATAGCTAGCATTATAAGTCTGATAAGAGCAGGATGATATTTCAAAGGAGAAAAACCAGTGAACGCTACAAACGTAAAAGCACAGGCAATATCTTGACTTCCAAAAGCAAGTGGGGCTTACGGTATCAGATGCGATCTGGGACGTGCCCCAAAGGAAACTGGGCACCACTCTATGAAGACTTTCTGTGTGGGAAAGGAGACCTAAACTTGTAAACTCCATGCCCATTGCAACTGCCAAAGTAAGCTAACTGCCTGAGGTCCACGTTGGTACCCCTGGGAGTGAACCCCAGTTTTTTAGTCTGCCATGGGGCTCTGCCCTTTTGTCTGGTATTATGGTCTACTCCATTCAGCCAATGGGGAAAGAATGAAGTGGAAGACAGTATATAGTGTAGGATCGTGAATGGGGACGAAAGCCCATACATCCACTGTCCAGAATCTGGTGGCATGCCCACACTTAATGCCATGGAATGTTGGGTACAGTAGCCTAGCAGGTGGGAAAGTAGTGAACAGCATCATGTGTTCTGCATGCCACACATGCAGTCTGCATGCTTCTCCCAGGTTAACAGTTATGTCCCTCAATCAGGGCGCAACTGGGACTTCCCTATCTTCATATGTACAGCATTGACATTAGCCTGGAGCTAATGCCCCCTTGTTTTTGCTAGAAGTGGCTGCCTAGCTAACAAGGCCCAGGAGAGTGGCCCAGGACTGTTAAGATGGCTGCTCCATTTTCTAATATTTCAGTCGGTGTGAAGACATCTCTAGAGGACATAGAACCCACATGCTGAGAGCAGGCACTTACTTCATGCACTCTGTGCTTCAGTGTAAGGCAAAGCTTCCAGAGGAGAAAGTCCTCAGCCCTCAATCTCTAGGAGGAGACCCATGGAAGGGAAAAGAGGGGCAAGGGTGGTGGAATTTCTTGTGAACTCCTAAATTCTAAAAGGAAGCAAAATTGAGCTAGATGTCCCCATTAACTGAGAAAGCAAGAAGTTACAGGTGAGTGAGCAAGACCATAGAACTTCAGGAAAATCCAAAGCTTTGTTCTGTCTCCCTTTGGTGTGCCCTGAGAGCATGGGCAGGTTTAGTATGGATGTTCAGGGACAGCGAAGAAAGGACACTCCCCAAGGTGTGCATATCACTTGGCAGACAAGCCAGGGTAAGGGAAATCCTTTAGAATGATGGTACAGTAAGCACTTTATTAATTTGTTTTAAACAATGATAAAGGAAGCACAACAACTTTTACTGTGTGAAAGACCCTAGGAAAGAACTAAAAAATAAAACAACAATAAAAGCCCAAGCCACAATGGGTGGCTACATCTACAGACCACTATAGGACAGAGGACTAGCATTCACAATGCATAGGGAGCTTGGAGTCAACAGCAAAAAACAAATTGTCTGATCAGGAAATAGGAACAGGGTGTGAAGATGGCCTCAGGGGTGGCCAATCAGCAAGTAGAAAGATTCTCAGCCTTTGGTTGAGACTGAACGGCTGAGGTTAAGAAGTTAGAGACAGGTGGAGAAACGGCATTTCTGCATCTCTGACCAGACCGTAAAGTGGCGTAACATCTTACAACCTTACGAGAAAGCAGCTTGACAATTCTCAAATTGTTATTCATCTTATATATGTAATGTACACGAAATGCTTCAAAAGAATGCCCAAGGCAGCGTTGTTTAAGAGTTAAGAGCCACCTAATTATCTAGCAGTGGGAGACTTCATATGTTATGATATAGCCACGAAGTGGGATACTTAAAGAAGGCAGAACAGAGCTGTCTGACAAGAGTCCTCCCAGGCACATCGCTACTTGGAAAACTAAAGTCATTAAAACTATCAGCTTTTTCACTCTGGTGTTTGACTATGACAGATAAAGCTACTGTGGACATTTGCATGCACATACATTTTTTCACTCTGGTGTTTGACTATTACAGATAAAGCTACTGTGGACATTTGCATGCACATACATTTTTTCACTCTGGTGTTTGACTATGACAGATAAAGCTACTGTGGACATTTGCATGCACATACATTTTCATTTGTCTGAGATAAATACCCAAGAGTGTGATTCCTGCTAGCATTTATGTTCAACTTTTTACAGAAAACTATTTTAGAGAGAACAGGAAGATAGCTTGTCACTAGGGCCTGGAAAGGAAAGATATCCAAGATACTGTATCTCCCACGGCACATGTGGCAAAGCCACACAAATGGACACCCCTATGTTGTTTGGTCACATTCTGAGGCTCTGGAATCCACGAGTTCAATAGATGAGCTTTCTGTGGACAGAGTTCAATCCATAGAAGGACCCTTGTAACAGGTCAAAGAGTGTAGGCTAAACACACGTGAATTTTAACAGAACATACGCTCAGATCTGTCCCTGCAGCAGGGAAGGCTATCAGGAGGCTGGAGGGCAGACCAGAGTTTTCTCCTCCTGGCTCCCTGCCTCCTCAGGTCACTCTTATGCTGAGTTCCATCTTGCAAGATACTTGAGGCCTAGATAAATGGAGCAGGCAGCTTGCTTGGGACCTCTAGGGCTCCCCTCAATGCCCACTGTGCCTATGGGATCCCTCTGCATACACAGAAAGCATCAGAACCCTCCCAGCAGCTTGCATGGAAGGCCACTTACCTAATCTGACACAGACCTGGACAAGGCTCCCACAGTCCAGGGACAAACAGCAGCCTTACCCATAGGGTGCTCAGTGGAGATGCCTGGAGTTGGGTGTTCTATGGGTGATGGAGAGAAGCAAAGTGCTTACACATACAGGCTGAGAATTCCTTGTCTGAAATGCTTCTGATCTGAATGTTTATGATCGCAGAGGCTTTGGGTTTGGCTAAAGATGTTCATAGACTTTCCCGATTGAGCGTCAGGACTCCTATCCCCCAAAATCAGAAATGCTCTGAAATCTGAAACTTCAATGCTCCTGGTTTTGAATTGTGAAGTTTTTCAGATTTCAGATTCTGAGGTTAGGGACTCAGGGTATATTAACATGCAACAGGAGCTCAGCACCTCTTGTAGGGTCTCTAGACATGCCAGCAAGTACAGAGCTCACAGCAGCTGCCAACCTTAGCTAATGCCTTCAACATAGTTACTATGTTGCACATGTTAACAATGTCTTGATGACTGTTAACATAATTTTATGAAATCTTTGGTTGGTTTGTTGTTATTTGTTTTGTTTTTTTGCTTTTGTTTTTCTGTGTAGCCCTGGCTGTTCATGAACTATGTAGACCAGGCTAGCCTCAATTCAGAGATCTGCCAGCCTCTGCCTGCAGAGTATGTGTACCACCACTGTCCAACTTGCAATCTATGGTATTTTAAATGCACCCTGAGGAGAGGAGTGTAGGGTTCACTAGTGCCCATATGGCTCAGAAAAGGCCAGAGCAACCCTGTCTGTCAAAGCTGTGAGTGTGATCATGTAGGATATGGGGGAGAATTTCCACTTGTTCCTCTGGTAAGACATTTAGGGCATGGACAGTAGGATGCCCTTAAGTGACTAGAAGAGTCTGGCTTTGAAATACAATACAGATAAAAGAATTGCATCAATCTTCTGGTAACAGCTGAGAGTGTGTGTGCTCAAATGCACACTGAATGCTTGAGTATAGGTCTACTAGACTGTGTGTGTGTACATGTGGAGGCTTTGATTGTCTTTCTCTAGGACTCTCCATCTTTTTGTTTGTTTTAATACAGGTTCTCTCACTGACTGCCATTTTGGATAGATTCCTGGCCAGTTGGTCCAAGGAATTAGTTGTCTCCATTACTTCCTGTCCTGCCTTCCCCTGCATGGAGACTACTGGTGGGTACCCATATACAGCGTTTGCAAGGGTGCTGGGGACTAGAACTTGGATCCTCACAAGGGTCTTAAGACCAAGCAAGTTGCCCACCAAATTGTCTCCCTTGCTCCAACCACTGCTTTTCGAGATCGTTCTGAACACTAGCACATGCTGACCATCTCAGGGGCTTTCTGCCTACCACCTGGATGGCTTTATCTGAGACTCATTATTTGCTCATCCAGAAGGTGAAGGAGAGAGAACTTTGTCTACGGTCACACAGTGCTCAGTCTTTGCTCCCAGCTGACTTGATCCAGACACCACAGGGTGTGGTGGCCCTAAAGGGGACAGTGAAGCAAGAAGGTGACGACATTTGTATTTACCAGCCACCTCCTCTTCTCTAAATGTTTGTGTAAACACACCCAAATGCCAGCACAGAAGACACCAAGCCATCCAAACACCAAAGGCCCCACTTATCTTGTGTGGATCCCACACACTGCAGGACAAAGGCTGCCCTTAACAGCTTTGTGCTCGTTTCCCTCCTGAAGCAACTGAAAGAGATGTCGCCCCGGCCCAGGACTTTCTCAGTTCTAGCAGCTCGTTCATAATTTTGTGCGTTTCACTCTTTGAGACTTTGCCTTGGCTCATCCTACACAAACCTATGATCGTCAGCTCCTTTAATGGGGGGTGTCTATAAAGAACAGCCCCGAATCTGCTTTTCCATTGCACTTAATGTCTTTCCAATTAGATCCAGATGTGAGAAGCTGAAGGAACAGTTCTCAGGACTGGACAAGATGACATAAATCTTGCAGCTGACAGAGATCCCACTGAGCTCGGTTGGGGAAACTCACAGAGAGCTTGTTTGGGGCCAGAAGAGCGGCTGGTTATAAAGACAGATGTGCACACTCCGATTCAAAAAAACAGGCTCCGAGAGAGGGAGCGCTGCTGGGACACAGTGCCTACCAACCTTCTGCAGGCTAGAGCCTGGCTGTGCCTCCCCTCCTGCTCCCCTCCTGCTCAAAGCTACATCAAAGGAGTGACTGAGCAGGCTGCTGGAAAACAGACCAGAACTGATGCCTCCTGGCTCCTTAATTGCTCTTCTCAGGGAGGAGAAGGTGGGCATTCCTGACAGACCAGAACCAATGCTTCCTGGCTCCTTAATTGCTCTTCTCAGAGAGGAGAAGGTGGGCATTCCTGACAGACCTTTGCTGGAGGAAAACAAGGGCTGTTTGTGCAGCTGAGGGTTTGGCCTTTAGTTTTTTAATTATCAGGTCTTGTATACTTTCCAGAAAGTTCCTTTTAAAAATAGTATATTCTCCCTCCTCTTCTCCAGATGCGAGGAAGTGCAGGTTCAATCCAAACCGTGTCTATTTCAAAGGGACACACATACAAAACCAAACCAAACCAAAACAAAAACCCCCAAAACAGGGCTGCAGTTAAAGGCGTTTGGTGGCATAACGCCCAAGGACTGAGGGCTTTGGGTTTCTTTTACTCTCGCAGTTATTTTGTTTTTAAAGCTTGGAAAACAAACTGCACCAAAGAATGAGCTTCTGCAGGATGCAGTATGGAAAATGGCAGAGCAGGCAGTGAAAGCCAAGAGCTGGTGGGATGAGCCTGGGCAGGAGCACACAAGCACATGACAGACAGGTGCCATAGTGGGCCAGCAGCTTGGATGCATCCAGAGGGCTTGGACTCTGTACTCTGGGTCCACAGCAGAGCAGCTGGGGCACTTTTCCTTTGACAGCATTCCAGAATGATGCATAGAGTCATCTCTAACCCCTCTTCCGGCTCAACATCTGGCTGTGTGACAGAGGACAGAGGGGCTAATCTGAGGCACTTCACAAGGGCCATTTGCAACACCTGGTCAGGGCCACTTTTCTGAGCTTGAGCCTAGACATACCAGAATGAGAAGTTCTGTCCCCTCTGGGGTCAGACTATTCTTCCAACATGTGTCCCAAAGAAACTGGGGAGAATGTATTTCACTGGTAACTGTATATGCCCTAGACCCCACCCCCACCCTTGAGCTCTACCTTTCCTCAACTCCTATCTACCACACCAGGACCAACATGGCAGCAAAGAGAAATCAGGGTCACAGAGTAGGAAGCACACACACACACATACACACACACACACACACACACACACACACACACATTTTTATTTTCCCATCTTGAGATAAACGCCAATGTTTTTTAAATTTATGTTTTACATCTTACAGTTGGGCATGACTTTTTCTGAGCAAATTCTAAGGACTATAAAGATGTCTTCCCAGATAGACAACTTTGACTCTAAAGAAATTAATGCAAATTATAGTGCAGTTCAGTGAAATGCTAATTTATAGCTCTGTAAAGGTACAGTTCAAAGCTCAGAGGAGCGGGAGGAAGTCAGTGGATTGATGGCTTGCAGTAAGAAATGGTTAGAAACGAGAGAATGTAACCGGGGTTTTAGTTGGGGAATGAGCTAAGGGGTTCATTTGTTCCATGTTATTGAGTTTTTAATTTAGATTTGCTGTTAAAACATAATGCACTTTGTACTTGTGGTTAGTAAGTAACTCCCTTTGGTTGTCTTTAACAGAAAACTGCCAAAGAACAGAACTAAGTCTCTAAGATAGGAATCACAGGGGTAGGTCTCTGGGCTAAAGATGTAATACCTGTCTTTAAAGTGATCAGGAAGCAGAAAAGTTCAAAGATGATTAATCTTCTTTTTTAATGGTTAGCAAGTATTGTAAGAAGGGAAGCCACCTCTCCACAGAAGGACGATGCTTGTGACATTGTATAAAATACAGTATCCATGAACTACTGTGGGTGGTTATTAAGCGTAAACGTTTATCTGTGAGTCAGAGGTAGCCCTCTCCTTGCATGTTTGCCTGTAACTGTAGCACACTGTGAGCTCCCTGCAGCACTGTGCAGTCCCATGTCCTTGCTTGGCTCCCTGTCTTTATGCACTACACCTGCACTTGAGCCTTACCTATCCAGAAAAACACACCCATTCAGTTCTGAGGACACGGGTTTGTAATTCTTGGAAAATGGAGGTAAGAGAGTCAGAAGGTCAGGTCACCCTTGGCTACACAATGAGTTCAGTGCCAGCTTATTACCTATAGAATAAGGATTATTAAAATTGTTTCTTGGCTTGGAAAGACAGCACTATGATAAAGAGTAAGCACTACACATCCAGAGGACCTGAGTTTGGTTTGTGGGACCCATGTCAGGTGGCTCACGACTCTAACCCCAGATCCGGAGACTCTGATAACTTCTTCTGGTCGTACAATCACCTGCCCGGACTAACGATTTTTTAAAATCTTTTAAAAAATAAAGGGAACAAAAAGTTGTTTCCAAATAAAGACATAAAACAAGAAGTCTCCCCACCAGTTTGTCGGTAGCTACAAATCCAACACTGACCTATCACACCTGCCCTTTCACACTTACTCCAGTTAGCTCTTAAAATACTGCACATTCATAAAGTTTATTTTATCACACGTGCCAGAACCTTAAACAGTTGACTGCAATATAAGAGCCATCGGAAAAACTTCAATTTTGCAGAGCCCTGAAGAACAGTATTTCTGGGTGGGGGAACAGCTCAGTGATGCCGTGTTTGCCTAGCAGGCTGAGACCCTGTCTTCCATCCCCAAACCATCAAAAACATTTTTCTTTGCAGATTATTTGTTTGCTTATTTCATTTTCAGATGTAACTTAATTAAAAATGTTTATTACAATATAAAAATTATTGAGTGGATTTACCTTCACCTTAGAATTTACTTTTGTTTCTAGATGAAATCATAAAATGAACTGAAATGATTTCTGTTCTAGTTTTCTTTTGGTTTCTGTGATTAAAAAAAACTCTCTTGACTAAAGTAACTTAGGGGAGAAAAAGGTTTGAGTTCATAACTGAGGGGTGTCAGGGTAGGAACTTAAAGCAGAGACCTTGTCAGCTTGCCCTCAGGCCATGATTGACTCGCTTTCTTGTAACAGCCCAGGACCACTTGCCTAGAGAACGGTGCTGCCCACAATGGGCTGGGCCCTCCTGAAAATTAGCAGTCAAGACCATCTCCCTCAACCGTGCTCACCGGCCAGCCTATATAGGTAATTTCTCAGTTGAGAGTCCCTCCTCAGATCAGCTGTGCCAAGTCGACGGCTAATGCCAAGTAGGACAATTTCATTCCTGATTGATGACTTATGTTTAATCTCAAACTCTGGTTGCAGTAGAGGAGGACTGGGAAGGTTAGATGCTGTGGGCTGGGAGTCTTAGGTCACTTTGCCAGACACTACATGCCAATCATTCACTGAACCGTCTATGCTCTTCTTTCACATGATAATGGCTGTAAGATCCATGTCGAGGCCTTACGTTTGAATAGCACGTAGCAGACGCGATAATGTTTTTAAATGGAGATGAGTCAAAGTAGAAATCAAGGCAATGCTACCAAGAGCATTCTTTTGAAAGCAATCCAAGGTTGCTCAGCCTTAGATGGTACACTGTGGGTTAAAGGGGCGTGGCCTGTAAGTGTCTGCATACTTACCTGTGTGTGCTGCTTATATAGTTATAAAGCCAGCAGTGGGACTGCATCCCCGAGGTGCCCAACTATACATCTCTGTCTGTGGTAGTGGGAAGTGAGTGACTGAAGAAGGTGTAGGGTAGAGTCCTCAGGGTAGAGGACAGGTGCTGTGGTCGGACCCAAGGCCAGCTCAAGCTTGCAGGATTCAGCTGTAGCTAAAGATGGAAACAGCCAAACAGCTCTTGGTACTGTGGAATTTCTACATACAAAACACCCTAGAAACGGTCACTCAAATGTTCACTTTTCTACAGGGCTACAGGTCACAACTTACTGCTTGATCCACTTGGGCCAGCTCTACACTCCACTGTGATCCACGGCAACCTAGTGTAGTGAGGTAACTGCAGGAAGCAGCATTGTGACATCACTTTAGGCAACTGAGCAGCGCTGGGCTCTGCTCACATATGACTCTCTTAGAGGCAGGTGTTAAGGGAAAGAGGCTCCAGGAGCCAGGAATGCAGGTCAGGGGCCAATGGCCATGGTGTCCAGTGGGCTTGCCACAGTGACAACTGAGTCTAACATTTGCAGCCAGCTTTACAATGGCTTAGAGAGAGGGGGGAGGGAGAGAAGGTGGGGGAGAGAGAGGGGGAGAGAGAGAGAGAGAGAGAGAGAGAGAGAGAGAGAGAGAGAGAGAATATGAATGAATTCAGGGCAGAACATAGCAAGCCAAACCAGAAATGGGAGTTCTCATAGTCACTGCTGGACCCAGGGACAGACTAAGGTGGCTTTTCTGTGGCTATTCCCTTGCTTAGATGGCTCTTTTCTCCAGTGTTTGCTTGAAAAGAAAAAGCACTACCTGTGATCTGAGATTCAGATAAGCTGTCAGTTCTTCCCCTGGGTGAGTCATTCCGTCCTTTGCACTCTCAGGAATCCTTACCTATGTATCTGTTACAGCTTTTTAATGTGAGGCTACATGTGCCTGCATATCACCTGGCCAGTGGAACAAAAGGGGGGATCATACCCCCGGCTTTACATGAACTCAAGTTCAATAAATATTGACTGGCTAGATGGACGAAGGGCTAGACGGAAACCCAGGACAAAGTGCTTTAGTGTTAGCCAAGTCAAAATTCCCTGGACACACACACACACACACACACACACACACACACACACACACACACA
>JADRCH010000109.1:1622489-1635495 GCA_019843965.1 Rhynchomys soricoides | reverse complement strand
ACACACACACACACACACACACACACACACACACACACACACACACAATGATTCCACAGTATGAACACTACTCTCACATAGTCAGCTATGTGGACAGCATGGATTTCAGTCTGCTGTCCTATATTATGGCACACTTAAAATCCCAAAGTTGAGTGGAAATATAAACACACTACATGAGACTGTGCACAAAGGAAAATGTGAAATATGTGGTCTATTTAAAATAGGCCCCCATGGTTGATCCACAGGACTTTAAATAGGACCTACTTTACATAGGTGAACCTAAATTAACCCAGGATAAGAAATGGAAGCTCTCATCTAGCGTTCTGTTGAGGAAAAAAAAATCAGTAAAATGTGCCCCAGTTATCAACCATCTATTCAGTCGGGGATCTTCTGAGTGCACAGTATAGTCTCCGCTTCAAAATCAATGGGAAAAAGGCAGGAGGCAGGAGGGCAGGGCTCTTCCCACCGGGAGCAGAAGTCGCTCCAGCAGCCCTAGCAGAGATGGGTAGCAGGATACAAGGCCCAGAGGACTGTGGGAGCTCAGAGCTTTCTTCTTTCCTTTGCTCTTGTGTGATACCTGGACTGATAAAATTCTGTAAATACAAATTTTTGGGTTTTTAATGTTTTGTGTTTTTGAGGCTTAGTCTTACTATGTAATCCAGGCTAGCTTTGAACTTACAACAATCCTCCTGTCTCAGTTTCCTAAGTTCTGTGGACATAGGCATGCTGGCTAGTACTTCTAGCTAAAATTCTATATTTTTAGAGATATTTGCATTTAATTTTTTATGATCACACACACAGACACACACACAGACAGACAGACACAGACAGACAGATATAGACACAGACACAGACACACACTGTTTGGCTTTGGGGAGGCAGACTCTTACTGTTGCCTAGGCTAGTCTGGAGCTTATTATACAGTCAATACTAGTCTTAAATGCAGGGCAATTCTTCTACCTTGACCTCACAAGGGCTGGGATTCAGGTTTAGCTGCTATGATTGACACCCTTGTATTTTTAAGGAAGAAAACAACAACAACAAACAAATGATTTTTTTGGCTTGTCTGCTTACCTAGAAACAGTAGATGGCTGCTGAATTTAAATTAAAATACAGAAATTGTATTTAGCAATGGATCCTGTACTATACTGTATACACCTAGCCAATGAAACCAAACTTCTCCTCCCAAATCCCAACTCTCTGCTGTAATGAATACACAGAATGGCATTCTTTTAGCCCTGGCATCTTTCTTTTAATGCACTGAGAACTCAGGTATGCGATATCCATGAACTAAGGTGATTAAATAACTCTGTCCTCGACTCGCTCACCAAGGACTAACAAGATATAAGCTTGATCACTATGTGGATATCTGTTTTCCAATGGAAAAGGCAAGCATTTCGGAGATCTACCCAAACCTACAGACACAGAAAGAATCCATACACTAAATGCCAGCCTGTAGCACGGAGGCCACAGCAGTGCTGTGGAGCTGTGCTGGGGCTGTAGGCTCCAGACACTGCTGCCACCACAGCTGTCATGGAGAAAAGCAGTCCTCTCCTTAGGGAGCCATTCAAACCTGGGCACTCTCACCTTTGCATTTGTAATGTTATTTCATTTCTACTTCCCAGCCTAAGTGGTTGGGTACAAAGAGGGTATGCAACCACAGATGCATCGGCTACGATTGCTTCAACTTGGGTTTTAAAGCTTTCTCTTAGTTTTCTCACAGATGTGATATTTGTATCTGTTTGACCTTCTCTATGGAAGTGGCCTCATTTGGTCGGTTTCTGTTAATATGTCCATCAGGTAGATAGTACATGCAGGCCTCAGTCTTGACCCAGTGACACTAACAGGCTAGAAGAGTCTCAGATGGTTGAGCTGGGTGTTACTCTGGGTTATAGCTCTTGGTGAGCTCTGGGCCTAAAGAGAAGGGGAAGGGGGCTGGGGACTGATAGAGGTGGCATTCAGCACTATTTACTGAGCCAGCAGGCAGGCACACTAGGGCACATGGATGCCAGTCTGGTGAGCATCGCATCCTCTCACAGCTGCCCTTTGCATTTCATTTCTAAATTTGCTTTATAAACTTCTTTTCTGGGCACTTCATAGGAGGAAGCACCAAATAATTAAAATTCTCAGCTTTATTTCCATACACTAATATTGGCCGTAGGAGTGACTTGGGGACTTTGTTTTCACGATTAGGTAATCCAGCATCATAATAATGGATTCGAGTCTCATGGTTTCTCTTTTGATGCCAGTTCAGCATTTTCCTGCAATACTCAGAAATACTAATTTTACTTCTTTCTTCTCAGTATGCCAATACCTTTTACTTTATCAGTTCAACAGCTGATAGGTCTGTTAAACAGAGAGAGAGAGAGAGAGAGAGAGAGAGAGAGAGAGAGAGAGAGAGAAAGGTCTATTCAACAGTCTCTCCCACCCCAAGGAGAAAGTGAAAACACTGAGAGCAACAATAAACCCAGCAGCTTTAGTGTGTTCTTTAAAACAAAATAAAAAGTACACTAACATGCCTATTATCTGAGTTATCAAACACTGATGTGTTCTGAACCTCCAGGACAAAGACATAAGAAAGCTGTTTCTTGGTGCACAAACCTGGTTCTTGTGTGTTATTCCAGGGAAACCAGAATTTTATCAAGATGGATCAGAACCAAATGGTATAAAGCAAGCTCTGATTGCAGGCAGATCAGGAGGAAGTTGATGCTGGCTAGTGGGCGGATGGCACTGGGGAGGGGCAATAAATTAAAAAAAACATTAATTATACATCATCCCACCCGATCCTGGTCAGGGCATATGCCAAGTTCTTACATTCCTGTGGCCAGGGAACAGGGCCACATTAGAGTTTCATGGAAAACAACAATGTGACCTAAAAATGTTCTGGTCACCCAGCTCTGACTACATCTCCAACTTAGTGACTTGAGAAAACAGAGGCCAACTTCTGTTAAACTAATCAAATTTGGAGTGGTATTTATTTATTTAAAGAAAATTTCCAAAATTAATTTTTCTATAACTTTCAATAGCAGCTGACTTAATGTTAACCCAGCAAGGTTACTGGATTACTGAAGTAGAGTCGGAGATAACATCGGATGGATGTTAACTCATGTACACAGTGTTTTTACTTGGCAAGTGGAAAGGCTCCTTTGTGATGACAGTTTTAATTCACAGCAAACACAGAGAGTGGAAGCTGCTTCTGATAGGCCTTTAACATTATATTTTACTGAAGGCATAGCTTCCAGTCTATAGAAATCATTTTAGAGATGTTTTCCATACAGGAATCCAAAACACTGATCTCGACCCTGAAAGCCACTTGAATGGCCGAGCTTTTTCAAGGGAACTTTGAGCAGCTGAGACATGGTGTTTGGAGATGCACCTTCCCCTCTTCCAGGAAGCAGGGATTTCCCTAGCAAGTCAGCTCTAGATAGGGTGAGTCCCTGGGCCAGGACCTCAAACGGCAACCCTACTGTGTGCAGGACTGCCTTTGAAATCCAAACTCAGGCAGCTCCCCCCCACATCCTGTTGCAGCCCACACAGGTTGCTATTGTCACACCTACAGAGCTGTCACAATACCCAGTGGCTTGTTACTAAGGGCCCTGGTATGCTGCAGTAGGAATTTCCAAAACATAACTGGAGCATACTCTTCCTTGGCTTGGCATCTGTGCTGCTCAGTGTGGGCTGTGTCTCTGAGAGGAGCAGTTTCCAGCAAGCAGCTCCTTTGTGAGCTCCCACCCTGAGTGCGCAGAGGACACAGAAATGTCACAAGAGTACACAGCCTCTGATGGGACTTTTCTCCTATGAGATCATCCACACAGGTCAGCATGGTACACATCACCTTGTTCCCCTTCTCCGAAGGGCTGCCAACCCAGGATCCTCCCAAGTCCAGTTTATATCCTCAAGGTTCTTAGTGTCTTAGGAAGGTGTCTTATTAAAATATTCTGTGTCTGGAAACCACTCTCTGTCCTCTTTGGTGTTTGGAATATTAGTTAACCAAATGACAACTAGAAGGGAGTGGGAACAGAGGGCATTGTTGTTGTCTTAGTTAGGGTTTCTATTGCTGTGAGAAAACACCAAAAAGCAAGTTGGGCAGGGAAGGGTTTATTTGGCTTAATACTTCCATCTTGATGGAGTCATCATTGAAGGAAGTTAGGAACTCAAGCAAGATAGGAACCTGGAGGCAGGAGCTGATGCAGAGACCATGGAGGGGTGATGTTTCCTTGCTTGCTTCCCCTGGCTTGATCAGTCTTTTCTTATAGAACCCAGGGCTACCAGCAGGGATGGCACCATTCACCATGGGCTGGACTCTCCTCCATTGATCACTAATTAAGAAAAGGTCCTACATGCTTGCCTACAGCCAGATCATATGGGGGCATTCTTTTACCTGAGGTCCTCTCCTCTCAGATGACTTTAGCTTGTGTCAGGCCAGCACAGTTGTTCTTTTGATGAAGGTGATTTGAGGAAGGCCACTGTTCTCCCATTAGATAAGAGACATGATTTAATGACTATTAGTTTGAGAACTCTTTCCTCTACTCCAGGATGACATATCTAACCACTGCAGGTGAGGCTGGTCAAACAGCAAGGACACAGGCAGGGGTTTTGAGGAGAATGTTCCAGCGGGGGGTTCCTCCTCCTCCTCCTCCTCCTCCTCCTCCTCTCTTTTATTTCTCCTCTTCCTCCTCCTCTTTTTTGGAGACAGCGTCTCTCTATATAGTTCTAGCTATCCTGGAACTCACTCTGTAGACCAGGCTGGCTTCAGACTCACAGAAATCCACCTGCCTGTACCTCCTGAGTACTGGAATTAAAGCCCCTGTGGATTCCTCAGCTGTTCTGGGGGGCAATTTTGGAGATATCAGTAGTTTTTTGGTCTGTACATAGCATCATTTTCATGTTTCCCAAAGTAAGGTTACAAGGAATGATATTGTTTTAACATGATCCAAGGATATGCAGGTCACCTGACAATTCCAATGTGCTCCCGAGAACGGCTTATTTCACTAGCATCATCTAAGTTTTGGAGATTGAGATATCACATCCAGATGTGCACGGTAGAGCACAAATCCCTCAAGGGCTGGTGGGAAGGAAGACATGACACAGACTGTTTCATAATTTCCTGGTAAGGGCTGGATTTAAAATACCTATGCAGAAGTGGGCAGTTAGGTGGAAGATGAGCGTCAGAGGAGGACAGGAATAGACGCCTAATTCTATCTGTGCTGTTGCCTAAGTAAGGAGTGCAAGGCAGGCAGTGTACGTCCTTGCTCTGGAAGGTAACATGGCCGAGGTGGGGAGACACTGCACACTGTTTCTCATACAGACTTACTTTGTGTACTAATGGAAGAGCGTGTGGGAGGCAGGGCCGACGTCTAGCAGGGGTACGGCTGCAGGCTTAACCGCACCTGCGGCTCAGCATCCTGAAGGAGGGCTTTGGCTCGTGGTCCACAGCCTGTGTTGAGGACTCTGCCCAGCCTTTAAGAGCAAGCCCACCAAGGAGGACCCCAGCTCCACTGCCCATCCTTCGGCTGCAGCTCTGCCTTTGCTGACGTCTGTCCATTCTCACTTCCTCCCTCCATCTTTTCTCATTGATTTACAGTCAACTTTCTGCTCATACCAGCCAATAGCAAACTTTTAAACTTAGAGAATATACAGAAGACTTTATTTGGGCTGCATTTCTGACTTCCAAGCCTTGCCTACATGGTGACATCAACAATCAGTGTTTACAGTTGTTTTAGGAACTGTTCTATTGCTGTAAAGAGACAGAAAACCTTTAAATGGGAGTTTGTTGACAGTTTCAGAGGTTTAGTCCACTATCATCATGCCAGGAAGCATGGTGACACACCTGGCGGTGAGGCAGCAGCAGAGAGCTACATCCTGATCCGCAGGCCAAGACAGACGTTGGACCTGTTGTAGGCTTTTGAAACCTTGAAGCTCAGCCCTAGTGAGGCACTTCCTCCAACAAGGTCAAAGCCACTACAACAAAGTACCACTTGATGGTGACCAAGCATTCAAGTATCTGAGCCTCTGGGGCCATTCTCATTCCCAGCACCACAGCAGCAGAAGGCCTGACTTGCTGTGACACTTGATAATAATAATATAAAAACGAACAACTTATTTGAGCTTCAGACACTGTGAGTTCCAGAGTATGATGCCAGTGACAGTGAAGGAACTTCCTCTGAAAACTTTTTGGTAAACTGTGACCTTGATGGCAGTCAGACTGAGAAGCAATGGGGAGTTTGTTTCCTTCTGGGGCTGGTCTGCCTCTCTCCTTGCCTACCAGCATTTGTTGGGGGCAGAATGGACAGTTGGTAGTCTTGATGGTATGACTTCCAGCCGTGCGAGCCAGCCACATGGCATTTAACAGCACAACAGAGCAAGTACTACTGAGTTTGACGTTATTTTGCATCTTACCAAAGGAGATGCTGGTCTTTGAAAGTAAAAATGGCCACCAGCCTCTATGTATAGCAGTATGTATATGCTGGGCTAGTACTGGTCCATTTTCATACTTTTCTGACCCTCCTCTAACCAGTGAAATACAAATGAAAATATGTCTTTCATCACAATGTTATCCAGAAAAAAATTAGATTTTTTTTTGTGCTTATTCCATTGCACATGTGCCTGTCCTGAAGAGTAAATATAGTTCATGAATGAATTTGTGAGCTCCGGATGATGGTAGAGGGCATTGCTTCCTAATAAAGACTGTAGGAAAATAAGTCACTGTGATTATCATGTAGGCTAAAGACATTCACATTTCAGAATTCTAGGTTTTGGGACTGGTGCTTAGGAAGAGAAGCAGAGATGCCTGCTCCACTTGTGAAAGAAACTTTTGAGAAAGACATTTCCTTTGGTCCTGATTTATCCCATATAGGGGTTAATATGAGTTTGGTGTCTGCAGAATGATCTCTGCTCATTGAGCAGCTGTAGGAGCTCTCACAAGCTGTAGGATGCAGGGTAAGATAAGGGACGGACCTTAAGTCTCCAGGGATTGACTGAGCATTTTTCATCTTAACTTTCTGAGCAGGTTCATTAACCTTGCATATGCAGAGACCAGGAAATGTGTGTGTGTGTGTGTGTGTGTGTGTGTGTGTGTGTGTGTGTGTAAGGGGTTATGGGCAACACGGACTTCAAGCTGAAGCATTGTGATTATTCCTAATGAAGGCCAGCTCTGTTACGAAATGTCTGTAGTCCACCTGCTTTTTCTCCTTCTGACAGAGGGATGGTATTTTTGAGGCACTTAACAAGCTGTCAGAAAATTCATTGTAATTTCTAGCTTTGTGGTGAGAGCTTTGCAGGATAGCACCCGAAGTGTGAGGCCTGTATCCTATAGTTTGTTTTGTTGAACCCAAGCTCCTGAGAAACTGGTTGTCAGAATGGTGTTTTGAGGTCTCCTCAGTCTCCTGTGCTCCCCCACCCAGCTGTAAACCTGGTTCTCAGACGTCTCCATTTCTCCTGGAATCCTCTTTGAATGGCAGGACCTTGCGGCTGCTTACTGTGCTTTCAGAGGGTGACACCTACTCTCTACTCTCCTTCTCTCTGCATATCGGCTTTCAAGCTTTCTGGGAAGCGCTGTTCTTCTATGAAGAGACTCCAACTGCCAATCTGAAAATATTCTTTGAAACCAGTAACACCAGGTGCTCTGTTCAAGAAGCAGGGCAGCAGCTCCAACAATTAAAAAAAGGAAAAACCCTCCAATATACAATGCAGCATTTGTTCACAGCAGCAGGGAACTCTCTCTCTCTCTCTCTCTCTCTCTCTCTCTCTCACACACACACACACACACACACACACACACACACACTGCTGCCTAAGTAGTTCAATGTTTCTTTTAAAACTTCAGGAGATGCAATGAAACCATCAAAAATAAAACATCAAAAACTATGGAAATAGGAGAACATCTAGAAGGAATTCTAAGCTGAGCACGCCATAGCACTCTTAGCAGAAAGGAAGCTGGGAAGTTAGATGAGGCCTAGAGTGTGTATGTGAGAATGACCTCCTTCAGGACAATAAAAGACAGGCTCCCGGTGAGTAAGGAAGGAGCGTGGATTTGCTCTTGAGATGCTCATTGCCGGTTGGTTGGAGGTTGCTTCTATTTGGATACTCTTTTCTTGTGATTGTTTTATGAATGAGACAAATACAAATGCACAATGCTACTTATCAGCATGACACCGTCTACCCTTGCTGAGAAAACGTTCCTGTTCTGTGGCCTTTTTTTTTTTTCTTTGCAGGTTTGTTCACCAAAGGGCAGAGACCTGAGCAGAGAAGTCAGGAGAAAGAGATGAGCCCCCACACATAGCACATTCTCACAGAAGGCTTGTGTCTGACCCCTCCATTTCCATCCCTTTGGGAAGGGTGGCTGAGGGGTGGGTACTGCGGCATACACTTCAATGTTATTTGTCTTAAGTACTGGGAATGGAGCTCCAGGACTTTGCACACGTGAGGCAAGTGTTCTACCACTGAGCTACATCCTCAGTCCCAATGTTAAATAATTTAAACACTGAGTAAATAATTTAATTACTTTGTGTATGCATGGCATATGATAATGACAGCTTAGGCTTAATTACTTACTAGTCTTTAAGATTTTTGTATACTTTGTCTTTTGAGACAAGGATCGCATTATGTAGCTATGGCTGTGTTAAGCCCCTGCCCTGTTTTCCTGAGTGCTGACATCATAGGTGTGAACCATCACTTCTGGCTTTAATGTTCCTTTGTTTTTCAATAGAACAGTTTTTTAATGGTACTTAACAATTAGCTTATTCTCCTTACTTAATTTCTACATTCAGTAAAATATATTTTGGCTACAAATTATGTTAAGCACATCTTTATTTATGCTTTAATTAATTAATGTTTTGAGACAAGGAGTTATCATGTAGTCCTGGCTGGCTTTTTCAGTGTCTTCCCTGCCCTGAATCTGCCTCCCAAGGGCTTAGATTAAAAGCACGTGACCCATGCTCAGCTCCTTACGTGTTTCTTAGCCCAAGTTTGGATGGCTGCATATCTCTTCCCTTTCTGCTTGCACAGAACAGCACCTTAAGGTTTCCTCCCCACCTGACCTTCCCAGGGGTGAGCACTCTCAGTATACTGTGGCCAGCACCAAACACCACAGCTCTTAGGTGCACTGGCTCAGACAACAGCGGCCAGCACCAAACACCACAGCTCTTAGTGTTTGTAATAAAATTCCTGCAGAGGAGAAGTAGAAGGGCTTGATCAACGCCTCCTCCCTCTGGCTTACTAGAGAGGATGAAGGCTCTGGGCAGAATGAAAGAGATAATCCAGGAAGGAAGCCAGGAGAAAAGGGGGTGGAGGGAAATTTAAGCCAGTGTCAAGAGGTTGTTGAATGGAAGAATGTGACATAGAAGAGGGAAAAGAGAAGCCACCCTGGCAACTTGAACCATCTTTCATTGAGGGCCCCTTCCAGAGTCGCCGCCCCCATGGATCCATTAGGCCTTCCCACCACCCTCTCCCTTTGAACAATTCAGTGCTGTCTTACTTCCAGACCTCTTGTTGATTCTCTGGGCCAAGTGTCTTTCTGTGGCCTCTGTCAGGTCACCACCCACTCAGCACCTCTCTGATGCCACACACCTTGCTGAATGACGGTGATTCGGGATGGCTGTCCCATGGCCTGCACACAATGCCCCTGGGCATAGCCTGGCTCCCAGGGTCTTTGTGTCATAGTGATCCCCAGCATCAAACCTTCTTCCTCTACTCTCCTTCATTTGTCTTTCAAGCCTCAGGCACAACCCAAAGGGAAGGCTACTTTTCAGGATTCAGGCCTTTTCTGAACTGCCAAAAGTGAGCTCCTGTGTGTGTGCACACTCGCACACATTTCATGTATAGCTGCAGTAGTACTGGGGGACGAAACCTTTTCTCAGAATGGCCCACTACAGTGCGACACAAAGGATAGCAGTTACCCTTTTTACAGGTAGGAATGCAGGGGCAGAGAGGATCAGTGACCTGCCCCCAGATTTGGATGATGGCAGAATCGGGAAGAAGCCACTGCTGCTCTGTTCTGAGAACTTGGCTTAGGAGTTAGAAAAAGTGTGGATGAGCTGGGGACATAGCTCAGTGGGAAGCTCTCCTAGCCTCTGTGGGGGCCTGAGTTTGGCCCTCAGCACTGCAAAGAAAAAGGCAAAGGTTGACTCTTCCTGTGTGTTCTCTAAGGGAGCATGTTTGACAGACATGGAGAAGGGAAAGGCATTGGGGGAGGGGAGGTCATAGGTGGAGGAGGAAGGGACTGAAGAAGGTGGGAGTTGATACAGCTGCATGGATTCTGTCCACAGTCGGTTAAGAAAAGGAACAGAGAACAGGAGCTGAGAACAACGGAGGGAACACAGACCAGCAAGTTATGGATTCCACTATGCAGAACTCACACAGATCGAGGATCCAGGAAGGGCTGGGCTGGAGCTAGAATGAAAGAGCTGTCACCCAGGTAATGTGAAGCAGCCAGGCAGACTTAGGCATGAGTTCCCACTTGTTAGGATGTATTTTTATTTTTATGTAAGGTTGATCTCACTTAGCAGAATTTAATTGGCCATCTGAAGACCGAGCCTTGTCCTCAATCTCTCTAATTGTGACTTTGTGTCTCTCAAATTGTGGCTCTGTGACTTTGGACAAGTGACTTAGCTTCTCTGAACTTTAATTTCACTTGTAAAAGTAGATCTGATGCTTTGTGTAAAAACAAGAGTATTGCCAGGATCCGTTCTCCTTGTCACTGACAAATTCAGATGTGTTACAAATGAGTTCATTCAGGATTAAGTCAAGCTGCTGGGCAGTAGGCATTACTTTATGTCTCCACGGCAAAACCAGGTCATGGGGCAGCCATGGCTGCAAGGGAGTCTGGGAAATAGCTACCAGTTTCCCTCAACTTTTTTTTTTTTTTTTTTGAGAGCAGTTCTTGCTATATGGCTCACGCCGGACTTAAATGCACAGTCCTGTCTCAACCTCTCAAGTGCTTGAATTATGGATTTAAGCCACCATGCCTGCCTTGGTTTTTCTTTTGTCTATGAAAGGAAGAGCTCAAAGTAGAAGGGAATTAGGAAAGGCTCTGAATTAGTCAGTGTGTGCCGGACATCTCACTGCTGGTAGTAGCAGCACATGCCTAACTAGATGGAAGAAAGCATTGCTAAGCAGATGCATAGCCCTGAGCAGTGATCTGGGGTGGATCTAATCTAGCAGAATAAGAGTGGTAGACACAGTGGTATCACTCCCTCTACACACACACACACACACACACACACACACACACTGGCAGAACTGGCAAAGGCAGTATTCCTTTGGCTCTCCTAGGAGCAGAAACACATTGACCAGTTTCGCTGCTTACTCTGAGTCTTGCTTTTCTATGACATGGTGTCACTGTTGGCTTTTCTATGTGTCTACCACCCATCCACAAAGGCTAATGGCTTCCAGCTTCTCTCATTGTTCCCTAGTGCTGGTTTAGTGTAGAGGCCATCTCCCATGGCTCCTTTGATTTCTCTTTACCCCAATAACTCAAATCTGCTATGCTTAATTATATCAGATTCCAATACTTGGTTATTACTCCTGGGATTAAATAAGATGCTGTGGGTGTAGCTCAGTGTGGAGCATTCGCCTACCATGCACAAGGCTCTGGGGTTGAGAAGAAAGGAAAAAGGGAGCAAGAGATTCAAGCTGAGATGTAGGTGAGTTGGTGGTGCTCTGTTGGCCAGAAGGCTAAGTGCCCTGACTGACTGGAGCCTGCAGGAGAGAGAGGCCTCAAACCACATCTGTCCATGTCACTCATCTGCCCTGTTTCAGATGCAGGCTGACCCTTATAGTGGACTGAGGGATGGGAGGTGCAGTGGGGGAAGGGCTGTTATCAGAACATGGTGAGGGCAGGGTATCGGTGTACCCCAACTGGGTGGAGAAGGACAAACTTGTCAAAACACACGAAGAAAACTGATGAGATAAGAAGAGATGCCACTGGTTTAAAAATGAAGCATCACAGAAAGCTGCATGGTTGGGCGACACCCAATCAGAACTGTGTCATTGATGGACTAGCAGGAAGCTCTAACTGCAAGCCGTGTACCATATCCAAGGAAGGCGGGGCAGAAAGAGGAAAACAGGACTCTGCAGGGTTAACCAAAGGGAAATGAAACAGTGGCCTCACACTGAAGCATAAACCAGGCCAAATTTAAAAAAAAAAAAGTCTTTGTTTATTTTTTAGAGAAATACATGCTATCTTTGATCCCATGTGTTTAGCTATGAAAACACTATTATAAAACTATCAACAACAGCGCGCGCGCGCGCACACACACACACACACACACGCATGATGCATACACACACACACACACACGCATGATGCATACACACACACACACACACGCGCGCATGATGCATACACACACACACGCATGATGCATACACACACACACGCATGATGCATACACACACACACATGCATGATGCATACACACACACATGATGCATACACACACACACGCATGATGCATACACACACACGTGCGCGCATGATGCATACACACACACACACATGCATGATGCATACACACACACACACATGCATGATGCATACACACACACGCATGATGCATACACACACACACACGCATGATGCATACACACACGCGCGCATGATGCATACACATACACACACACACATGATGCATACACACACATGCATGATGCACACACACACACGCATGATGCATACACACACACGCATGATGCATACACACACGTATGATGCATACACACACACACGCATGATGCATACACACACACACACGCATGATGCATACACACATACACGCGCGCATGATGCATACACACACACATGATGCACACACACACACGCATGATGCATACACACACATGCATGATGCATACACACACACGCACGCATGATGCATACACACACACGTGCGCGCATGATGCATACACACACACGCACGCATGATGCATACACACACACGCGCGCGCATGATGCATACACACACACGCATGATGCATACACACACACATGCATGATGCATACACACAC
>JADRCH010000109.1:1594016-1614593 GCA_019843965.1 Rhynchomys soricoides | reverse complement strand
AATGCACACACACGCACACACGCAATGCACACACACGCACACACGCACATGCACACACACACACGAACACACACACACACACACGCAATGCACACACACGCACACAAGCAATGCACGCACACACACGCACACACACGAACGCACACACTCAGCTCATAGGATAAGAAATCTAACATGACTGCCTAGTACTGCACTTTCTGTTGACTGTCGTCTCTTCTTAACCACATGTGTTTGAGTTTGAACCCTGCATGGTGAACCTGAGCTTGCACATGAAGGCAAGGACAGTATTGCACCATTGCCATCGATGGATGGAGGGAGCAGCCCACCAGGAGCCATTGTTAGGTCTAGGGCATGAACCAGAAGCCCATATCCTAAAGGGTTGTGGCACAGTGTGGGCTGTTAAGAATCTTCTCCTTCAGTTTTTTCTGTGGTAAAACACCCATCGTGTGAAACTCGCTATTGTGACCACCGTTAAGTGCACAACTCAGAGTTAAGCACATCCACAGCACTGGCTACCCACCGTCCACCCCAGCACTTTGCTCATCTTTCAGAACCAAAGCTGTAATCGATGAGCACTAAGTCAGCCTGACTGGGTAGAGCTGACTCCTCAAGGGACTGTGCTGTTTTCATGACTTTACTTTTTCCACTTAGCCCATGTCCACAAGGCTCATCCATGCTATAGAATGTGTCAGAATTGTCTTTTTTTTCTTTTTTCTTTTTTCTTTTTTTCGGGGGTGGGGTAATAAACTCTTACCTCTTGGCTACTGGGGATAGTAGTGATGAGTATGGCAGATAGCCACTCACTCGCATTCTGATTTTCAGTTCTTTTAGGTACAGTACACACAGAAAAGGAACCATTGGATCACAGCTGTGCTTGCAGGGTTTTTTGGAGGGAGTCTATTTGTTAATGATTTTTTAAATTTAATCAGTGTGGCAGAGAACATTCCTTGCATGACTGAATCTAAGATTTTTGTGGTTTGAGTAACGCCTAGAAGGTGGTCTGGTTGGAAGACTACATGTGTCCTTGAATATACTGTGCATACATACATAGTACTGCTCAGTGGACTTAGCCAGCAGCACTTCAGTCAAGCTAATTAGCAGTGTTGGGCATGCTAGTTTAGATTGTTACTGATTTTCTGTCTACATGTTATATCCAGTAAAGAGTGTTGAAATCTCTGACCACAACAATAAATTTATTCATTTTTCCTTTGTTATTTATTCTACTGAGTTTTGCCTTCTGTGTTTTGAAGCTATTGTCAGGTGCATAAAGGTTTAAGACTGTACACTCTTAAGAATCAGCCTGTTTCTTAGGAAGTGATTTTAGTTCTGATGATATATTATATATATATCACTTTCTTTTGATTTACCATGAGTATCTTGGAATGCAAATACTATGTACAGAATAGATAACCATTTCGATGAAAATTCCAACAGAATCATATAGTTGAAGTATTAGAAGGTTCTCAGCCAGGTTTCGAGTGTAGCTGAGTGAATAACGTTCTTGTCTGGCATGCATGCATGAAGCTCTGGTTTTGAGCCCTAGTGCTGCATAAACCACATGTCACAGGGCACACCTTAGCCAGCATGCAGGAGGTGGAAGCCAGAGGATCAAAAGTTCGAGGAGGTATCAAGTTTAAGTTCAGCCTGGAAGACATGAGACCCAACCATCTTGAAAACTAACAACTGTAACAAGGTTCTGAAGGGGCTAGGGACTGACCTCAATGGGAGAATATTTGTCTACTGTGCATGAGGCCCTGGGTTCAACCTCCAGCACTGTACACAAAAACCTTCAGGTAGTTGAGAAAGATGACTTCAGGGGCTGTGTGGACCTTCTCCGGACCAATAGCCTCAGCATGCCCTGAGAGTTTCTTAGGAACACACATCTCATGCTCTCCCTAGCCATCCACAACACACCTGAGAGAATCGTGCTGGGATGCCAAGCACGAGACATCGCCGGAGTCCCAACTTCTGATGCCAGAGTAAATATGTGTCTCAAAATAAGCCCCCAAAAGCACTTCTTTGGAGGGTGCATGGACACTCCCTCTAGTTAGGAACGTGTTTCTACAGCACCTTTCTGAAGTAATGTCATCCCAAGCAAAGACCAGTTCCTGTGTCAGTTGCACACTTGTCCCGCTGACTGAAGAGCAGATTCCACACACAAAGAACTAAAATTTGTTTGAAGCAGAGCTGTAAGTTCAGAGATATGAGCAACATCCAATGTTTTGAATTTTCAGCTGTGATTTTTACTGCTGTGGAAACATCATAATGAATCTTCATTGCATGTGTAGAGTGATAAACCAGAGTTGGGCCTCAGTCAAATACCCCTCCTCCTAGAACCAGCTCCTTGGGGTGGACCCTTTGCTTTCTTTTGAGTCTAGCACCACTGGCTACTTGCACAGCAGTGTTGCTAGTCTGTGTGGAGACTACCCAGGCAGACAGGGTGTTTTCTCCCTAACTGAAGTGTATTTTTATGCCTGAAAAGATGCTTTTGCGCCTCTAGCCTCTGGTGGGTCTAACACCTTTCAGATGGGGCTGTGCTGGCTCCTCACCTGTCCTGCATTTCATTTGATCGCTACTGTACCCTGACAGGTGGGTGGCACATGCCTCATTACAGGCAGCTAGAACTGCAAGGCTGTGTTCTCTCTGCAGATTAACATAAATTGGCAGATTAACACTGTGAACCCCAATCCTGGAGAACTCTTTGTACCTCTAGCCACTGGGTGTAACTTAATTATTAAGCATAAAGAGAGATTCCTGATGAAGAGAGCCCCCTTTTAGTTGAAATTTAATACAACCTAAAACTAAACAAGGTAATGCAGTTAGTACCCAGAACATATTTCTAGGTGTGACAAGAACCTAAAGGAAGATTGTCTTTGCACTGGTCCTTTGTAAACTGACTTCATGCAGACACTTTCTACCACAAACATAAGGCAACAAGGACACCCTTCACAGTCACAGTGACCAAAGTCACTCACCAGCCGCCCTTTATCAAATACACACTACTTGTGCTAAGATGGGCTTACGGTTGTTGTGATTTGATTTTGTGGTGCTAGAGACAGAACCCAGGGCCTCACAAACACTGAGCCCCATGTCTGGACCCTTGAGTTTTATTTATTTATTTATTTATTTATTTAGTGATTGGTTGTGGTGGGGATTGAACCCAGGTCTTAAACATGCAGGCATGCACTCTGCCCTGGTGAAGCACCTTCCCCTCTGTAAGTTTTACTTTTTTAACAGTGACCTTTTATTTGAGCCATAAGATAAGTGTACTACTCACAAAATTATTTTCCCAGACTGAAAAACCAAGGATGCTTCATTGTGACATAAAAATTTTACTCAATACAGACAATTGGGGAAGTGATATTTAATAATTTTTAGCCCATTAGCTGATTGGAACTATCCAAAAGTACAAGTTGGGTGGCTTTCTTTGCAAAGAAACATAAGCAGAGCTCCCATACCTCTTGAGAGTTCCTTGTATCAGAACCAAAAACCAATATTTAATGTTTGCTTTATACCTTCCACAAGAATTTTGTTTGAGTTCTGTGCACAGTGTGATCAGTGGCCAGAAAGAGAGCATGAAAATCTAAAGCAGGAAACACTGCAGGGCAGAGCAGGTGGACTTCCTTGTCGGGCCTTTTTCTAGTAGGAAGAAGACGGAGTGCTAGAGAAAGTCTTCCAACTATGTGACGACACCTTCAAGAGTCACCTGACCTGAAAACATTTAACAACATTAAGAGGAGCCAGAACATAAAGCCAAGAACTAGGAAGATGAAACAAATCCTCACAAATCCCCACAGACACCCACGGGCATTCACTGGTTTCTCACAATTCAAATGAACCTCCCTTAAACTCCAGTTCATCTGTGGCCATTTAGACAGCTCTTTCCTAGGCTTTCAAAGGTGATTGGTCCAAGGATGAATCCGTTTTCTTGATATTGAATTTTTATACCTTTGAAATGAATCTTACCCTTAGCCATGTACTATTAGCACTCAGGCAAAGCTATATAATTTAGAGAAACAAGCAAACAAAAAAATAGAAACAAAACCCTGGAAATCTTGTGGAGTTGTACTTAGTTAATAATTCTTTTTTATTGAGGCCTTAATCTCAACTCCATCCCCCTGCGTCAGCCTCCTGGGATAACAGGCATATGCTGAGCCAGCCAGCACCACATACCTTTTTAATATATTAATTCCAATATACTGAGGGTTAAATAATGTCCTACCAAATCTACTACAATGAAAATACGTACAGTATCTTAGTTTATAAAGTGGCTACAGTGCCACTGCCAATATCTGGTCCAATTTCCCTGTTTATTGTTTCTCTTGCCATACATAAGAAATAAACTGTGCTTCCTTGGGCTGCAGTGGGCTCACTGAATGCTCCTGAAAAGTTACTCAGTGCTGAAGAGCAATCAGAAACTTAGACACTAGATACACTGGATGTTCATTTAAATGACATAATAACAGGATAAAGACTGATGGGGCTGGGAAGGTGGCTCAGCAGTTACAGTACTTTGGCTGCTCCTGTATATGACTTGGGTTGTATTCCCAGAAGCCACATGGCAGCTCACAATTTCTGTAGCTCCAGTTCCCAGGATCTGATAACTTCTTCTGGCCTCCTTGGGCACTAGGCATGCATGTCGTCAGACACTTGTGTAGGCAAAACACACCCACACACAACACAGAACAAAACAGTAAAACCAAAAACAAGGCTTAACAACTGACCATGACAAACGTTAAGAGAAACAGCTTTGCAGAATCAGTTTCTTCATACCGTAATTACTTGGTCTTTGTGCGAGGCCGAATTTAGACATACACATTCCAATCTTACAGGCAAAACAGTGGCACCAGCAGCACGCAGTACTAGAGGTCCCCAGCAGCTGGATTCCACCATGAGTTCCTCAGGCCTAGCAGCTAAAACTACAGGCGATGTTTTAAATGAAGCTCTGTTACCCTGTGCACATGAACCTGTGTGCACATGCACCTGTGTGCGCCTGCGGGCTGGCCTCACATCTGCTACATAGCCTAGGACAGCACAAAACTCTATCCTTTGTCTCAGCCTCCCCAGAGTTGACACTATAGTCCTAATTCTTTTCAACAACTATATTCTTGAAATTTTAAGGTCAATTATTTGTTATAAAATTATTAAACTTAAGACAGCACAGAAGCCCAGGTTCTAGTCTAGGACAAGGAAAATCTGCATACTTAAAAAATGGCTGTGTTTGGTGTGGTGGCAAACACCTGATTCCAGTAAGCAGGAGGGTGAGGCAGGAAGCTCTGGAGTTGGAGGCCTCCCTATCCCACATAGACTCTCTCGATAAGACTCTCAAGAAACAACAGCAACAAAAGTGATGACATTCTGCCCTCAAGGAGTTCATAACTGAATTACCACGTGGCATCATGAGTCAAGTGCAAGGCTTGGAAGGTCGGTAACAGAAGAGATTTGAACCAGCAAGTGAAAGGGAGGCGCATTGTGACCAGAGCACTGTGTCAGTGCTAGGTGGTGGCAGGTAGCCATGTCCAAATAGAACAAAGGAAGCAACTGGAAAAGCCAAGGGAAAACTAGGTGGCTTGGCCAAAGACAATGAATGTGTAGGAGCAATGGAAAACGTTGATAGAATTTGGGGAGTACTGCTCAAAACTGCGGCTTTTTTGAAGAGTCTACATAGGGGCAATCAAAAATAGCAGAGGCCAGATGACTTCTGTGAGTGAGCCACCCATATTGAAGCAACAATGCACACAGTACAGTGCACATCCTTCTTGTAGACATGTGAACTCAAAGAAGACGACAACTACCGTGCCTCACTGATTTGTCTCTGAGACCTGACATAGCAAACACATTTTTTGTTCGTATGGAAAAAAAAAAAAAGCTAAATGGACTCATAAAAGGTAAATAGAAAAATTAAAACTTTGCTATCAGTATAGCTAAGTACATATGTATGTCTATGTATAGCAGGTGCCTGTGTGATGTATCTCGATACATAAACACCCAATGTAATCCTTCCTTCCTTTATCACTCAAAATATCATATAATTAGAGAAATATTAACAAACTACATGCCAGGAGATGTCACAAACTTGAAAAGTTGTAGAGGCCGCTTTGCATATTATCAACTATCAACTATTCACATAAAAGTAAAAGCCATTTCATCAAGCACGACATCTAGTTTTAGAAAATTATTTTTTAAAAAATTTGTCATTTGTATCTGCTTTTAAAAGGGTTGTCTGGGGCTGGGGTGTGTATCGGCAGTAGAACATGAATGGCCTTAACACGTATGAAGCCACAGGTTCAAACTTAGGCACTGTAAACAACCAAGAAACAAAGCAAAGCAAAACAAAAAACCCAAAAAAGGAGAGCTGAAGGTAGACATAAATATAAGATCTCTAAAAATGGCCGCAGACAGCTGTATCTGAGACTTCACATTGCCCCTTTCTCATCTGGCATCGCGGTGATGACGGTAAGCTCTTGCCTGACTCCCAAAAACACTTGCGCCCATTAGGCCTACAGAGCTTTCTGTAGGTGTGTGGGATAATGCACAGAGCCCTCCCCCATCCCCCCCCCCAGCCCCCTGCAGAAACTAGCTCTGGGAAGGACTTGGGACTGGAGTCTGGTGGGCGGGTGGAGCTGAGTTCAGTACATGAGTCTTCATTGGTGTGGAAGAGAGGTAATGGGTGTTCCCTCTGCCAGGGCAAGATCAATAGCGTTGGAAATAAGGATGAGAGGGAGGTGCACCCGGCGCACTTTCTATCTGAGGAGATCTCAGCAGCCTCCACGACAGAGTGACGGTGACATCTTTCTCACCTCCTCACCACAGCACTCTGAAGTATCTTTTAATAAACAAGGGTTCATTTGCTCATTGCCTCAGCCTTGCCGGATCCTAATTGCCCACATAAGGCATCTTGGCACACCGTAAATACTGTACACATCTGTACACGGCAACATTAGGCATTCTTAGTGATACTGAACAACGATGGATGATCCCAGAAAAAGAATTCACTTGCCATAGGTTAACATTTGATAATGCAAATAAGTAAAATAAACCCTGAAATTTGGGATCCAAGAAAGCAGGAACTAAAGTTCTCTTTAAAAATAAGATATAAAGTTTCAACAGGAACAAAGGATGACACAAATATAGCATAATATCAATTAGTGTTTTATAATAAATCACAGTCTACATTAGCTGATTATGGTGAAATATTTCAGAGAAATCGGTGACCTTAAATATAAACTTTCTTACATAATTTGTCAGGAAAATATAAAAAAAAAATGTATGGCAAAATATTTAACCCAAGCCGACCAATCTTAGCTTCTCAGTAAACTGGTCTTACTCAACAAATATGTGAATGAATACAAATTTTACCACAAACATTTTTTACCTATTGAAGAAAATGAGATAATCATAGTCTCTCATAGAGCAAAATGTTTAAATTACTTTGATTTATAATTGCAAATTCCCAATAAATTATAGGCCTCAAATAAAAAAAATCAGTGTTAGTAAGCCTGTATCTTTAAAGTCCTTTTGACCGTACATCTAGTTGCAAATGTTCAAAGGCAAAAACGGAGTCAGGTTTCCTGTTTAGAAAACTACATTTGTCATAATGTAGCCTTTGATCATACAGGCCTCAAGGAAATAAAGTTGTAATAAAGGAAATAAAGCAATAATAAATTGCTCCATAGCAAAGGTAGAATGACCATCCAATTAAGCCATCACTTTAAAAATCACCTTGAGGTTAAACTGGGAAGAAATACGAGGAAAGGCCAATTAAAGAGCGGTCCTCTCGACCTGGGGCCCCCTTGGCAGCCATGAAAGATTCAGTTACCTAAACTCTTCACGATTTCATTTGTGGGCTGCTTTTAATAATATCTCATCCCCCAGCAGAGGAAATAAGGGATCCTTTAGAAGAAGAAGGGAAGAAAAAACTATACCAGGCTATCAAAATCTTTTCTAAGAAAAATAAACTAATCAAGATTGATATCCTGGGGCTCTCAGAAGTTCACCAATTCCAAATGTTCACATACGTCTCAAAAGGGAAGAAAGCAACAAAGTTCCTCAGAACCCAGCTCCTAATAACTCATCCCGATGTTCACAGGAGTTAGTGACAGCAATGTTTTGTAAAAATACATTTAATTATTGAAAATGGATGCTAACTTATTTCTTTCCTTTAAGAAAAAAATCTAAGTTTGTCTTTCCCAGACACTGAGAATTCTGGGTCCATTTGATCCACTCCAGTGCTTTCTAGAGCAGTTTTTAAGAAAAGACTAGATATATTACTCTTAGCAATATTTTCCATAGAAGAAGGAACTGATTGAATTTATTTTAAATTTAATATTTTTTAAAACCCAACAATGTAATTAGCAAGCCCACAAAACAAAGAGGACATTTCCTCTCTTTTAAAGCACACTAACCGGTGGCTTCATAAGATCTTTGATATTATTATTGAGAAAATAATAAATGGCAAGATACACTAGTTGTACAATTTCCTCTTGTTTCAAAGCGCTCTTCCTGCTTCTTTTAAATTGTCCCAAAGCATAGTTTACCATAAAAGCCTCACAAGTGAATGACTCATAGTTAAGTACAGGTGAAGGAGGCCTTCATGCATGCATGGTACCACCACTGTCCGCTGATCTCTCCTGGTTTAACTGAGTTTAACTACTTCATGATGAATGAGACAAGGTACAAATGACCTGAGAGTTTCAGCCCATAAAGCAGGTTTAGGGAACTAGAGCCTGCAAATCTGGTTGCCAGCCTTAGATTGGCCATCATGGGCACTGTAGCTTGGGTTTTAAAGTGTAAGTGTATGTCATGAAATCTCAATAATTTACACTGAAGGTACCATTTACTCTGCAAACTGCAAGCAAGATTATGTAACGGGAAGTACATGTAGCTCAAGCTGAAAGACAGCAAGCTGACTGTCAGAGGACCGGAGCCCTGGAGTGTTACAGAAAGTTTTTGGGAGAATTAACATGCACTCACATTAAGCAAGAAAGATTCCAGTTGTTAACAGCAGCTGGTCTATTGTTCAAGAAGAAATAAATTCATGTGATTCATTATGAAAGTGGGGGATCCTTTTTGGCACTCTACACATAAAATCTTCTCAAAAAAGACACAGGTATTTTTAAAAAATCCCACGTACTTTTACAACCCCTGTTAATTTTCTACCGTTCTCTGCCCCAGGAACTTGAAAGTCATTCCCTTAAGAAAACAGCTGACAGACAGCTTGAGTGATTGATTCTATTGTGCCCTCACTTTGTTTTTCTCTGAGGCCTGGCTTTAAGAGGGTAGATGTTAGTGTAAATGACAGCAAGGGAGCTTCGCATAAGATTTCACTTCTGTTCAAAGACAAGCTAATGTAACCTCACCATGGTGCCATCAAATTGACAAATGGACACCGTGCAACCCTCTGCCTCCCACTGAAACCTGAGAGCCTGATTTATACAATGTTCTCCCTATATATGGAGAAGACTTCATGCTGCTAGGCTGTATAATGGGTTGATCAGATAATTCTTTGCATGTAATGAAATCTGATAATATGGCTGTGAAAAGCATCAGAAAGGATGAAGCAAGCTAATGAAGTTATAAAACTACACTTAGGTCCTTTAAAACCTGAATAAACACAGAAAAGGACAGCCCGATGATGTTGAGATGTAGCAGTTCTCACGTCAAAGGTGGATGGCTTCTCCTCATGGATCCCAGCTCTCAGGAGCATCTTCTGCTCAAACAAGCCTGCGCATGCTCAGACCCTGCTGGCCCTGGCCGCTTCCATCAGATTTTGCTGGGCTTTCGTTCTATACCAAAGAATTTTCTTATTCTGTTAAAAGATTTCCCAGGAAGCTGAGTGCTTTTCTTTTTAAAGTGGGGGAATTTAAAGAATTTTAACTACTATGCAGAGAGTTACCGATCTCAACTGGAGATATAAACACATCTATGAAACAGAAATAAAAATCGGAGCTTAAGAAAAAATGAAGTCTCTTGCTTTACAGTCATAGCATAACTTCTTATTTCAAGCATGGTGTTCAAAACAACCATTTAAAAAGGAATCCAGGGGACAGCACGCTCTCAGCTAAGGCTGACCTGCACACTGCCTGCTTCTAAACAGACAGAAGAACCCTCAGAGGTGGCTTTAACACATGTAACTGTTGAATGAGGTAGAACTTAGGCTTATATTTACTTTGCTGTTGTCACAAATAAAAAAAAGCACGTATAAAAACATGGCCTGCTGAACAGAATGGACCTCAACAGCTGCTGATGTGGTGACACGGAGAACCCTGAGGAGGAGACATCCTGCTGAATTAACGTTTTTGGAAATGTTAGAAAGGAACTTCAAACAGACCTTGTTTAGCAGGCGGTCAAAGATTTAGCTCAGTGGGGATCATGTGAAGGCTAGCAGAGCGGTCACTCAGCCATGAATCAAGCTTGTCAATAGTTGCCTATTTTCTCAACAGGTGACTCAGACAGGCACAGTCCAGCCCCTCACGTTTCTGTGTGTGGGCTCCTGCTCTGTCACTGTGAAGAAAGGCACAGTATGCGGGCCTGGGAAATGGCAGTTCATGAGGTTTAACTACATGGGAAAAATTTATACTTTTTTTTTTTTTGCTAGTTAAAAACAAAAATAACAACAACAAAAAATAAAAACAGAAAAACTAGCTGGGTCATATTTTAAATCTACTGATTTTCAAATGCAGCCCGATCCCAAGGTGGAGTCTGGAGCAGAGTCTGTGGAGAAATTAGACAAGCACACAGACTCTTCAAGAGAACAAGGGTTGGACCTCCAGAGCTACAGATGAGGAACCTGGGGCCAATAGTGAGTTGGGTCGTTTGCCAAAGGTCGCATGGATACATGATGTCTTTTCTTCTATTATTTTATCTTTTACAAAATCAGCATTAGGTTTCTTGTAGCAATGTGAAAGCATCCAAGAGTAGAAGTCATTAAACTGAGAAAAACCAACCTCCCTCTCTCTCCCTCCCCCTCTCTCTTTCTCTCCCTCTGTCTCCCTCCCTCCCTCTCTCCTTTACTCCCCCCCCCTTACATTCGGTATGTTTTGTTTTGTTTTTCTTTCTTTGTCTTTAAACAGGCCACATAGAAATAGGATTAATGGAAAATTCTTTCCATCTACCACCAATAAATTACAGTGTGTGTGTGGAGGGTCAGTATCAAGCTTCATTTTAATCTTAGCATTTAAGAGTTTAGTACAAATACAGAGTACGAAAAGAACGAAGCGTCTCATTGTGACTGGCCCAGTCGGCGTTGTGAACCAGGCCACACAGGCTACTATTATGTCAGAAAATTACCAGGTAGTCATCAGATTAGCCTAGTGTGCTCTTTATCGTGAAGGACTTTTCACTCGTTTTGGACTGCCTAAGCAGAGTTCAGTGAGAGTTCTCAGAGGCCAGGTCAGCCTCAGCAGCGCTCACTCTGGCAGCTGCCTGCCTTCACCTATGGCTCCAACAAGTCAAGTACTGCAAGCTGCCTAGGGGCTGGAAGCTGAGGTCTTACAAGTCAGCTTCTACTGGCAAGATGCTGCCTATGTAAGTATCCTGTTGAAAATGCTTTCTCCTTGCTTCAGAAGTAAAAACCAGAACGAAAAGTAAATTCCAGCCCCACAAGCACACACAACCCCCTGGAGGCCCAAGGTCCTCTCTCCTTTTACTCTTCTGCTCATCCCCCTTCACTAAAATTTACTTTTTAGAGATTTAAGTCTTCTTGTGGGACAAGGAAACAGGTACTAGAAATAGATAGGAGAGCACAAGACAGATTGGACTTATATATATCAAAATGAAAAATGTGTTCTTCCTTTGACCTGGCATTCCTACAGAGAGAATTCAACAAGTGGGCAGATCTGTCTCTGGAGTGGAATAGACATTTCCCAGCCAGAAGCAGCTCCCTCTTTACCCCCTGCCCTGTTCTATTCGGCATGTGACTGTAGTCTGTTTATAGTAAGCATGCATACGTTTTCAAAATAACATTTTCCCAAACTGGCATTTTCACTTCTATTACTGGTAATTCCGTATGAAATACAGAACATTAGAATTATTCATCTCTTATGGCAAATATCAAAGGCTATCACAAAATTAAGTTTCACTAGTTGATTGAGTGCCAAAGTTTTCCATATTTGTCAATCAATACAAAAGTGCAACGGTTCTATACCCTATCAAAAAATCTAAGACATAGCTCAGAGTGAGTTTTTAAGAATTACCTAGAATAGTAATAAAGTCTAAGGCACTTGAACTGTAACTAGATTCATTAAAATTATTAAAATGTAACACAAGTCTGGTTAACAAACAGCATTTACACTTTCATTGATAACTAACTTACATATGTGCAAAGTAATATGACAGTTTTGGATTGCGTTGAGTTGATGAGACTGTGTGTAACCAGAACACAGCCTCAGAGTTCATTGTAGGTTCAGCTTTAAAACCTAACCATGGGCTGGAGAGCTGGCTCAGCATTGTTCTTACAGAAGACCCAGGTTCAACTCTAGTGCAGCTCATAACCATCTGTAATTTCAGTCCCAGGGTACCCAACAAACTGTTCTGTTCTCCATGGACACTAGGCATACATGTGGGACATACATACATGCAGGTAAAACACCCATACACATAAAATCATAAAATAAATGTAAAAAATTAATTTATGCTTTGATTTCATTTAGTCTAAGTTACTCAGACTAAGTAATTAAAGAATTTCACATTACTGAATCACAACAAATATAAATTAATATCCAATTATTGGCAACTTTTAATTGGAAAAGGCCATCTTCATTAAGAAGGATGCTGCAAAGCTAGTAATTTCTAGTTGAGAAGCATATTGTATGAGCCACTAGCTAGCACCACCCCTTAATGCCCGTGACTCGGTTATTACTTGTATCCACTAGCTATGCACTACCCCTAATGACTACAACAGGACTGTTACTTGCATCCACAAACAGGCTTCTTAAGTTGTTTTACTTTACTCTCAAGACAGTGTCTCATAGAGGCCAAGCTGGTTTTGAACTTATTACAGAGTCAAGGGTCCTCTAGAATTTATGATCTTCCTGCCTCAGTCTCCTAAGTACTGGGATTACAAGCATATGCAACCACAGCCAGAGGCTCCTTAAGTTTTCAAGTATTGATTGTATAAGCATAAACAGATATTATCTCAATTAGTAATAAGTGTGTTATAGCAAACATTACACAAATGACGTGAGTGTTCCCCCTGATACTGCTATAATCCCCTGACCACTCAACTTTATAATAGCACAGCAAAGCAGAACACTCCAGTATTCATCATTATAATTGTATGACTAATTTAAAAAAACAAGTAAATAAAACATTCTGCTTGCTTTATCAAAATATAAAGGGTATTTTTTCAGATATCTAAAACCTGGTTCACTATACGTAGTGAGCAGTAATGATACCAATGTATATCTATAAATGGCAATGCAACATATTGATTCTTCAAGGACTAAAGAAAGACACACTGTTTATAAATCATGTCAGCTTTAGTTAACCTTCTAGTGATCTACATTAAAGAGACATTCAGCTGAGCTGCCCAGCCACAACTGTCCTGTTTTTGGAGGCAAATATTAGTGCTATGTTGTCACCTACAGTTCATCCAGGTAATCTACATTTGTGCACATGTACACACGCACATGTGTGCAGAGCAAATACAATCAAAGGGAAAGGAGGTAACGACCTGAGGGTGCTCGGGGTGGGGGGGTTTCTAGAGAGAGTGAGTGGGAGGGAGGAAAGCCAGGGGAGAAGAATATTATTCCATTAATTTAAAACATTAAAAAATCTATAAACATTAAAAAAAGAAATATGTCCAAAGCAAATCAGCCTGCTAAATATAGACCAAAGTATCACGTCTCAGCCTCCATGTTTTCCAGTGATTCCATAAAATCTAAGCCTGGACCTAATAAGGGAGTATGGCAGTTAATTTCTGTGTCCACTTGGCTGGGCTGTGGTGGCCAGCCTGCTAGGCCAGACACTGGTCTAGATACTCCTGTGAAAGTGTCTTGTAGCTGTGATTAGCTTTTCCAGTCTGATCAGCCTCCATAGAGGGAGCGGTTTCCTCAGAGCAGCAGCCTCTCAGAGGAGAAGCTGAGGACTCCTGCGGAGGAAGGAAGGCTACCTAAGGGAACTAAGCCTATGGCACACTAAAGCTAGACCCACCCTGAAGACCTGATCCTCAAGACCGAAGCATCAACCCCTGCTTCCAGCCCCATGTGCACCAATTGAAAAACAATCTCTCCCCTTTAAAGAAACAGGTTTTTATTGATACAAATAAAGATGTGAAGACATCAAAATGTGATCAACACTGCAGCACACAGAAGTGATCTATATACAAAAGGAACCAAAACTCCCAGGACAAGACCTTCACTATCACATAGCACATATGAGTCAAGAGAAGACAGAGAGCCAAAGGCAGGAGGCAGTCCATGTCAAACGGGCTTACAAGGAGAGAAGCGATCCTCAGAACTGACTGGACAACAGAAAGCTGAAGTGGGGCCTTGTATGTGAAGTCTGGAGACCATAGGAGACTGTGGTCAAGACAGTTACAGTGGTAGTGGTGGAGGTGGGGAAATTACACTGCTCCATCTGTCAGTAAGTAAGAAGGGAGAGGGGCGTGAGTTTGGTGGCAGAGCAGGAGGAATTGTCCTCCAGTTCTAGGCAGAGGCAGGGAGGGCAAAGTAGGGGTAAGAGGAAAGAAGCCACTGAAGAAGGTAAAGGGAGATTTCTGGGAAACCAAATCCCAGCAGTAAGAAGATTTTCCCAGGAGATGGGCTTTGAGCACAGAGCAGAGAATAGCTTCAATTAGAAAGAAAACACCTTCATCTAGACAGAAAAGGATGCTTTTTAGAACTGTGTGCAAACAGAGCTCCTTGTCTTTATCTTAGCAATTCTTCATTTTTCTCAGAGAATTCAGAGGGAGTCAACACTGACTCTCATTATACTGTGTGTGTGTGTGTGTGTGTGTGTGTGTGTGTGTTAAAAAATGAGATTAAAGAAAAAAAACCATGAACTGTCACCCAACCACTCAGGAGGTATGGAGGATGTTTAGTTGCTAAATAGAACATTTTAGCTATTTCTACAGTTAAATATTCATAATAGGTAAAAGTATATAATAGAAAATCTTTAGGAAAATATGCTTATTTCTGCCAGAAATAATAAAAAAAATTATAGCCATCTATTTTTAAAAACTTGCATAAAATTTTAAACAGCAACATTAAAATGAGGGTTTTTTGGTGATTTGTTTTGTTTTTCATTTGTTTGATTGTTTGTTGGAATAAGGCTTCTCTGTGTAGCCCTGGCTGTCCTGGAACTCACTCTGTAGACCAGGCTGGCCTGGAAATCACAGAGATTTGCCTGCCTCTGCCTCCAAAGGGCTGGGGTTAAGGGCATGCGCCACCACTGCCCGGCTGGAATGGGGTTTCTAATACGTACTATGCCTGTGCTTTCAACCTCAGCAACAACAGGGCAGTGTTATAATAGTCAGCTATTAAAAGGTAGCTCCGTATAACTGTAGTACATTCAAATGTTTCTCCCTGAACTTGATCAGTCTTGAGATTAATCTGTAAGTTTCTTCTTTTGTTTTCTTACCTGTGACTATTAAAGAATGATAAAAACACTACATGATTTTTTTATAACTTTTGAGGTAATTTACAAGTTTTCTCCCTTTCTAGCAACAAAGAGATGAGTGAGTGGGGAGGGAGTCTTTAGGTTCCAATGAAGCATCCACTAAACCAACAGGACAACTTTCCTCAGTGCACAACTGTTTTCCTGTCACAGCAATCTTCAAAAGCAAAACAAAGGATCCCAGTATGCTTGGACTTTAGAACATAAATAACCAATTTACTGCACCACTAATGATACACAATAGACGTCTTTGCTGGACCCACTCAGGCCGATGTCATCCGCCATATACTTCAAAGGAACAGATTTGGTAGTAAGGAAATGCTTCTTTTGTGCAAACTTTCCTTCTTAAAAATTGCCAAAAGTCTCTTAGTGAGACGGATACTAAATAAGAGTCCTGAATCCTCATTAAAGTTTTATTTACTAAAATAAAGAACACTGTATTCTAGGTATCCAAATTGCATCTTAAGTAATATTATGCTTTTAAATGAAAATACAAAGAAAACGACTATTAGTGACAAAGTGTGGTCTATTTCAGAATTGTGTGTTTATACTCAATGTCCTACAGTGTTAAAAATCAATTGCATTGTTATCATGTCTCATGCTCTCAGCAGTGCCCTCCAGACACCGTACAGACAACCTCTCTGTACATCTTCCATGGCATGTGTGAACCAAATGATTCTTGGGCTCCAACCTTGAAAGGTAAAAGCTTTGGTCCACCCTCCCTGAGCAGTCTTTGCCTTTATTTGACTAACACAGAGCTCACAAGTTTGAGCTTTCCTCAGAGGTGGGGGTGGGGGGGCATATAAAGACTAAGTATTTCTGAAAGTCTTTTTAATGAGATTATTGTGCCTTGACCAAGACCATATGTCATTACTGTTTGGCCCACAAATGTCACCAGAAATATAAATGTAAATTAAGATATTTTCAGTTATTTGTTGTTTGTCTCTAGGATTAACTAATGCTGGGAAAGCACCTACTATCCCACAAAGGAACAAGAAGGATGCTTCTTTTTCTGTTGGCCACTTACGGGGGGGGGGGGTCCAAAAGGAAGACTCTGGAGACCAGCCTTGGGTCTTCTCCAGTGGTGTTCAAAGATTAACTAATTTGTAAATATTTTTCTTCAAATTGAAAACTTTATGGCTAGTGATTCAGAGGCAGAATACTGTGTGTAAAATCAAACATTGTAAACAGAAGAAAGAAAATCTGTAACGTAAATGAACTGTCTTGGCCTATGACAAATAGAGACTTCAGATCCATATGTACACATAGCGTCACAGCGCCGTACACGCATAGCGTCACAGCGCCGTATACGCATAGGGCAGTTAATAGAAAGTTGTTGCATGAATTAACTTTTGTGTTATCTTTTAGTCTGGATTACTCTTATTTGAATAGTTACTGAAGTAGAAAACAAAACCTGCTCCAGTGTAGTCTTTTAAAAGGAAACAACAGAAAGGATTAGTCTCCCAGCTAGCAGGGCGAGCTGCAACAATCTGGTTTGAGGTGCTAAGCAACTACCTTGAGGCACACAGTGACGTTTTTGCAGAATGCATCACTTGGCATAAAATGCCATGGCACCTGAAGGTGCTTTATAATGCACTTCTGCTGAGTATATCCTTATTACTTGAAGTGATCAAATTTTAAATCCTCCAGGTCAATGAGCCAAGGCTCATTTCCTGGATGGCACAGAAGCCCTGTTGTGAGTTCTACTATCTACATAAACGGAGGATCCTACAATGAAAACAATTAATGAGTAGGGCTTCTTTTCATAAAACTGACCAAAATGATGGGCGACAGTTTTAAAGTTACTCAATCACAGAACACCCAAACATACTGCCTCTTGTTTGAAAGGCAACAAGTGTTCCTAATTGTTTTTCTTGCACACAGACACACTGAATAACTAGTAATTGAATGATGTACAATGACTAGCTGCTTTTTTAATTAAAATGTTAAGCTGAAACAATTCAAGTATTGAGTCTGTACTCCAAGGTAGAACCTGATCAGTCGTGTGCTGGCTGGACTTGAGCAGTCTCCCTCAGTTCTGAAGTGTTCTGTAGGATGCTGCCTGCAGGGAAGGTGTCACTACCTCAGCAACACACTTTACATCAGAACAAAAGCATAGCCTTCAGAGACAGCGAAGAGACAGAAGAACCACGCAGAGGGCATACACAGAGAAAGGACAGGGAAGGGCTAGCCATGTTAACATGAACATGAGAGCATTGTTTGCTGGCCCCTACAACCTCTGACTAGGACGTTTCGAAAGCTCCCATTTGTTACTGGCTGTTTCTTTTTGAAAGCGTATTCTCAGACCAGCGAAACCGGTAAAGCCTGCAGAAACTTTTTATATTCATAAAAGCCCACGTGGGCTGGCAGCTGACAGAACTAGGTTAGACATGACTTCTGAGAGCCACCCTGTCACTGCTATGAGATGCACTGCCCCAGTTAAGGCGGGGTCTTCCATACTACCTTCTAAGGACCTTGGGACAAACGTGCGGATGATGGCGGTAATTTTCTCTTTTCTCTTCAGTATTCCCTGTAAAAACAATGCTTAGTAGCAAAGTATGATGTTTTAGAATTGTGTGTTTTAATTTAATGTCTTAGAAATCAGCTGTAGTGGTTCATGTGTTTCACATCCGTTAAGATTTCCCTGCACGTACGCACATGTGACTCAAAGGCTGCCAGGGCTCCACAGGCACCCTTCTACTCCCTGCACATTACAGAACCCAGGGATAGCATGGACTCCCTAGTCTCAATGGCTAGTGCTTGCCTTTTACAAAGTGGTAGCAGTAAAGACTGCAGTAACGTCACAGGGTGAAAGCCAGGTTGCTTCTGTCTCTCCCGAAGCTTACTTTTGCCATCTAGTGGGGGAGGCCTTTTCAGGGTCAGGTTTTGTGTTCTGTGAGATTGACTTCAGATAAGAAAATGATTAAACACTTTCCCTTTTTTATAATACCTTAAATGATTTCTTTAAACTGCTCTGTCCTGTGTCTATCAAAAAAAATAAAACAAAAACTACTTTTTACTACAAAGATTAGCCTAGAAAGTTCAGGGAATTTTTGTTGTTGTTGTTACTTGTATTTTTTAAGGAAAAATTATCCTTGTTTCTATTATCGATTTCCTTAGCTTGTATGCCTTACAGGCTAAGGGACTAGCACCCATCTAATTCTGAAGGAAGAAGTGCAAATCTACACCATTATCCGTAGTTTCTCACCAGAGATCGCATGGCAAATCTTCAGTTACCTATTCCATGTGACAGAAGTGGATGTCACCATTCAAAATAAACAAAGTGGCCATGTCATACCATACCAATATGCCAGCCAAGTTAGAGATAGAGTGGAGCTTGAGGCTAAGATGCAAGGGTGATTTTGTTTTGGTTAAATATGCAAAACTAATGGAACAACTGATGGGCCGTGCAGGAGGATCAATGGCCTAGAGTTGGGTGGAGCAGTAACCATAGGAACTGAAGTCAGGACCATGGGCAATCTAGGCAGGCCAGGCAAGGAGAGTGAGTGAGGGGCCCAGAGATGAGGTCCATGCCACAGCTGAGAGGCCCAACACACCCTAACAAATCCATGGTGATGTCTGCTCTTTCCTTTAACATTTGTCTGCTGGGAGGCTCGTACTGTTTGTAAGATGAATAACCGACTAGTCACCAGCACAGGATCAAGAGGGCTTCACAGTGGAAGCTTATTCTGCTATCTTTAAACAGCCTGTGGGGTTGTTATTTATGATAAAGTCCTGTGGGGTTGTTATTTATGATAAAGTTCTCTGAGTGCAGTTTTAGTAAAGCTGTACAATTACCACAATCTACTCTGAGGACATCTCTGTCGCTACAAAAGTCCTAGTCCTAGCCCAAGGCAATTACTGATCTGGACAATTTTGGTCTTACACTTAAATCTACTTCCTATTTTGAGTTATTTTTGCATATGGTATTAGGCAAGTGACTAAATTCCTATTTTTCAAATGGGTATTAGATTTTTCTAGTGCAGTTTACTGAAAACACACCCCTTCCTCTGTTGAATGCCCACTGAGATCACAGAAGGCTTGTTTTTGGGCTCTCCTAACCCCCCTGCTGCACGCCTGACTAAGCATCAATCACTGACTAAGCGTCACCTAGACTGCTATAACATTTGAAATGGAATAATATAACTCTTGCGATTTTATTCTTCTTCAAAATGGTTTTAACCTTGGCTGAGCCCTTTGCGTTTCTACAGATGTCAGGCTCGGCTTGACAGCCTGTACCCCATAAACCATCTAGGATTTTGAAGGGTTTGTACTAAAAGTGTCAGTTTAGGGAAGCATGCCAACTGAAGAGTGAGGAACTTTCTAATCTATGGATATCAAACGCCTGTCATTTGTTTAGCTTTAATTCCACTCGGCAATGGCTTTGTTTCCCACAGACAAGTCCTGGGCCTCCTTGCTTAAATTGATTCCCAAGTGCTACTGTGTGCTTTTGAGGCTTTACATATCAATGTGTGGGCTTCACCATGGCTGTAACTTCACAGTCCAAATATGAGTGTCTTTCTAATACAGGATCCTGTCAACTGCAAGCAAGAGAGATCTGTTCCTACTTTTCTAAATCACAAGCTTTTTGTCTCTCCTTCCTCATTTTCTCTCTCTCTGCCATATCACATTGCCTATAATCATAAATATGGTGTTGTAGAATAAGCCCTGCCTTGGCCTAACTGTTAGGAGGAGAGCATTCGGTTTCCCCAGGAAGACAACACTACCTACAGGTTTTTTGGTAGATGTCCTTTATCAAGTTAAAGAAATTCTTTCATATTCTGAGATATTCAGTTCTTTAAAAACTAAACAATGTTTAGTTATTAATAAGGAGAGAATATTGGGCTCAGCCCATGCTTGTCATGGAGTTAGCCTCCTTTATAAGCACAGTGGTTGATTTCCTGATTTTAACCAAACCTGGACAAGGGTGTTTAATCGTTTTTCATGTCACTTGATGCTGCA
>JADRCH010000109.1:1514511-1594006 GCA_019843965.1 Rhynchomys soricoides | reverse complement strand
ACCTGGACAAGGGTGTTTAATCGTTTTTCATGTCACTTGATGCTGCACCACAGCTTCTGAGTCTCTGTTTACTTGTTTTGAGACAGGACTTTTGGTATGTATCCCAAGCCGACCTTAAGTGTGTGATCCTCCTGCCTCATCCTCCTGAGTGCTAGGATTGCAGGTGTGTACCAGCATGCCTAGTTGAGGCGCTGCTTGCTTTTTTATGCCCCTTTCTCTGTGTTCAGTCCTTCTGCTATCTTGAGTCTGTTACTGACTCACTGTAGTGAATTTTTATTTCAGTTTTTATACTTTTTAACTCTAGATTTTTTCCCCTAGATTTAATACTCTAGATAAGTTCTTTGTATTAAGATTCTCTGTTTATTGAGTCATTATTAGTTTGAGCTACATTTTAATTCTTAAAATATCCTTTAATTCCTTGAACCTGTTTATTGTAACTGCTTTGAAGTCCTTGTCTGCTAAGACCAACATCTGGTCTGGGCCTACTCACAAACATTTCCACTGACTCTCTTCCTCTCTCTCTCTCTCTCTCTCTCTCTGTGTGTGTGTGTGTGTGTGTGTGTGACTACTCACCAGAGTGGAAGCCACAGGAGGGTGTCAGATGTCCTGCTCTACCACCTTCCACTTATTTCTTTGAGGCTGGATATCTCACTGAACCTGAGGCTGGATATCTCACTGAACCTGGAGCTGGGAATGGATCTAGTAATCCCCAGAGACCCCCTTGTCTCTGGCCCTTACCTCTACCTATCTTGCTGGAACTACAGGAAGGAATGGCTATGCACAGCTTTCTATGCTGGGGACATGAGCAACAAATGTTCTTATCCACCGAGCCATCTCACTGATGACATGTTTCTTTGAGTATTAGCCCTCCCCCCCATTATACATAACAGTATATTTTGGCTTTATATATTAACATTATACATTAAAGATAGATATATTTTTACTGAAAATTTAATATAATATGGAGTACAAGCCTGTTTTCTAATGCTCTCCTCGCAAGGTTGCTGTTCCTGCTATAGTTAGGATCTTTACTGATTTTCTTATACTAAATCTTCCAGAACCATTTTCTTCACAGTACAAGACTGCTTGGATCTCTACTCAGTCACAGGGATCCACCTGTTTACATGACTAAAGAAAGCAAAGGAGTGATTACTGGCTGTGCTTAGACACCTAAGCCAGAAAGGCTTACACGCTCTGCCAATCATCTGTGTTCCACTTGGGGACCACACTAAGTGATCAAGTTGTCTTTAGCTCTTCCCCAGACTGACTTCATGCCAGGGTTTCCGGTTTCTTTACGTTTGTACAGCACTTCCCAGTCACCAGGTATGCAACTAGCTTGAGCCTTCTCTGCTCTTGCCATTTGGCCAATTGGGAATATGTAGAGAGCTTACCAAGGCCCCTATCACTATGCCATTTCTCAAACCTCCCTGATAAATCATCAACCAGTCTATTGGTCCCAACCCACACTGAAAATGCAGGCCCCTGTTTGTCATTAGGATGCCTATCACTAAAGTGCCAGTGGCCATGAGGTGCCTCACATCCACTTCTTCAGAGAAACTGCTTTTCACAGCTTTTCTCGAGGCTGGCAACATCCCCAGTCTGGAATGCCCCAGAATCTGGCCTTTCTTACCCAAAGTCTACGTGTACAAATGAAATACTCCTCAACCTGCTGTCTTTTCTACCCTTTTCAGTCTTAACAGTGCCTTTTGACAGCTTTGTCCAATTTTATTATTGCTTTTTTATATTTTTAAAATTTACTTTTTTCCTTCTTCTTCTTCTTCTTCTTTTTTTTTTTTTTTTTTTGTCCTATTGCTGCTTTCTTGAAAGATCTGTTCAGATCTCTCTCTCTCTCCCTTTTTGGAGCTTTAAGGCCCATTCGAGTTGCTTTTCATCACTTAGCCACTCACCACTCCAGCACTTTCTCCCATGTTGCTCTGGGGAATCCCCTGCTTTCCTTCTCATTTTCAGTCACGCCCACCAAAGAAATTAGCACCCATGGGGGTTACCACGAGGAAGCCTTCCTCCTCTGTGTGTCTGCCAGACTGACTTATGGCCACCATCCTTAACCTATCGCTTGCTCCTAGATGAAGACTGTGCCTGCCCCAAAGAACAAACTGTCTGTAGTTTGCTGCTGATTCTCTGCATGCGGCTGCCTTCACCTCAAATATCATATGACCCGGGAGCGCCCATCAAGCTTGGCCTCTGACCCCACATGGTTTTGTTTTTGCCAATTTCTGTGCTTCTACCTCATCTTATCAATGTTCCTATACATGGCTTTTAATATGTCTTCCAATATCTGATCTGCCAACTCCAAGAAGAAGCACTGTAAAATGGGTGAATTCTTCAACCCCTGACCACACTGTAACCCATGGCCATCCAACACTTACGCATTTTAAACAGTTCCTGAGTTGCTTTGAAGTTGGTCCTAATGATTTTCTGTAAGTACTTTGCTGCTTCTCCACGTTTTTCTTTTTAGAGACTTTTCAGAGTAATTTTAGGTTCATAATAAAATTGAACAGAGTTTCCACATAATCCATGTTTAACTTTATAATTAGTTTGGCAACTTTCTTTTTACAACATTGGAAATATTCCATAGCATTTAGAATTGTAGTGAGTATACAGCTGATGCCTAAAGGTTCAGAATTGCTAAATGAACAAAGGAAAACATTATCAAAGTCACTTTGCAATCTTTTCCCACGAGAATTTAACTCTTGCCTTTATCTTTGAAATCACAGTTGATCTTAAAAATAATTACCATGTCATAAAAAAAATCAACCAAATAGGTTTGAATAGGTTTGGCCCCCATACACTCATGCGCTTCAATGCTTTGCCATAGGGAGTATTGGGAAGTGTGGCCTTGCTGGAGGAAGTGTGTCACTGTGTGGACGAGCTTTGAGGTCTCTGCTCTGCTCAGTGTGGAAGATAGACTCCTCCTGGCTGCCTTCAGATCGAGATGTAGAACTCTCTGCTCCTCCTGCACCATGGCTGCCTGCATGCTGCCCTGTTCCCGCCATGATAACAAGGACTGAATCTCTGAACTGTAAGCCAGCCCCAATTAAATGGTGTCCTTTACAAGAAAAAAAATCAACCAAATAAAACTGGATATTAAGGGCTGGAGAGATGGCTCAGCAGTTAAGAGCACTGACTGCTCTTCCAGAGGTCCTGAGTTCAATTCCCAGCAACCACATGGTGGCTCACAACCATCTGTAATGTAATTTGGTGCCTTCTTCTGGCCTGCAGGCATACATACAGGCAGATCACTGTACATATAATAAGTAAATAAATATTTAAAAAAAAAAAGAAAGAAAGTTGAGTCCTTTTGTCTGTTTAGTGCTACAGACTAAACTCAGTACCTCATGCATGCTAAGCACATACTGTTCCACTGAACACAGCTGCTACTGTTTCATCTCATTCTGGTAAAGCAGTGACCCTGCTTACCAAACAGGTTTGCTGGTAGCATATTCCTGTCCTATCTAAGAAGAATAATAGAAGGCATCTTTCATTTCTTTCTTGTGCTTGTAATTTTAATTTACCTATGTTAAATATCTGGGGACTTAAAATAGTATAAAATTCTTTCTGTCAGAGGATGCAAAAGAAATTCCAATGGACTAAAGACTATTTTAAAATGTGTGTTTGAAAAGGCAACACTTGCCAGCACGTAACGAGAGCCAGCCAAATAGCAATCAGCATGGAAGGGCAGCACTCAGACCCTGAAATACAAGCAGTGCACATAAGGCTCGTTTGGAGAGGGATTTTGGACAGTGAGGAAGAGGCATGACTTAACTGAAGGTGTATTTCAAAGGGAGAGAGAGTTTCTGGTTTTCAACTTTCAAACAGCGAAATATATCATGCACACCACCATAATCCAAATTTACTAAGAAGGCAAGCCTCTTTAGGTTGTAAATGTTACCGCCAGTGAGCAGTAACGCTCGCAAGTCTATGGCTGCGGGAACTGTATTCTATTGACCGTCTTTTTAACAAGACTAAATAGGCAATGCTCTCCACTATAACTTTGACATCCATTTACCAGTTATACATGTATGGTATTTATTGATTTAATAATGTTCCAACGTGAACTATTAACAAAGGTTTTTTTAAACCTTCAAATAACATCTAACATGCAGACAGAAATAGGGAATGGTTAAGAACCCTAAGTGAGGCTGGAGAGATGGCTCAGTGCTTAAGAACACTGGATGCTCTTCCAGAGGTCCTGAGTTCAATTCCCATCACATGGTGGCTCACAACCATCTGTAATGGGATCCAATGCCCTCTTCTGGTGTGTCTGAAGACAGTGACAGTGTACTCATACATTAAATAAATAAATAAATCTTAAAAAAACAAAAAAAACCCTAAGTGCTTACTTAAGTGTTTTAATTTAGAGGGGACATTAATAACTAGAATACTTAATTAGAATTAAGGAATCACACATATGTATTATGTAGCTCCAAAATTGGCAAATCTTATTAGAAAATGTAGGGAGCGTCCGCTGGTGTGAAAATGTGAGTGCAAATTATCTTTATAGCCATAAGCTGTGGGAAATACGAAGCCACAGCTCCCAGAGCTACAGCGGACATAGCCACACTCAGTTTTTTTTATAGTGTAGTTGAGAAAATAAGTTTTACACATAAATTTTTATCCATTTTGCTGATAAAAATTGGTGTTTTGTGTAAGCAAGCCTCAAGTGAAAGCTTTCCTTTGTAAGAGTTGTCATGTTACGGTGTCTCTTCACGGCAACAGAAGACTGATTAAGATGCAGGGCCTCTTAGAGTCCTTAGCTCTGCCCTGGGCTAGGGAAGTGGTCGCAGGCAAGACCAACATAAACAGCGCTAGGTCTGCCCCCTAAATATACATGTGAGTACGAAGCTTGAATCCCACATAATTTTCACATCATGAAATTTTATTTCCAACCACTTCGAAATGTTAAAGCCATTTGTCATTTGGGGAGCAGAATGAACTTGGCCTTAGGTCATGTATACTGATTCCTGATCTAGTACACCAACAAGTAATAATTATCTATATTGAAAAGTAGTTTCTGGTGATGTATCCTGAAGTGATATAGTTTTAAAGCGATGGAATTCCTTAAGTGTTATGTTTGTATAAAATCAAAATTTTATATAATAAATATCAACAAAAGAAATTTTATTTCTACAATATGTACAATGAGGTACATATCAGATGGAGGAAATATTCTGAAATATAAGAAGAATGAAAAAAATACTGAAGCGTTTCCCAAAATAAACAGCATATCTCATTTGTCTTTTAAATACATCTCCTTTCATGCCAAGTTCATTAAAAACTAAGAAATACTCAAGGTAACTATTCTCCCAAGTCTTTGTTCTGGTAGCTCCAGAATCTGACAGGGACAGTGACAACAAGCATGGCCTTTGCCACCCCATGACATACAGCACTGGCTGATCAATACAGTCCTGCTGAAGGGGTCAAAGGTTAACACCTATGCTCTGCTTGTGACATCATGAATGCAACACCTGTGGAGGTTCCCTTTGATGATTACTGAGATCTCTTAGGCTGCAATGACATTGAACTATATTTTATATTGATAAAGAGTTGTATTTGTCTTGATCATGTGATGTCTTGCTGAAACATGAGATGTTTGGCCTTAGAGATTCTAGGAACACAGTCGTAAGCCACCTTGTCCATCAAATGACCTGAAACTGGAGTTAAAGAATGGTTATAAGCTACCCTTCGGGTGCTGGAAACCTGACCAAGGTCCTCTGCCAGAGTAACAAGTAACCCTGAGCCATCTATCTGGCACTCTTCTGTACTTTTATGTTAGCCTGCGGGCTCACTCACCAAACCATTTCCCATTCTCTCTCCCATGGTGGTCTTCTTGAGGTCTAGAGCAGGGTCTTATGCCTAGGCATTTGGAGGCATTCAGTTCATGTTTATAGGAAGGAAGTAAATTAGATTCCTAAGAAAACTAGGGGACTTAGATTTTGCAGAATATCTGAAATAAAATGGATGAAAGGGTGTTCAATCTGTAATCATTCTCTTCCGGTGGCTCTAGATGGACATCTTCTTAATGTAAAGATTATTGATCTGTAATCATTCTCTTCCAGTGGCTCTAGACAGACATCTTTTTAATGTAAAGATTACCAATCTGTAATCATTCTCTTCAGGTGGCTCTAGACAGACATCTTTTTAATGTAAAGATTATCAATCTGTAATCATTCTCTTCCGGTGGCTCTAGATGGACATCTTTTTAATGTAAAGATTACCGTAATTCCACATGCTGAAGCAACTCTCCTCAAGGATTACATCTTTTCATGGCTCTCCTGGTCTATTTACAGATTTTAGGTTTGGGGGATATATATATAGCCTGTCATTCATAAGTCTTTCTCGGTGTCTGAATTATTTGGTTCGAGTACTGGGGCCATGTCCTAGTTCTAGCATCTGCCCATTGTTCGTCAGACTTCCAGCACCACCAGCATTCTGTGTGCATCATCACAGGGAGCATCATTGCTGGAAGGAAGGTTTCTCTTTCTGTTAGTTTTAAAATATCATATGACTATAAGACTTTATGGTTTAATTACTCAGGCCAGAGAAATTAATGGCTGAGCAGAACTAATGCAAAGCAGCACAATGGAAGCCCGCTGTGCTGACATACACCCTAGAGTCCCAGATTTTAGGAGGTTGAGACAGGAGGATTGCCGATTTGAGGCCAGCCTATGTTGCATGGTGAGACAGTTGCTGATATGTTTATAAAAAGATAAATATATGTTCTGTGGATGTGTGGGGGAAGGGGATGTCTCAGCAGGCCCACGCCAAGGCATTGCTTCCCCCGAGGGACCAGCCACGCGAAGATGGTATAGTACAGAATAGAGTTTATTCAGGGCATGGGGAGGGGAGTTGAGAGGGTAGTAGAGGCAGAGAAAGGCAGAGAAGGGGAGAGAGTAGAGAAGTGGAGGCTGGCCATGACCTCGTGGAGGGGGAGAGCAAATGAAAAGGGGGGGGAGGGCAAGAGGCAAGAGAAGTAAGAGAGGTAAGAGAGAGGGAGGGGTGATCAGCCCCTTTTATAGTGGGCCAGGCCTACCTGGCCGTTGCCAGGTAACTGTGGGTGGAGTTTGGACAATTGCCATCAAATCCCCAATTGATTTGCAAAATGCTACACTTCCTGGCTGTCCTCTCAGTTACAGAGAGACCTGGCCAAAGCTTCCACAAACCCAGGGAAGGGTGCTTACTAAAGATATGAACCATAATGAAATGCTGTGTGGCCTCACTCATCTGGATTCACACCAAGAGAGCCACAATAGTGGAGGAAACGCAGATGCAGCTGCAGGTTGCACAAAGGGATTCCAAGAAGTAAGCAGAAGTATGGAGAACCAACACAGAACATAGCTCACGGCAAACGCCAGGCAAACGCCATGCAGTATTTAATCCTGGTTTCCTTGTCTGTTCCCTTGGAGGTGACTTTTCACTTCGAGACATCTGTGAACGTCAGTAAGCACCCTCAGTTCTGATCACCACTAACACACATCTGCTACACTTCACTAGTTAGTTGGTACCTCCTTAGCTGTTTCACTGACTCATTCTTTATTGAAGCAAGTACATTTCCGAGCTAACCTGAAGGTAGACAGCAAAACTAGCAACTAAGCTGAATGACAGATGCTAAGCTAGGTCTGCTTACCCCATCTGTGTGAAAGTAGTGATTCACAAGGATCTGAATGAAGGTAGGTCAGTAGAAATCATGAAAAGAGAACGCAGCTTCCAACTGTAAGTAGAGATGACAAGAAAAGATGACCATTTCTCCTAATGGCAGTGAGGTTTAGTAAACATAGCAGCTCATATATTTGAGTGCTTAGTCGTCAGAGAGCATCATTACTTAAAAGGATTAAGAGACATGGCCTTTCTGGGGCAGGTATGACCTTAGCAGGAGTGTGTCACAGAGGGTGGGCTTTGAGCTTTCAGAAGTCCAAGCCAGGCTCTTTTCTTCCTGCTGCCTGCAGATCATGCTGTAGAACTCTTAATACTTTTCCAGGACCATGTCTGCCTGCATGCTGCCATGTTCCCTGCTAGAGTGACCAATGGACTAAATAAACCTTGGAAACTGTAAGCAAGCCTCAAGTGAAAGCTTTCCTTTGTAAGAGTTGTCATGTTATGGTGTCTCTTCACAGCAACAGAAGACTGATTAAGATACCAGGTCAAACTCAGAGAACAATGGCAAGATCCCAAGACCCGTCCACAGGAATACTGAGAGAGATGGGGTAAGCAGACCTAGCTTAGCATCTTTGGAAATAGGCACCAATCAGTACAGCTAGCTCCCAAGTGTGATATGCTACAAAGCCTGAGCATAGCTTCAGAAGCCTGGCTGCTCATGACTTTACTTAGCCTGTGCAGATGGACTTGGCCTTGAGCCTATCATGTGACCCGTAATTTTTAAATCCCTCCCCCCCCTGGAGGCTTAAGCCTAAAAGTCCCCTGTGCTCTGTGAAATAGAGTTCTCCTGCACAGCCACTCAGTTACACAGGCTTGCTAAGGCAATGAGTGTGTGGACTTCCACACCAGGCTTTGCTCTAGAGAATTACACATTCTAGACTGGTGTGAATCTACTGTCACATCTGCTGTGACAGTAGGACAAATCCATGGAGAGCATCCTCAGACACCAGTGGCATCTCCAGCCTAGGTGAACACCCCTGCTGGAAGGATGTCCTCCAGTGAGACAGTGGAGCCTAGACCACTTTTTGGAGTCTAATTATTCTGGGAATTCTGGAGTGGGTCTCATTACTGGCATTGAGGTATTCAGGCCAAAGCTGGTGCATTCATGGTGTTTCCAACAGACCCAATATGCAGGGGGTCCAGGAGATGCCACTCTTCCACATTTCCCACAGGCCAGTGTGAGTAACTGACAAAGTACTTCCTCTTTTTAAGACTGGGTGTATTCGGGGATTCCCTAGAACTTCTAGCACTTTCCTTTCACAGTGACATCCTAAGTGTGACAGATGCATGCAGTGACATTTCTACCACTGTCTTGACACAGCACATTCCCTCATGATGCTCTGGTCACTCCCTCTCCAAACACCTGCTCCTAGCAACCACAGATTTTCCTACTCCTTGTTTTGCTTTTTCCAGAATGTTGCCTAAGTGGAATCTGTAGCAAGAAGCCTTCTGCCTGGCTGCTCTCACCTACTGTGGTGCTGTTGAACTAGAGACCTGTGAACCTCAGACAGTTAACGGACAGAAGAGACAAGAGCGGAGGCTGCTGGTTCAGAGAACCAGGTCAGCCAGGGGCTAATGTGCAGATGCAAAGTGTGATGAGAAGCCACTCGAGGCTCCAAATGCAAAGTCAAGAGTGTGTGACGGGAAGCCATGCAAAGCTTGGAATACTTTAGCAATGTGAACTTGTTAACAGAAAAATATCAGCTTAGCTAACTTGTGTAAGAGTAATCAGATGAGATTCTCAGAAGGTAGGGGACTTGCTAACTACCTGACTTCAATCCCCAGATCCACATGGTAGAGAGCTTTGACTCCCTCAGGTCAGTCACTGACCTCTATACACACACACACACACCACGGCATGTGCTCCACCCTCACAAATGCAATAAACAATATTAAAAAGAAAAGAAAAAGACAAATAGATCACACTGAATCAAAAGCAGAAAGAAGGAAGAGGCCAGGTGTGGTGCTTCATGTCTGTAATTGCAACTCAGGAGACAGAGGCAGGGGGATCCCTGCAGGCTCAAGGCAGCAGCTAGGTCTTATAACAAGGCCCAAAGAGTGAGACACTGTCTAAAAAATAACAACAAAGAAAACAAGCTAGTTTAGAGTGACTACTTTAAGCACCTGAGTTAAAACCCACAGTGATTTAACCTAGAAAGCCAGCAGCCAGTTGGGAAAAGTGACCAACTCAGACAGGGCACGGGAGAAGGGGCCGTGAGGCTGGGAGAGGAGGTGTGAAATGGCCACATGTTTAGTACACAGAAGGCATGTGGCCTTCCCCAGTACCCTTGCCCTGCCTTGCCCTGCCATGGCAGCATGCTCTACTGCTCTCTGACTCAGTGAGCACACACCCACTGTGATGCAGCCCACTCCCCTTGACCTCCCAGAGTGAAGCTGCCACAAGCAAGGAGATGAGCTAAGACCAAGACTCGGCTGCTCCTGCACGTAATGCCTTTCTCTTCTACACAGGTCAGAACAGTTTTATAAGGGCTCTTTCCAAGTTCTATGCTTTTGTCTTAGAATCCTAATTCAGGGCTGGAGACTTGGCCTAGTGGTTAAGAGCACTGGCTTCCTCTCCAGAGGAACACAGTTCAATTCCCAGAACTCATACTGTGGCTTAAAACAATCTGTCCAGTTCTGGGATCTGACACCCTCTCCTGGCCACTTAAGACATCAAGTAGATACAAGGTGCACAGACATACATGCAAGCAAAACACCCATATACATAAAGTAAATAAAGTAATTTTAAATAAAAAGAATCCTAATGCCATTTTCTCAAATTGCAATGCTATAGATGGGTTGAAGAAAAATATTTTTTAAGGTTACAGTAATTATTCTTGCTTTACTAGCCAATGAGGTATCCCATATTCACTTTATGAGGTCAAGTACATGCTGAGGTTCTGCATAGGTCTGAGTGCCTATTGCCATGCAGACACTTAAGATTGAAGTTGGTACCCAGGATGAGAAGAAAAGGCCCAGGACGGGAAGGCCGGCTCCAGCTCACTTGGGGGTGGGAAGGCCGGGCTCTGGCTCGCTTGGGGGTTGAGGAGAGACAAGAGAGTAGCGCTCTTCACACTGGTCAGCTGAGCTGCACCTGGAGCAGAAGTGTCTGAGACACAGAATGGCCACTGTTGATGATCAATGGTAATCACATTCCTCCTACAGGCAGTTCTGCCTGCAGTGGGAACAGAGGTAGGGGGAGAGGTAGCTGTACTCACCAGAGGGGTTAATTCACCTGGTAAATGGACCTGGCGGAGACTAGGAAGCAACATGTATCCTTAGCACATGGCTGTACCCAAAAATACGTTCCTTTCTGCAAGCCTCAGACACAGACTGTGTGGTCTTCTGCAGGCAGGTCAGACACTGGTATAATAGAATCTTTAACAGCAATGGGGCAATTGCCAGCTATTATCTAGATCAGTGTATTACACCTGTTTATGCCAAGAAGCTCAGGAACAGAGTAATGAAATGACAGCGCTGAGATACTGCAAGTCACCTCAGCTCTTCCACTTAACATTCCAGGTACCGAGTCACAGGGAGGGACAAAGCCCACTCAGGAATCTGTAAGTTACTTACACCATTATTTCCTACAGCTCAGACCTGCCCACCAACCACCTGCCCTTTCCAAACACTGCAGAGTCTCCTCACCTGCCATGAAGGGTGACTGCAAACATACCAGATCAGAGCTGCTGTGGACCTTGTACCCGATACTGTCTGAAATGATGCCCTACTGTGTTCTCATGTCCCTTCATCTTCTCCACTCAAGAAGATCTATCCAAACAAAGGAACAGAGATCACAGACTACAAGGCAAACTGTGAACAACGGTTCCAAACTAGAAATCTATGACCTAGATCATTAAACTCTAATAAGATAATTACCTTAATTAAAAGTATGTACTATCTTGTATATATGTTGTCTCAAGTAGCTAGCTAAACACTCAAAGGAATTTGTTCATTAAGAAACAATTAATTTTTCAGATTTCTATCTTTATTCTAGAAATAAGCCTTTAAAAATAAAACAGTAACATTAGAACTTTCCTTAGGAACATCCCAAATGATGGGACTAAGCCGACCATTCTGAAAGTCCAAGAGGCTATTTTATGTATAATATGGACTCCTTGGCAAAGCCAGACAAGTGTGTTAGAGTGACGCTTTAGGTTATTCAAACAGCTTTGTTGATTGAGACTCCTGGGTGTAAGTATTGAAGATAAAAACATAGAAGGGCCATTATGTCTTCTTCATAAGAAAATTCCATATTTCAATGGATAATGTACTGCAAACCAGAAGTCTAACATGATTTAAATTTCCTAAGATAGCTCCTCCCAGCACCAGCTAGCTCGATGTTTTAAGAGTCTAACAGATGGTGCCATAGCCAACATATCAGGGAACACAGAGCTGCTGTGAGCTTGGGGAGCTTCGGGACCAAGGCCTCACACTCCTCAGCTGGGCCAAAACACAGCAAACGGACAGGAGCAATGATACCCAGTCATGACTGGCTTCTGCGGAGCTTCTGGTAGCATGGGACGTGATCTGTACAGGACTAGAATCAGACAGACCACACACTCTTCCCATTTTGCCTATCATAGTAATGAAGTCATAGAAACACACATGCAATCTGCTGAACCCCATTTTTAAGAGTGATCCAGACAAAATAGGTCCCTAGTCAAGTGCAGATTTCAAGGAAACTACAATAGTTTACGCATAACGCAAGTATTTAAAACCTTTTTAGAATACTCTAATATCTAAGGAAAGTCTACTAATTCCAGTTTGAGTCTTCTTGGCTTTTACAGCTGAGGAAATTCTTTTCATTATAACCAGTGGAAAAGGAAAAACTAAGCATTCCATTCGAATTTAAGCCTTGAGTTTTTATTCTAATGCAAATGCACACAGGACTCAAGAATAAGCACTGGTCAGAGTTCATGTGATGCTAACAAAATTATGCCAGCATGGGTTTTTCTCATCTTCGACTGTGTTTATGTGATTCCTAGTTGGTAGTAACAATCTCCTATTTCTACACCAAAGACCGTACAGACTTACTGCTGAATATATGTCACTATATCATGCTTAAAATTCTGACATTATAACTAGACTGAATTAAATTGAAATGATTTACAAAGCTCAGACCTAAATAGAGTGATCAGAATATTGTGAAGATAATTACTATTAAAACCACAGGTAAGACACTGCATGTCTGAGTGGGTCATTTCACTAGGAAATCTCCACTGTTTATCCACTCTCAGAATGTTCTGACAGTATCTCTTGTGTATGTTTTGGGGAACACTGGTGTGGGGGGGCACACACATCTGTGCATATACCTTGACACCAGAAGAGGACATTATGTGTCCTGCTTTACCATTCTCTTATTCCCTTCAGAAAAAGGTCTCTCACTAAATCTGGAGCTTGTCTCACTGAATCTGGAGCTTACCATTTTTGGCTAGGTTTGGCTAGCCAGCAAGCCCATGTTCTTTCTGCCTCCTCCATTCCTGAACCCTGTGCTAGAATTTCAGGCATACAGAGCCATTGTTGGAGTTTATGTGGATGCTGGGAATGCCATCTCTCCAGCCCCATCAGTGTCTTTTTAAGCATTAACATCATGAGTTAGTAAGGACATTGGTTATGTGATAAATTAATGAAAATATGAACATAGAATGGAATAAGAGTCCCATTAATTATAAGAAAAATGGATCGCATTAGCTATAATTTGCTTAGTTTGCTAAATGCTTAGAGTAAAGGTATTTTTTGAATTTATGAGGAAGAAAACTAATATATATATATATCACTGCTTCCTTATCTGAGGTTCCATTCTGATTGCTGCATAAAGACTACATTAATGTTATAGTATGTCATGATCTGACTGAAAATCACAGCGATCTGAGTCCTAGCCTTCCAGAGGGCTGTGTAATAGGCACTATTGCCTAGAGCTAGAGGAATTGTCTCCTGGGAATCTGTAAAAGTTTAGAGTTCAAACTAAGTCAATGTAAAACCCTGTTTCCAAAGGACAGTGATGATTTCCTCTAGTCTTCATTAGGGGAAAAGATTTAAGGACAGTTCTGACTCATTATCCTGTGCCTCCTGAGCAAACCGTGACACGGTCACTGTCTACAAGCTCAAGAATGCCCAAGTACTGCTCACTGTGAATCAGTGGGGATAACAGGGAAAGCAAGATGCACCCCGACAGTTTACACTAAAGGCTTGAGGGGGACACTGTGACAGCTTGGTCTCCGCACTGATGGCAGAGTCTGATGTAAACTTAAGATGGCATATCACCACCAATTGGTCTGGTGTCCGGTGGCTTGTCTATGTGAAAGACATGGCAGTCTCTCCAATACAGAGTGATGATGAACAGTTACATGTTAGCAGGATTACTGCAACTTTGTTCTTTCTCTTAGAGAAATGGAAGCTGGAAAGCACAAAAACACAAGGCATTCCCAGTTGAAAGGATGGTCTTCAAATGTTTCCCAAAGACCCTTCGCTGACCTGTTCACAATTCACAGTGAGCCTGCAAGTACATCCTATGAACGTTCCATGTTAGTGTGCATACGCAATTTACAGACCATAAACGTGAAGGCCCCACTCAGCAGCCAGACATCAGCCTGTCACAGCATTGCTGTGAGCTGTCTGTTAGCATCCTTCCAAGGTGACACTTAGCCAGCACTTGGTGCTGGTGGTTAAGAATGTTTCCCAAGCTCCCTGTGGTCTTGACTGATCTGATGGCTAAGCAGAACACAAGCAGAAGGAATTTGTGGCAGCTTCCTGGGAACTTTAAAAATGACTTCAGGTGTGTCTCATGCCCTTCTTTAGCTTGTAAACTTGCTGTTCACTTTTTTGACCATAAAGAAACCTAGACATAGTAGAGTGGTAAGTTAGAAGAAGCCTCACCTTATCAACTGTCACTTCAGCCCTAGATTACAGCCTATGGACTTTTATGTGAGGGGGAAATGCCTATGGCAGGTAACAAAAAAGTTTACCCAAAGAAGGAATTTCATCATGGTGAGGCCTTTCCTGCTACCCCATAATCAATACCAAGACCTACGGCATACTGCAACCAACGTCTAAGGATAGGCTTACTATCTTACATCTTGTTCACTCCCTGGCTGACTGCTAAGAATCAGAACAATGGTCCAACTACTGAGAAAACAGAGGAGTTGGGATAGGAGGAAAGTCCATGGCCTAAGACTCAGAACACACAAAGGAGCCCAGGCTGCCTCAGGGTTCGGAGGAGCTTAGACAACTGACCGAAGTCTGAGGAAATCATTGATGCTCATGTAGAGATCAGCAGTAGATAACATCACTTCCCTCTATTCTAGTACTGCTCCAAGCTTCCAAAAACCAGCCAGTGGCCATCAAACAGGCTGACACCTCAGCAGGCACACATACTCAAGGACACTGTAGTAAAGAGAGGCCCAGGTGCCCTTGCCAGCTGCTCAGTCTCTACAGTGTTTTACGTGATGCTGTCTTGCTGACTTGCTACCCTGAGAGGGAAGCACCCAAAGCTGTCCTACAGCTGTGGACTTTGCACCATTCCCAACTAAGAACTGGCATTTTGTTTTGCTTTCTTGAATTTGTAAAGATTATTCCATTAAAGCAGGAGTTATAAATTTAAATATCAGTTAAAATCAAGGGCTTCCTTGGAAACATGCAAACCTCTGTAGTAACTGTTATCCTCCAGTGCTCTGCCTAGTTGACTTGCAGTCCGACTTGCCCAGGTTTGTGTTTTACGCTTTTATATTCTGACAGTTACTGTAGCAGTTATCGTAGATTTCTTTTCCCTAAAGAGAAAAACATTTCAACTATTCTTGTAATAAGAAAAATGCTTTGTCTTGGAATAATTTACCTAAAATTATGTGGATTTTTTTCATACCCTATATGAGGGCTGTCCAAATAAAAATTACACTTTATTCTGCCCCCTGCCCAAAGAATTGAGTCAATCTGTTTCTTCTAGGGCTGCTCTCCTTGATCTAGAGAGCCACACATAGTTCACAAACCCAGCAGGGAGCTGGCTCCTGGGCTGTCTGCTACTGACATGTAAAGGCCCCCCCTCCCGTTGGATGAGGGTAAAACCCAGCTTCCCTTACATCACTAAGGAAGGGGGAAGGGCTTCCTCTGTGTATTAGACATAACATGGCTGTGTGTCAGGAGAGTCAGGGTGCTTAGGCCACCTCCCTTCCCACAGCAGAAAGCGACAGCACTGTAGCTACCACCCGGAAGCCCAAAACTGAAGAGGGCAGAACTTAGTGATGGATCTCAGGCTACGTAAGACATGCTTGATTCTCACATCTGCTAGAATCACACATGTTCCATGCTTGATCCAGGATAGTACATTAAGGTTTAAAGGCGAAATCTTATTTAACTCAAATAGCATGTTCTTAGCAAGCATGGAACAGATTTGCTTCATGAAACCTGATCTAAATAAACAGATGAACTTCTCTCTACTTTTGTAGACTTTCATCTAATGATATGTAAATTATCTCAGGGACCAACTAGCTCAAACCTACTTTACTTTAGTGCTATGCATATATTACATAAGCAAATATGCAATTAGTTAATTTAAAAGTGAACAAAATTTATGAAATTCATTTGGTACTGTAACTAGATCATAGCTTTTAATAAAATAAATGTATGCTATTACTATTATAGCCCATCTTATCATATAATAAAAGATATGACAAAATATACAATTTTAAGAACAAAATTTCTCCGTTCTTAAGAAAACCATTAAAAACAAAACCAAGAGAACGTTAGGAGAATGTCTGTTACTGACTGCCTGATGTTTTTGTTCTCAGTGTCTTTCACAAGAAAGGACATAACACCATATCCACTCCTTGGAGCAAAATGTCAGCACTGAGCATGCTCAGGCATATGGCAGTGTGTTACACAGTGAGCCGCCTGTTTCACTCTACCACAGCCTGCTCATCACACTAGTACCTCGAAGGGAGGGGATAAGTGACTAAACCAAGTCATACCACAAAAACGGAGACAGAAAGCAAAGGTTTGGGTGAGCTTTCAAAATTACATGCTTGTATGTGGTGCTCAAAATCTGTCAGTGCATCAGAGGGAGGAGAGGCCCTTTGGCCTGATGGTGTTGGATGCCCCAATATAGGGGAACGCCAGGGTAGGAGGATGGGAGTGGGTGGGTGGGGGAGCACCCTCACAGAGGCAGGGGAGGAGGGATGGGATGGGGGTTTCTGAAGGGGAGATCTGGAAAGAGGAAAACATTTGAAATGTAAATAAAAAAATATCCAATAAAAAAATCTGTCAGTGATACATAAAGACATAAAAATTACCTGGCAATGGTAACAATAGTGTTGTCAGCACTATGTGATGTTAAGTCAATTATCTACCTGCCAGAAAGGGAGCTCTCTTCTTTTGTAGGTGCTCATGGTTTGATACACAGACATACATAGACATACACAGATATACGTACACAGACACATACACACATACACGTACATACATGCATACATAAGACAAGCCATACTAAAAGCTACAGGGTTTTATACAAAATTAACTGCTTCATAAGGAAAATGCTTTTCAAGATCCACGGAAAACCGTCCTTCAAAGGTCACTAACCTTTGGAATTTGGCTCATGCAATCTCTTCACTCCCAGGCCCAGGTCAGAGTCTATTGTGTTGAGTAACACTTCAAGAACACAGGTCTCTGAGAAAAAATCTTAGAAATCCTTCCACTACACACAGATAGTATATATCTTTTCATTGGGTGTTGTCATTGTGTCTTTTCATTATATACAGCAGAGGAATATACTACTTTCTCCCTGGGAATCAATACTTTAGAAACATATATCAATATACTTGTATTTAAGATATAATTACATTTATGATTTTAAAAACATTCTAAAAAGAATATTTATGAATTTCTGCTTCCACACCAGGTAAAGAGATTTTCTCCAGGTGTTCTATGTGAACAAAGAGGACTCTGGATTTTGGAGAGAGGGATGCAGAACAATTAGGGACCTCAGGACTCAAGAAAAAGCCCAGCAGAAAACTCCAGGATTTTATTATACATAGTGAACTGGGTGTGAGCTATCAGCAACTTAGAAATGCCAATGGGTGAATAGAGACGAAGAAAGGCAGGCGGGAGGGTGGGCAATAAGCCCCTCAGAGCAAGCTTTCTTCCCAGAGGGCCAGAAAAGAAAGGACAGCGCAGAGAACATTTGGCCATCACTGTGGAGAAGAAGACAAACTCGCTCCTGTCCCACAGCAGAAGCCGTTAGGAGAGTACATGATGTCATGCCTGTGAGACTGTACCAAGGAGAGGCAGTGCCCCAAATATGGTGAAACTGACAGGCAAGTGGGCAGTCAAGACTTTCATCCCTGTTGGTGACAGTCAGGCCCTTTGTCTCTCCTTGCCAGGTGCATTTCAGGAGAGGCATGATGGAGGGCCAAGTCTTGACCACCACTCAGCTGTACCCAAACCCCTCCTCCCATAAGGCAGTCATCTGGGTCTATGGAAAACAGTTACAAAGTGATACCACACTGGAGGGGAGCCCAGGAGAAGAAAGCTGGATCATCATCAAGTCTTTGAGGGCTCCACTGAGACACCAGCTCCTTCTTCTTCTACAAGCTTCCTGTTGTTACAAGGTAAACAGACCTCTGTCACCACATGCTCCAGCCATGACCTACAATGCTATTACAGCCCAGCTGTCCCAGGTGTGCAGTGTTAGAGGAGGCACCTGAAAACACAAGTTTCAGGAGTACAGTACTTAAAATGTTGAGACTCCAATAGAGTATCACTCACACCAAGGAGCAGAGTAATCTCAATGTCATTGAGAAAAGACAAACATTAAATTCCAGACCAAGATGAAGCAGATGTAACTGGCAAACATTTCTGAATGTTTCCGTAATCAATTGCACACACTTATAACAAGTAGAAGAAAAACAACAGTTTTACCAAAGAACTAGAAGGTAACTTAGCAGATAGACTCACCAGCAAAATGGGAAGACTGAACCAATAACACTTAGGACAAACCCCTGTAAATTCTCAATCTGAAAGACAGAAAGGAGACTGAGAAAAAAGACCCAGAGCCTTAAGAATCTGTGGGACCACAGGAAATGATGTAAAATAAGAAATTTTGTTGGTAGAGCGACCTTGAAGCCATGGCTAAAATTAAAAGGAATGACAAAACAGTCACCTTGGGACTCTACAACACAGAACAGGACAGGAAAGAGGGGTGAAGTGCTGGTGAGCAGACTAGACTCGGCTCTTGTCTGAGAATCTCCTAAAACTGCTGGGCATGGGAAACAGAGCAGGACATGTCTGCTGTTTGCACTGTGTGCAGAATACGGCCGACAACTGTAAGTGCAGCTGATTCAGAGCAGAGATGGGTGTCTTGTTTCTGAGAGAGTCTCATTAAAAAATGTGTTGCCTCAGCAGGCATAGTGGCACAACTCTACAATGTCAACATTTTTAAGGGAGAGGCAAAGGAATCAAGGAATGCAAGGTTATCCTCAACCGTACAGCAAAAAGCCAGCCTGGCCTACATGAGAACCTGTCTCAAAAAAACTTCCCACATAGCTTCAAACTATTTTTCAAAATCGTGAAAATTTATCAAACAAAACAAAACATTCAAGAACTTTCTTTGTTTCTTTTTTACAAAATAAGTGATCACCATTCCTCAAAAAGTATCAAGATTATGAAAGACACAAGAACTGTTTTTGATTAGAGGGGCAGGTTATAACCAAAGGCAGTGTGGGTAACACAGTGCTCCCAGGCCAGGAAAGGGTACCAGTGAGAACGCACGTCACTAGTAACTCCACATGGCAGCCCATCAATCCCAGTGATCCATCTCTACTGCAGGAAGATCACGTATCACCAGTTTTTACCATGTCCCCATCATTTTACTTAACACAGAACTGACACTTATGCTACCCTGCAGCAAAAGCCACCAGATGCCAACTTTAGGAGGTTTTCCTTTGCAGCATTTCATACAGAAAGTTGATGTAGAGCCAGGAGAGACTACTGTCTTAGAAGACAAAGTTTGAGAAGAAATACAAAGTTTGGGGTGAGTCTATCTAGAACCGTGCCTCAGAAAACAGCACACAGCTAATCAGAATAATGTAACTAGTCTTTAAAACATACCACCCCTAACAGCAAAGATGCAATCTGGACTTAGTTTCAAAAGAAATAGAAAAGGATAGTTCATACTTAAGAGACCAGAGGCTAATCCATACTGACCGAACATTCAGTGATATGAAGAGAAATACTCTCTCATGGGTAGAGTCTCTTCAGATAAACAGAAACTACAAAAAGTTCCAGAAAAGTGCACGGTTAAAGTGCAAAACCAACCGACCGACCGACTGACCGACCAACCGACCAACCAACCAACCAAAGAAAACCCTGAGGATAAAGGAGAAAGAGTAAACTTCTTTTTTCCTCAGAAATGACATAGTCTAGTCCATAATGGGAAAAAAAAAAGTGTAGTCTTGTGAGCCTTGGAGTGATAGCTGAGAGACAATTAAGTCAAGTCCCAAAGAGAGTGGAATGAAAGTGGGAAAAAGTATTTGAAGGAAATACAGCTAGAATCCCCCAAATGGACTAAAAGATACAAATATTCAGATTTTCAGAGAGGTTCTCACACAGCTGGGTGAACAGAGGCTCCCAAAAGATAAGCAGGTGCTCAGGTCTCCTGTTCTGAATGGGGCCTTAACTTGAAAATGGGAGCTCTGCCAAGTGTTACTAAGTTAATTATTTCAAGGTGAGATCATCTTGGGTCTAGGGTCCACCTTCTTAAAAGAACAAAAAAGACAGCACAGATACAGAGACACAGAGAAAGCTGTATGGAGTAGACACAGAAACCGTGAATTTATACAGAAGCTTGTGACCTGTAGCCACAGAAGCCAGAAAAGCGGCCTAGGGCAGATGACCCCTGTGAACTTGTAGAAACAGCCATTCTTGCCAACACCAAGAGCTCAAGTCAGATGTCCAAATTTCAGTGAGAGTACATTTATTTGAGGCATTATTTTAACAGGCTAGATACCGAACATCTTTGTATATATAGATTTTTTTCCTATATTTTGCATTATTCCCTTTGGTAAATGCCAAAATCACAAGTTAGTAATTCAAGGATAAATTCAGTGGAAATTTAAGAATGAATTACTAAGCCTCTTGCAGGTATCAATATAAGACGAAGCTTTGAAAAATATGTGAAGGCTGGAACATGATCGAAGTCAGGAATATCCAAGTCAGTTTCGTCTTCAATTGAAAGGCCAAAACTCTTATGCAGGAAAAGGTATAATTTTATGATGTTTGTGTGTGGCAGTGACTGAGGACAGTCTATCTCCCATAGTCCACTGTAAAACTCAAGTCTTAGCAGCTGGAAGTAGCAGGAAAAGGGGTCAGGGCTGGCAGAAGAGCTAAATGTTTAGGGAACAATTCTAGAAGCAACAGAGCTATACAAGGAATGCAGCCTCTTATCAGAATCCAAACGACCCAGATGCCAGCTGTCAGCTAAATTCAACCTTCAGAGGGACCCTAGAGAGCATGGTGCAGAAGGGCATGGAAGATAAGGTGACTGAAGGTAAGACAGGTGACTCTCCAGATTTGCACTGCTCAACTGACAGAAATCTAAGTGGAGGCTTACTATCTTCAAGTATGAGTGGGCCTGGGGCTAGCAGATTAACTTGAAATTTAGGGTATAAATCCTGAACACCAGGAGAAGTAAAAGAGAGTGGGCCCCCAAATATGGGCATACATAGTCCAAAGTACTGGCTTCTGTTATTACACAGCAGAAAGGGGCTATGGGGGAAGATGCAGATCCTGAATCAAAGACTGGTGGGATGTAGCCCATGGTGCCAGCATGAGGAAGACACTTTATAGATTAGTCCAAAAGGCCTAACAGGTTATTAGACCAAAAAGCAAAGACTCATCTACAAAAGATAACCCATAGTTCATTTCTAAAATTTAATGACATTCAGAAATAGGTAAAAGAGGTGAGGACAGACTCCTGACACACTTTCTTAGAGAATGTCCTGATGCTATATACTGCCCTGTATGTGAATTGAACACACACAAACGCATAATTTAAAATGTATCTTTAAAAAATAAAAAGAAAGTCTTTGAGGCTTTAATAGCCAAGGATTTCTTAGATAAAAAAGGCACATTTGTGTAACATCAATACAAATGTGACTGCATTCAGTATCCAAAGAAGTGTTAAAACTCAGTAGTAAGAAAAGTATAATTAGAAACTGACCAGTGGGCACTTCACACACGACCACTGACGCACTGGGGTGTGGCCACTGGGCCATTCCAGCGCTCCAACAGATGGCCCCACAGCCACACATACATCAGACTTCATGAGTTATTCTTAGAAAGAGAAAAGGAAAGAGAAGAGGACATGAGATTGGCAGGGTGTGTGGGGATCCAGGGCAGTCAGGGAAACGGGGTGAGTGCGCCCACATGCCATTGTAACCATGATAAACCTCTCAAAGAATGCATTTTAAAGAACAGAATTAGTGAATGGACAGTGAACTACAGACTAGGATGTCAGTGGCTCAGTGCCACACCCTCAACAAGACAGACATGTAAGGAAGTAACCACAGCCAACAGCAGAGCTCACACTGTGCAGGGATAGAAAACTGAAACAGAATTAGTATGTGGGCACTTACCAAGACCCAGCAACTCCAGTACAATCTGTTTTCCCAGGGAAAGTGGGAACTGTCTGCATATGTTTATAAATCTTTAAATAAATTATTATTCACAATAGTGCCAAAGTTGTAACAACCCAAATGTCCGTCACCATGTAAACTGAGAAACAATTTCTGGCATACAGCTATACAATGGACTAGTACTCAGCAGCAGAAAAGAGCAAAGTGTCAACTCACAAGACATGGTGAACCTGAGTATTATACTGGGTAGGAGTGAAGCCAATGCTGTGGAATTCCATTTACACAAAACTAGGTACCTTCAGTGCCACAAAGGCTCCCACAGCCGTGTGGAGCTGGGGAGGAAGCAGGGGCTGCTGGGAAGAGTGGAAACAGACAGGAATCAGGCTGGACTACTAAAATCAATAGATCTTTCTACATGTAAATTATTTTCCAACAGTATTGATTAAAACACTTAAACGATGCTGTGAGCTTAATATCATTTTCCAGAAGGAGCTCTTGTTTTCTCAAATATTCCAATTAAAAAACCTAGGTTAGGATTTTGTTTATACTTTAAAAAAAGGAGAGTACTATATATAGTTGTTTTCCAATACCTACTTTTTGACAGGTGAGTATTTTTAAATTACATCTATGTATTTTATTTGTGTGTGTGTGTGTGACAGTGCGTGCATACACACAGGACAGAGGACAAACTGTAGGAGCTGGCTTTCCTTCGGCCATGTGGGTCCTAAGGGTTAAGCTTAGGCTGTCAGTCTTGCAGCAAACGTCTTTACATACTGAGCCATCTCATCATTCTTAAATTTTTTGTTGCTGTGACTAAATCAGGAGGCAGAACTCTCTAGACCCTAAAGTATGCCAAGATTTAAAACATAATCACAATCAGCAAAGTAACTTATTGTATTACTAATATTAAACCCATAGAGCCTTAAATGAGTATTTATATAACACTTTAAAGTGTCATGTATTTTAAAATAAAGCCCATTTTCCCTTTTAGCTCAAAACAGTCAGAAGTTTTAGATGGCTCACACAAAGGTAAGGGCAGAAACAAAGCTATTCATCATTGCTCTTGTTAAAACAAACTAGTGCCCATAGGCCCATGGGCCACACCAAACTAGTGTCCATAGGCCCATGGGCCACACCAAACTAGTGCCCATAGGCCCATGGGCCACACCACACACCAGCCCTACCTCAGGGATCAGCCTTCAAGCACCATGTGACAAATATGGTTTAAAATAAAGATCAGCCAGGAGTGGTGGCACCTGCCTATAATCCCAGCACCCAGGATATAACAGCAGAGATATCGGGAGTTCGAGGTCAATCTGCATAGTGAATTCAAGGCCAGCTTGGGCTATATGAGACCCTGTCTCAAAATTTAAAAAAAAAAAAAAAAATTAACAATAGCAAAAGATTTCCAAACAGAAATGTGCCAGGTCCTTAAGATATAATATACACAGTACCTATATCAATGTATACTACAAACCAGACAGTTTGTAAATATCCAGATATAATATACACCACACCTATATCAATGTGTACTACAAACCAGACAGTTTGTAAATACCCATTTCCTTCCCTCATTTATCCCAGTGTCTCTAAATAGGACACATATCCCCTAAGTGTCAAGGTGGGTGGTTTTTAGCTGTTTTAAGTTGGAGAATCTTTTGCGTTCGTTATTCCACAGTGTCTTCTTTCTCTTGTGGTTGTTGGCAAGATGGTAAAGGCACCTCCAGCCATGGTTGATGACCTGAGTTCAAGCCCTGTAATTCACACAATGGGAGGAGAGGACCGAGGTTCTTCTGATCTCCACACACACGTACAGTCATATACACAGAAAGCCCACCCTCAATCAACCTACCAAGCCATCAACCGATGTAATAAAATTTAAAGAGCTGCCTGGGTGAAGAGAGAACAAGATCCATGGGAATTTAGGCACCTTTAGATACCACTGAATGCTGGGAAAAGTAGAATTACTCAACAGGATGTGGTACTATAACTAATGTCATTGGGTAAAATAATCCACATCACTGCCAATCTTCCTACCAAAAAGAAATGCGGTCCACGTTAAAATAAAAAAAAAAACCAAATATTTGATCTTCAAATAATTCCAAATAGCAAAACCTTAATGTTGAGTTGATTATCTGAAAGACTAAGTCTGTCTTTACGGGTATTTTTTACTGGACATTTTATGCATTTACATTTCAAATGTCATCCCCTTTCCTGGTTTCCCCTCTGGAACCTCCCTATCCAATTCTCCCTCCCCCTGCTTCTCTGAGGGTGCTCCTCCCCCTCCCACCCACCCACTCCCACCTCCTGCCCTGGCAGTCCCTTACACTGGGGCATTGAGCCTCCACAGGACCAAGGGCCTCTCCTCTTTATGTTTTCTATGTGGGAAACTGTAGTATATTATACTTTACTCTCAAGGTTTATACAAATGATACCATTTAATGGATATACTGCAGCTCTTTAGAATAGGGTCAGTTTTGAACAATGTGGTGCCAAACTAAATTCTGCTTTGCTTGTTTCTTATCTGTATAACTGTTACCCACCAAAGGAAGAAGTTAAATACATCTAAGAAAGATCACTTGCTAACATTATTCATTATTATTTCAAATTGGACACCAAGATTCTTTTTTTCAAACACAGGGATTTTCTGTACAGTCTGTGTTTCAGTAAAATGAAGGGCTCTGGAATCCAATACAGACAAAATATGTGTCTGTAATGGAGGTGATCTATAACTCATTTTTGAAAAACTAGTCATATGTTTGCAAATTTCTGGGGGTTTAGCCAGCATATTGTCTTAACAATATCTGACACAGTAAGTCAGGTTGCATACATTGAGTTGCCCATTCAAAGAATATGCCTAAGCATTCGGATCATTATAGGAAGACCAAATACATACCTAATTTTCTGAGTCTTTGGAAAGAAGCTGAGGTTAAGCACAAGAGGTACTTTCAAGGAGTAACTGGAAATCACAGACACATATGCTTGCTAATCCCAGACCAAGAGCACAAGCGTGTCTTTCTTACCACTCTAGATTGTGACTTACGTCGTAGCTTAGAAGAGAATCTGAACTCAGGTGGAATACAGTGAAGGCTATGTTGCAAGGAGAATGTAGAGATTGTGACTTACGTCGTAGCTTAGAAGAGAATCTGAACTCAGGTGGAGTGCAGTGAAGGCTATGTTGCAAGGAGAATGTAGAGATTGTGACTTACGTCGTAGCTTAGAAGAGAATCTGAACTCAGGTGGAACACAGTGAAGGCTATGTTGCAAGGAGAATGTAGACATGAACAGCTTCCTCCTCCATATTCTATTTGCCAAAAAAATTGTACTTCTATTGACCATTCTTCTGTTACCATCAAGAAAATACTCCACTATAAACATCCACTCTGAAGACTTAAAAAGTGGATTATTAAGTATCCTGTGTGGAGAGCAGAAGAGAAGATGATTCTGAGGGAGCTAGCCTCTCCTTCCTATCTGTGCCCCATCACAATGCAATCTGTACTAATATTACTCTGTGGACCTACAACAGAGCCTGTGCCATCAAAGTCAACCCAAAGCAACTAACTTCAAGAGAAGGCAGGTGAAATGTAGCTATGGAAGTTTTATCTGAAAAAACCAGTTTCCTGTTTAAGTACATAGCCTCCTTCATCTAGAAATGGCATCACTATGTAAAACTCACATTTTTGAAAATAAACTAATATAGTTCAACTGAAACAGCAATTAAGTGCTTTCCTGTGTCACTCGCATAAGAAATAAATAATATATTTCATTCTAAAGGGCTCACAAGTGATACTATCCAGTGAACCATAATCACATGACTGAGAAGATCAAAGTGAAATTAATTTTATCTAGGAAAGTTATTTGCTAAAGTGACTTCATTTTCATTTCAAATTGAATCTTCCTCATGACTCCCTGAACAAGCAACTGATCATTCTTACTGTTTACTGGTAATAACAGCACCTAGTACGGGTACACTCTTTAAGAAGAAGGCAGTGTGTAAGACAAAATCATCTTTTTCAGGTCAAATGCCCAGGGTTCAAACTATCTTTACCACAGTTTCCTGATAAAGTGAATAACTTTGAAAGACTGTGTGGTTTTGTGACTAAAGCCTAGCAAAAGTTCCAGCAGGAAATTCTGGAACACTATGACTTACTATAGCGTTGACTTCTTTCAAATATGCAGGGCTATAAATGTTGGATAATGTCTGGAGCTCACAAACTGTTGACATAACCGCTTCTCTAAACATGATAAATTGGTAAGAATTTCCAGGTTTTACAAGATAATTAAAATCCACTCAATAGAACTTATGAGAAAAAAAAAAAACCATTTATTTATGAAAGGGTTTGAAAGACACTGTTTCTAAAATATCTCTTTTGGTGGTAGAGGCCTACAAGAGGGCTCAGCAGTTAAGAGCACAGATTGCTCTTGTAAAGGGCTGGAGTCCAGTTCCCAGTACCCACCTATGATCCAGTTCCAGAGGATCTGATACCTTTGGGCTCCAAGAGCATCTGCACAGACATGCGCACACACTCACACACACATATACACACATATGCCCTCACACACATGCACACACACACACACATGCGCACGCACACACACATACACACACATATACACACATACACTCTCACACACACATATACACACATACATACACACATATGCCCTCACACACATGCACACACACACACGCGCGCGCACACACACACATACACATACACATACACATACACACATACACTCTCACACACACATATACACACATACATACACACATATGCCCTCACACACATGCGCACACACACACACATACACATACATATACACACATACACACTCACACACACATATACACACAGACATACACACATATGCCCTCACACACATGCACACACACACACGCGCGTGCACACACATACACATACATATACACACATACACTTTCACACACACATATACACACATACATACACACATAAGCTCTCACACACATGCACACACACACATGCATGCACTCATGCACACACATACACATATACATATATATACACACAGACATTCTCACACACACATACCAAAATAAAATGGAAAACTCTGCGATGGGAATTCCTGAGAATGAAAGGATGAGTGGAACGGGTGGCAGTCACGCTCTGCACTGTGAAATCAGTTTTGTTAAGAGTGCTCACTGTGTGATAATTTTATTTTAAAGGTTTAAACAGAAGAAAGTGAACTTAATACCTACATGTGGCTGAGCAAATTGCCTTTTGTCATTTGTAAATTTCAATTAGAGATGGGAAATGAAAATAGAATTAAGTTAAAGCAGGTTCTTTTTCCACAGATTCATCTGTCTTCATTTGGCAATATAATAGAGCTAACACAGACAGCAGCTTAGTTAGGCTTAAATCAAACCGCAGTGGGCAAAGGACAGCCCAAGCAGAGTGTACAGTCAGTAAGAAAGACAGCTGTTCAGTGTGGAATGAGATGACCAGTTCCTGACCGACAAACAAAGAGAATCAATTTATTGTTTTCAAATTCCAGGAATAAAAGTAACAGAAGAGCATATAATTTCTAACAAGCTGGTCTTATAATTTCTAGCTACAGTCTAATTAAATCATGTAAGAAACAAAAAATCTGTATGTTTTCCCACTTGAGAAAATTACCGAGAAATAAACTTTAAAACTCTCAATCACAAAGGACCTTCTAAGGTGACATGATGATGTGTACACACATGACAGACTGGCAGCTACTCTCCAGAGACTGTTTGCTTTGCAGTTGCAGGCTGTGATCCATGATCAGCACACTTCCCATCAGCACCAGCTCATTCCAGTGAAGTAGCACAGTAATGTGTAAAAACCGTGGTCACAGGTCTGGAGATGTTTACCTCAGCGCAAGTTTTTGAGACAGGTCTAAGGGGTGAGTCCAGCAGCGGGGGTAGCAGACTACATCTCAGTTAAAGTGAAGCTAGGGTAAGATTATTGCTGTTGTCATGGCCAAGAACGAATGCATAAGGAACTTAGAAACGTCAGGGCTCAGCTGAGAGCCAGCGTGCAACATGTGCTGTGTGCACCGACGAACCATCGCTTGCGGGCATTTATAAATGAGCAGTGGGTTTCTTTTCATCACAGTTTATTTTAATTTATCCTATGCAGATTATTGGTAGAACTAAATATTAGTCTAGTGCTTTCACTATATGAATCAAAGTCTTTTGTTTAAACAGTGATTTATTGTAATTCTTAAGGTAAGTAACAAATTCTAAAATTATAACTTGAAATTAAGCATTTAAATTTCAGATGACAGAGTCAATAATTAGTAACAGCTTCTTCAACTTCATATTAATAATCTGATTAAAAACACTAGCAACTACCTGGCAATAGAAGTGAAGCAGCAGGGATCTGTGAAGTAAAAACCAAACCAAACATGCAAAATATCCCCAGCACATGATCTTCTTTCTCATTGCATAACTGATGCCATGAAACATTTATAATACATGATCTACACAATACAGATCTAGAACATTTCTACAAGAAATTACAGAGTTTGGTCTGAAGGAGGAAGACTAAGATGGAAGGTGAAGCAATGAAATGTGGGGAGCCAGAGTGTCCTGCGCACACACAAGCTGCAGTCTCATCCCGTTGGTTGACAGTTACAGTTCAGTACATGGCTTTCAAGGCAACTAGGAGTCGGCACACATGAACTTCCTTCCCCGCAGTTAACAATTCCTTTAAAATCTCTCATATGTATAAAGGACTGTTGGCTTCATAGGGTATTTCCCCCCAAAGGTGACAAGAATAAATAGGAGGGATGCTTCATCCCAAATCCATACACACACTTCAGCTGTGTGCTGGTGTAAGATCACCACGAGACAGTTGCCGTATCAGGGGAGGAAGATGCTTCTCCACCACTCTGGCTCAGCACATGATCCAACACAACAGACACTCATGATACTTCCATCAACCGGAAAGGATTCTGAGACTGCTCAGTGCCATGGTTAATGCCCCTAAGGTAACAGACTCCAAGGGTGCTGAACCTTATAAATGTACCTGTGTCATTACCAACTGCAGGGTGGGAAGTTCAAAACCGCTATGAAATCAAATCAGCAGCAGAAAAAGACTCAGCCATGGCTGTAAAGGGGGAAATGATGTAAACACTAACACCAGATGTCTCCTGGGAGAATCTTGTTTGTGCAAAACAAAGTGAGAAGATGGATGTGCCAATCAAGACCAACTGGAAGACAGGACCTAGAAGGAAGGCAAGGGTGGCAGCATGGAGGGAGAGGGGGAGGGAAGGGAAGAGAGGGAGAGGAGGGAGGGAAAGAGGGATGGAGAGAGTAGGAGAGAGACAGAGACAGAGAGAGTGTAAACATGTCTATCAATATGGCAGCCAGCCAGGCAGCAGCAGAGTTACCGGACAGAAGTGACAGAAAACAAGGCATGTGTTATGACTCTCTTTTTTCTGTCTTTTGTGTTTCTAAATAACTTTCAATCTTAATGGCATAGAGGCCACATTAGCAGGCAAAAATGAGCCTTCTGATGGATAGAAATGAAGGATTTGGGGCTAATGGTTTTTACTTTCTCTTTTTGTTTTTTCTTTAAAATCATACCTGAAAGCCTTGAATCCTTGCTAAATATTCCAGTTGTTTTGAAGGCTGTACTGAAGAACAAGGGGGAGTAGGAGAACTTCCTTTTAAACCTATGGCTTCAGCAGTAGGAGATGTTCCATTCATAAGGAGTTCCCTGGCAACTGTGGCTGAACTAGCTGGTGAGGGAGACACGCTGAAGAAAGAGCTTGAAGGCTGGTTCACATCTTTGGGCGATAAGTAGCCTAGAGTTGTGCCAGAGGTCACTCTGTGGCGGCTAGCTTCCATCTCTTGATAAACATCAGGAGAAAGATGAAGAATTCCTTTTGGAGCTATGAATAAAATAAAGGCACACTGTTAATACACTTAAAATAATTAATACAGAGACATACTACAGCATGATGGAGTCGCTGGCTTCCTTTGCTGTAGTGAGAAGGAAACTAGAAACTGTCCATCGAGCCTATTCCTGATGCCTGTGGAGGGAGTGCAGCATCTATTCAGAGGCTGACACTAGTGTAAAAGTCCCATGTGGAGAAGGCTGGGAATGTATGGCATCTTTACTCCCAAGTCCAGTATTTTTGTATTTCATATAACAAAGGAAACATCCCCAAATATACATCAACTGAGGCACAGAAGACAAAAGGAAGGCAGCATCAGTCCGAACATCATCTTTAGAGACACAGACCCTAATATCCAGTGGCCTACTTGTGCTTTCCTCCTCAAAGGCCATCCCATAGATCACTCTGGAAGGTTTTTTTTTTCAAGACTGTACTTATATTTTTTTCTCCAACATAATATTTTTATTTATTATTTGGGAATTCCACACAATGCACACTGATGACATTCACTTCCTATTCCTTTTAGGTTCACCTACCCACCCTTTTGTCCTCATTAAAAAAAAAAAAGAAAAAAGAAAAGAAAAACACAATAAGTGCAGTTTGTGACACCAATATACTCATTGGAGCATGGTCTAACTTCCAGTGGCCATTTCCTTAAAGATAACTGAGGTTTTTCCCATCCCAAGCCCCACCAGAAGCCATCAACTGTGAAAGGCTACATTTTGGCATCTTTACCACAATTTTTAAGGACTCTCTTCAATAGGAATAGTGATCTCAGAGCTGGATCCTACCCAGCTAGCTTATTGTCTGTGTTTATAAAGGTAGGCAGATCTCTGAATTCATTTGTATGTTTAAAAAAAAGGTACTTATGGTCTTTCTCTAAGAATCAAAGGGCTAAGGCCATAAAATGCTGATTTGTGGTAAAAGCAAAAGGGAACCTGGAGTAAATGACTGCATTGATTTGTAAAGAAAAGAATGGGCTTTGGTAAGCAAGAGAAAACTACCCAGAGAAAAGTGCTTGGAGAGTGAAAATTTCTCTTACAATTTTTCTAGCAGGATTTCTGACTTTGGCCGAAAAACCCATGAGCTATCCAGAAAGCTTTTGTTGTTTTCTCCTAGCAAAGTACAAAGGCAAGAGTTATCTACACAGCTATCTGAGGGTTATCTCAAGCAGATTACAAAGGTGTCAGCTTGTACAAGACTAACTTCGAGTCATTCTTTTGCAGCTCCCAAACACCTCTTCCTCAGGACCCTCTCTCCAAGCCAAGGCTGGTCCTTGGCAGCATTCAATATTAATATGGACCATTGACATCAATATGGCCTCTAGTGGCAGCACAGACTAAGGAGGTCTTTTGAGGAGGCCCAATCCAGAAAATGAATCATTCTCCATCTTGGACATACTGCTGCTGCTTAGAGCACATGTGGGAGCTGAGTCTGTACAAGTGTCAGGCTGCTGCACACTACCCTGCCAGCCCTACACAGCAATGGAATGCTCTCCAGTCCACAGCTGCCATGCTCCCACGCTTGTCACCACGTCTCTGGTCCCATCTACCTCTGTTCTGCCATCTTTCCCACGCCCTCATTGAACATTTATTCATGGAAGTGGCACTGTAAACTGCAGTGTGTCACACAGTATATTTTTGCCTAAACAGCTTTATATACAAACATTTACTGCAGTGAGTCATTGGTCTGGTTCAAGGTTTCTGGTTTCTGAAGCACCATAAATATTGGACTATCACTGAGACTCATCTTGGATATTCTGTTGTTGCCCAGAATCAGGGTCGTCTGTAGCTTGGCAGGGCATTTGGGTTGGGGAGGCAAGATCCTCAAAAGCTCCAGGTTGCTTCATACTTCTCTGCCCTTGGTGCCAGCAACCCTGCTTGCTCACCAGGTATGACCATTACACTTGAAGCCCACAGGTAGCTCCTCAGCCAGCTCCCCTCACTGCATGCCAAAGCAGGGTGAGCAGTGAGGACTGCAATATCAGCAGTTCCAGGCTAGGGACCCTAGCCTCATCATCTCAGTGGGCTGACGACCTGGTGTATGCTGCAAGCTGTGCTCTATCCTGTTCCCATTCTTGTGTCCTCCCTCTCTCTGGTTTCCCCACTCTTCCTCACACAGGGAACTCTGCTCTGCCATCTTTCCTTCCTATTTATATATATGAATGATTGTACTATATTTATCACCACAGACCCATATTCTTTAGAAACTTTGGAAAATAAATGTCACAGTCCTATAGGACAAATCTTATGATTAGACTGTCAGTATATTGTCTTTTTCTCTTTTTAAATAAATTTTTATCAAAATGGTGCTTGTCTGCCAATCTCTCAGACTTGTCACTTCCATAAACACACATGACCATCCCCTTGGCCACTATGCCTTCATTCAGGCCTCAAGAACAGGCAGTGGCCAGAGAGAGAGACTGTGGATACATAGCAGCCATATGCCCTAGGGCTGCAGGGCACATGGCATCCCTTAGAACTCAACATTAGTAACAATTTCTCAGGGCCAGGCTTTAAAACCCCAATGGTAATGGTGTTGCTTTCACACTCAGAGCCTTCACAGCTAGTTTGAGCTCATCGATTTCATTGAGAATCAGGTGTTAAAACAAATAAATCAAATGACCAATTAAATTAAAATGTTTTAAAGCTCTAAGAGTTCATAGACTGGTTTTAGGACATTTTGTTATTGTTTTGTTTGTTTTTAGGAAACAGGACTCTCAGTGAGCAGCTTATTGGTTTGGCAAACCACGTTTCCTACACTGGGGTCTCATACAGGCCTGCAGCTCAAAATCCAAGTCTGAAATCTGAGAAAGAAGGCATTCTGGAAAATGGAGGATCTAATAAAACCAAAGACGTCTCATGTTTGATGCTGGCTGTCATGGAAGGGCTGGGCTTCTGCTGGTCTGAGTGTAGCTGGTCTTGTGTGACTCCAATTTGGTACACAATTGCTAAACAATACAACATGTCAAGCAAAGTACATGATGTGCAGTGTGTCCTGGTGGACCCGGACCACCTTGGCCAGTGCTTGGTGATCTCGCCTGTTGCTCTGCCCAGAGGTGTGGCTTCCTTCAGCCCTGTCATGTTCTTTATCCACCAGGTGGTACCTGGCTTGGAAGGCCACCAGGTGAGCATAGTAATAAGCTGGCGAAGGTATTGACACAGAGCGTATGCAGCACATGTAGGTGTGACACAGCTGGTAGGTCAGAATCTGCAGCTCAGAAGAAAAATGATTGTCATCCCAAAGCACATGGTAGTGGGAAGGACAGTTTGTCCCCTGGATGCCAGCATGATTGAACAGGTAGAAGTCAAACTCAGTCGAGTGGGTCTTTGTGTTTACTGTTGTGCCTGCTGGAATGTTCCCACTCTTTCCAATCCACTCGTTCTTGTCTGTGCAGAAGAGGAGTGTGTGGTGCCATTTCTGCACCACAATGAATGTGATCCTTAGCTGATAGTCCTTCTCCAGCTTTATGCAGGCGACTCTCTGATGTCCAGCTCATGGTGGAGAACCTGCTGGAACTGGCCCTCGGAGACACCATCTCGGTAGATGATAAGGGTGGGTTTGAAGCATGTGGATTTGTAGAACTGAATGAGCAGCTCTCGAACCATAGCAGCCAGGTCCTGGATGATCTCCTGTCGGTGCTGCTGTATATGCACAGTAGTGGTTAGGGTGTGTGTCCATGCTGCCCACGACTATGGCAATCGAAGGTTTCTTCCCATCATCAGCTGGGGGGTGGATGGCATCAGCTCCCAGGAAGATGAGAGGTTGCTGGAACACTGGAAGCCTGCCCTGTGGCAGCAGGATGTTGTTGATGCCTCCCAGTTTGACAATGATCTTTAAGCAGAGATTAGAGAGGGTCTGTGGTGTGGTACTCTATTTTTCATCTGGACACACTGTGTAGCCATCCCCAGCACTGTGTCTTCCACACGCTTGACTTCCGCATACACAGGAGTTTTGCCAGGCAGATGTTCTTCAGGTGTTGGAACATGGGCTCCACACTGTCTGCCCCCTGTGCATATTTACAGAAGCAGGGCTGACCCTGGATAGGCATCCCCGCATCTCTTGAAGTCTTCCTCAGTTGTTCTGTGAAAGACTTGAGAAGGACTTCTGTACACTGGCACTGGGGTGCAAAGCAGGCCACACCTTGATCTCGATGCCTGTGTGGAACAGCTTGTTTCTCATGTCCCACACACCCTGGACAGAGGTGGCAATCACTTTGTTCCTGCTCCCATAGAGGGTGGAGGGCAGCTGCAGAACCTGCCCAGTCACATCTGTCATCTCATCTTTCACCATGATTCCAAATTCACAAACATACGGTTCTGTATTGAAACTTGCACTTTAAATCAATTTGCTGATTTTCTCTTGCCGATCAGGTGCTGATCTGGCAGTTGCTCTGATCATGGTTGAGGTCCGAGTGTCTGTTAACTTTTTTATACATCTCTGTCCAGCACTGTGTTACAGACCTCCAAAGGAAGGTAGGTGTGTTTCTGCTCCTGTACAGCTTGTAAACATGGGAGGTGGGGGTAGTGCAGAACTAGCCTGTGCCTGTCCTTGAAGTACTGGGCCACTGTACACTCCACTGTCTGCCCACTCTCCTGCTGTAGTGGGAGCATTTGGTGACTGGCAGGCCTCCTGTTCACATCGAAGACACGGGACTTCCTCTTCATCTGACCACAGTGCGTTATCTCCACCTTTAGACCTTTAATTTCTTTGGTAAACTTTACCTTTGGGAATCTGTCAGAGGTTTTGTTGTTCTTCAAGACTTTTAAAATCCAAAACTTCACAAACTCAGTCACTGGCTGTGCCTTGTAAAATGTTGTTGCCAATATATAAATATTAAGCATCATTTTCCAAAGAGAAGGTCGGACGGACTGATGGAAGCCAAACCACACTTCTCTGCCCCTACCCAGAGGGTTGGAACAGCCTTCAGATGCAGTGAAGAAGGAACAGCCAACAGGGGTGTACCTCATGGATGGCAAGTACCTCGTGACAGCATCTAGGCCTGGATCATCTGAAGGGGATGCTGGGCAGCCGCCCTGAAAGTGCATCGTGTAACACCTGCAAGCTCACACATGACACCCACTTCATGGACACCTTAAAGATGTGATCTTTGCCTTCTCCTGGCAGCGTGACCCTTGTCCCTGCCGATTGGAAGAGGCATTGCTGTGCATAGATTCTTCCTTGCATCAAACACTGGCTTCCGGTTCCCAAAGATCTAGACCTGCTCACAATCTGAGGGCAATTCTCAGGTTTGATGTCCAATTCATAGTGATAGATGTCAATTTTGGGGATGTCCATTTCAAAGAAACTGGCCTGTAGTTTGATTGTTCTCCCAGTAGTGCTGAAGTCCGGCCAAGGTGGAGGTTTGAAGACATATCCTGGGATGGGTGATGTTGTTGGAGCAGAAGCAAGAACGGGCGGGTTCCCAAGTACATGGTGGCACTGCTGAGGGCGGACCGTGCACCGAGAGCCCTCAGGAACCTTGGGAAATTCCACCAGGGCCCTGAGCACATGGGCACCCCTCCCTCCTGGGAGAAACAGGTTAGAGAGCATGTAGCCTGGAAGGGAGGGGCTGATTAAGCCCCCATTACCTCATTCCCTAAAGACCAATCAGTTCAAAAGTCACACTGTTCTGCCAATCACATTGTGCCTAATGGCTGCTGCTCTAAAATCCATATAAAAGCTCACTGAATGGGTTGTGGGGGGTTGTTCTCCCCATCTTGGTATGCAGGACAACCACAGCATGCTAGATCAATAAATTCATCTTGCATTTTGCATCAATCCTGACTCCATGGTGTTCACTTGGGGGCTCTCCAGTAAGTTAAGGCTCCCCAGACTCTTACAAGACCACTTTTAAAAAGCATCTTCCCATAAGACCTGCCTTTTAAAAAGTTATTCTGAGCTGGGCAGTGGTGACACATGCCTTTAATCCCAGCACTTGGGAGGCAGAGGCAGGTGGATTTCTGAGTTTGAGGCCAGCCTGATCTACAGAGTAAGTTCCAGGACAGAGAAACCCTGTCTCAAAAAAAAAGTTGTTCTGGGGATGCTCTGGGCTCTGCAGGGTCCTCTGCTGCTATGTTTCCCCTTGGTACTCTCATGGGTCTTTCAGGCTTCCAGATCCTGAGGGTGCTGGCAGCCATGGTCACCTTGAATTGTGAACTCCTTTTACTTCTATTTAAATTGGATGGATGGATGGATGGATGGAAGGAAGGAGGTCAGAAAAGGGTGTTGGATCCCTAGAACTGCACGTGTGAGTCACCTGATGTGGGTGCTGGGAATCTAACTCAGGTCTTCCACAGAAACATTAAATGCTTTAAGCCACTAGCCATCTTTCCAGACACTAAAGCTTTTTAGCTGTTAGCTCTGAGTTAGGCTAGAAGTGGATATTACAATCATCACCCTTCTCTCTTCTTAATGGCCCTGGGTGGCTGAGTATGACACATTCATTAGCATTCTCAGATAGGCTAAACAGAACTCAGTCATCTGGGTGGACCTCAGAATGGCTGAGGTACTGGGCACATGATGTGTCTTTTTCCCTTCTTAGGAAGAATCTGGGAGCTGTTAGAAGGGTTATCTCGACTGTAAGAACAATGTCATTGGTAGAAACATAGCACAGATATATTTAATTTTTTTTTCCTACAATTTTTAGTATAGCTAGAGCCACATGGCTGTTCTCATGCTTGCCTGTGGTTCAGGAGCCTCACTGACTAGTCTCTAGATGTTTCGTCAGAACACACCTATGTTCTATTGTAACGCTGTAGTGTTTGGAGATTAAAAAGTCTATGCCGTCCTAATCTCCCACTTTGCCAAGGATAGATCGCTCTCTTGCCTCTACCAGGCACTGGTTCCCCATCACTTACACTACAGTATGTAAGCTCCTTCAGATGACAGGGAAATCCGTCTGACTACTCCATTCTTGCTTACCAAATTCTTTGTGAAGCAGACACACTTTGTGATTGTCCAGTCTGATACCAAAGTGGGAAAACTCTGCTAATTAAGGTCAAAGTCCACCATGAGTGGACAGCCTCTGAGTTCAGTGTAAGATGGAGACCCTCTTCATTGGCAGGACTTCTTCTCTGACCTTGTCTGGGGAAGTCCAACCCCCCCCTCAACCTGAGGAATGTCAGGTAGCCTTAGTGAGATTACAGAATCAATTTCCTTTCTGTGGGAAACCTGAGATTCCTGAAATGCTTCCTCATGATAATGAGGCAATCAGGTACCCTAAGCCCTCAGTCAATGACCTTTGCCCATCCTGGATGTTCCTACCTTCAGTGTCTCAAAACTTTATAAGCCTTGAATCACTCCTTGTGGTCATTCACAATACACACTCACAAGGTTTCTGAACCCCCCCCCCCCCCCGGCCTTTCTACTCCCTTGCCCATGTGAACTGTTTCAGCCAAGGATCCACGAGGGCAGGGAGAACCACCTACCAACACACCTTTTCTTCTATTATCACTCAGTTGTGTGTACATGTACTGCTGTGTACACACACACACACACACACACACACACACACACACACTTTCCTCTACCCCCTCACTGCTCCCAACTTCAATTCTAATTGCTATGTTCTGGATATCGTGCTGGAAACACTGTCTGCCCTGACTGAAGACATGGGCAACCTCACTGTGCCCAGGAGGAAGGAGATGCAGCTGAGAAGCAGAAAACTAAGGTGGTGGACATGTACAGGGGAGGCCTGCAGAGTCTGTGCTGCACAAATCCCCCAGGGGTTCCTAACCAGGTGCAAGGAACTGCTGGAGCTGAAAAGCAAAAGGCAAGGGTTCTATCATAATTTAAAAAGCACAACCAAACCCACATAATATATATGTATGTATGTATGTATGTGTAAATACAGACATCCATATTGTGCTGGCTTATATCTTTGTGTTTGTTTTCATGTGCTATACATTAATAAGTGTTAGTACTTTTTAATTCCAGAGAAATTTTGATTTAAAATATGTGAAGGAAAAAAGTACTGCAGAAATCTCCGCAGTCAATAGAAGGCAGACTTGTTGCTTTAGGGTGTTTTAGTCCTTTTCATCTACGTATTTTTACTTGTTATAACTTCAAGAGAAGTCAGAATCCGGGACTATTACATGAATTCTCTGTTTACAAAACAATACTTCTCTACTAATTTTAAAAGCATGGTATTTGGGTTATATAAATTGCTTTTTTGTTTTTGCTTTTTAATGCAGACCCAGGATTCGGGGTAAGGAAGCAGCTTAGGGGTAGAGCTCGTACATCCACGGTCTGAGTACCTCATTAGAAACAAAAGCAGAAGACAAAATCCTACACTGCTACACACTGAATTTGCTTCTGATTTTGGCAGCTTGAACCATAGCCAGGGAAATCCTTCTAATTTAAACTGTGTTCACACATTTGTTTCCTTAAGTGCAAGAAGAATCCTAACTGACATTTACATTACTGAAGTGCCCTAGAGAATCGTACTAATTTCACATTCTCACAGAAATATTTGCAAGTGTCTTATTTCCTAGTCTGGCACTGGATATTATGCTTGAAGAATGTTGCCATTTATTAACAGTGACAGAGAGCAGGTCAGTTGTTGCCTGGGAATGAAGCAGGCAAGAGTGGCAAATTAAAAATGGGCCAAGAGGAAACTTTGGGGGGGGGGGGGAGTGTAGAAGTACTCACTTCACAGGTTTATAAACCTGTCAAAAGGGGTCAAAGTATACAAGCCACATACAGTTTACTATATTTCAATTAAAGTTATGAACATATTTTCCAACTTGACAAGGGAAATGTTATTATTCCTCCATCTTGTTTACTATATCTACATGTACACTATTTATAACTCTTATTTAAATAATTCAAATTCTATAGCTTTAAATTATGTACTCAATTCAGTAAATCAAGAAAGAAGGAAGGGGAGTGGGAGAGTGGATCTTGGAGGAATCAAAGGAGGGATGAATAACAATCAATATATATTGTACAAATTCTCAAAGAACTAATAAAAAGTAAATAAATTCAAAAAAGAGAAAGGAATCAAGAAAGTTAATATTACTTCAGACTGAGGATTTCTTAATTTGATTTTAGGCAGGTCCCCTGTATGTATCCTTGGCTGGCCGCAATGGGTGGCAAACCTCCCACCTTTGCCTGTTGACCACTGGGGTTGTAGGTGTGCAGCCCTTGGCTTTTGTAGCTTGCCAAGAGGAATGCAATAGAGCAAGAAGGATGCTCTCATTCCTGCAGCAACATCTCAGCATATGTGCTTGGATAGAGCTGTGGTTTCCTACTACACAGTAAAGTCGCTGCTGAGTTTCGTCTGTGAATAAAGAAGATTCCTTTCTAGAGTCCACCTAGAAGAGCAGCCACAGACATGTGAATTTATGTAGTTGGTGGTCAGTTTCTGAGTGGTTTTCAACTTCAACATTGGTAACTATAAAGATCACTCAAAATTCTGGTTTTTTTTATGTTGTAAAATTAAGTTGCTTTTCAATAATATAATGACCTAAAATATGATCAAATAACAAATTAAGATATGAACATTTAAGGCTCTTTAAGTTGTCATTGCCACTGAACAGCATTTAACTTGTCATCACTCCTGTAGGTCTGCTCCTTCACTAAACCCAGTCTTGCTTGCTTGTGGACTCCCATGACCATCACGTTTCCTTCTGGGGCTTGTTACACTCTATTATTCTCACCTGCAATTTTAAATGGTCCCAAGTCCATTTTCCCATCACCTATCTTTTGTGGTTGATTTTTGTCTGTTTTTGTCTACTCCCACTATGGGGTGTTCAGAATGTGGCCATGGTGCACAGCCATGGTGCACAGCTATGCTGCTGGTACAATACTGGCACTGTTCAAGAATTTCACTAGCATTACTCAACTCTCACAACTACTGTGAGGTAGGGCATATTTTCCTATATTAAAGATGAGGAAACTGAAGTTAGGCAAACTCATTCAAGAATACCAGATGTGGTGACTTGAATAAGAATGCTACCTTCTCCCTCCCTGTACCCAATTTTTGCATGTTTGCTCCCCAGTTGGTACAGCTGTTTGAGAAGGGTTAAAAGGTGTGACCTTTTAGAAGAGGTCTGAGTTCATGCCACTCCCAATTAGGTTTCTCTTCCTTTGTCTCATGCTTGCAAATGACATGTCAACTCTCAGCTACTGCTCCAGGGCCATGACTGCCTGCTGCCATACTCCCTGTCATGTTGGTCCTGGGCTCCCCCTCAGAAACTGTAGGCTCCAATAAACTCTTACCTCTAAAAGATGCCTTGGCCATGGTGTCTCTTCACAGCAATAGAAAGATTAACTACAACACTGAACAAGGTCTTATAGCACAAATTTAGCTAGGTTTTAAAATACAGTCAAAAGAACAGCATGAAAATAGCAAATTAAGTGAAAAAGTAAAACCAAAGAAGCCAATAATGTGAGAGAAATTTAAGAAATAATCTAACAAAGACATTAAAACAGCCATGATAAAATGCTTCAATGAACAAATGCAAACGCACAGCAGAAGTGAAAAACAAGAGAGGCTCAGCAAATAGAAAGGTCAGAAGAAGGGAAGAAAAGGGTAGCAGGCTGGTGGGAGGGACCTGTAATCCCAGCACTTGAGAGGCAGAAGAGGAAGGATCCCATTAGTCTCAAGGATCTCTGAGGGAAAGAGAAAGGAAGAGGAGAGAGAGAGGCTGGCAGAGAGCAAAAGAGAAGCAGAGAAAGGCAGACAGACAGACAGACACACAGACTAAAAGAACCAAATGGAAAACTTAAAAAACAGTAAAAAGAGCAATAGATAAGTTCACTAGGTGAGTGGAGGAAAGAGCAGATCTGTGCCAGCTCACAGGACAAGACAGCCACCCTATTACTAGACTGTCACTTACAGTCGGGAAGCCTCATTTCCTCATTAATGGGACAATGTGATGCGAAGAGAGAAATGGGAAAAACGAGGAAGGGCTTTAATTAGGGAGGAGGGAGGTCAGTCAGAAGGAGGAAGAAGCGAGGGAAGAGGAAACGTGAACACTAAGGATGTTTGAAAAACCAGAAGAATATTGGTTTTTATTTACTTAATAAAATTACAAATAATACATGTGTACGTATGTACATACACACACACACATGTATGTATGTATATAATAAAGTTATGTCCTTGGGCAGACAATGCTCCCCAGTAAGAGACACACAGACTAAGAGAAACTGCAGTACTAGGCATGAAAGATTCCATGTCTAGTTGGTCATCAGGGAAGTCCAAAATTTTCTCAAAATATTATAGGTTATTGCTGTTGGTGTTGGTTGTCTCCCAGAAGTTGAAGACATCATGCGCTTTGGAAATAAGACTCCAAGGATCCAAGTTAAATCTGACCTGAACGTCTTTCCTGAAGACTAACATCATAGGCTCAGAAGGTGCCATAGAAGATTCCAAGGGAGGGAAGCAGCTAACAGCCTACTCAGCTGTGACCCTATGAAGCACAACAGTGATCACCCAGCATGGCAAAATAGCCCTAAGGGTGCACAAGTGCTACACATACTTTGGTGGTAATCAAAATCACTCAATATGAGGGAAATCATGCCTGGCACTGGAAACCTATACAACTGCCTGGGGTCATGGCTCTTAGAGGAGAACCTAGTACCACCACTTCACTAGACCCTAACTCCTAGTTGCATTCTGAAACACATCTTTACCCCCAACAGATATGTTGGGTATCACCTCTAATTGAAGAACCTTCTCTTTGTAAGAGATGGAGACTATTACAGAAAAGTAGAACTGTTTAAAATGCAGAGAACAACTGATTATAGAATGACCAGGACCAGAGAATATTGCTACAGCACAACTTCTGCACTGAAGGCTCAAGGACCACTGTAGAACAAGAAGCTTAAAGATTTCAAGACCCAGGGGATTAGTAAATCTACCATGAGTCTGAGTCTTCTGGAATGACAAAGACTCTCTACTCACAATACCTCAACAATGTGGCTATCTACATAAGACCCAAACAAACACAACCCCAATAAACATGCTAATGTGGAAGGAGGTGGATTTCACTGGGCTCCATCCCTAGATAAGGAAGAAAGGGCAAAGAGGAAGGCTGAGAGCAGGAGACTGAGTTCCCTTGGTTGGCTGTCCAGCACCAAGTGGTCATCCCTGAGAGCATACACATACGAGCAGCACTGGGTGGCCTGATTCCTTGTGTATATGTACTTATGCATGCACATAATATGAAACAACTGAAGAGAAAGAGGCTAGGAGGGGATGTGGAAGGGGCTGAAGGAAGGTAAGAGAAGGTGGAAAGGATGTAATCATATTTAATTTAAACAAAAAGAAACATCTGGGCATAAACCCAAACAACAGACAAGCTCTGATACTCTGTGGCAAAATGCAGGTCATATGAGAAAAACACTACATAAAATGTTTAATGCTACAATGATTTTTGTAGATTGTACTGTCTAAATGTAAGAAAATGCTATTATACAACGCCAAACTCAATGCAGACACTAAAAAGGCCAGGTAAATGACATCAAAGAGACCCTTGAGGTAATCTGAAATTTCTAAGTAATAGTCAAGAAACACATAGAAAAGTAAAAGAAAAAAAAAGACAGAAAACAATATGGCTAAGGCTTTGTCTATCTTGTTGATTTTCTCAAAGAATCAGCTCTTGGTTTTATTGATTCTTCATAGTGTTCTCTTTGTTCCAAATTTATTGATTTCAGCCCTAAGTTTATTTCCTGCCATCTACTCCTCTTGGGTGTGTTGGCTTCTTTTTGTTCCAGAGCTGTCGGGGGTATTTTTAAAGTGCCAGTATGAGGTCTCACCAGTCTCTTTATGAAGGCACTTAGTGCTGTTCCTCTCAGCACCGCTTTCATTGAATCTCATAAGCTTGGGTGTGCTGTGCCTTCATTTTCATTGAATTCTAGAAAGTCTTTAATTTCTTTATTTCTTCCCTGACCAAGTTATCATTGAGTAGGGAGTTTCCATGAATATGTGGGTTTTCTGTTTTTGTTGTTATTGAAGTCCTGCCTTAGTCCATGGTGATCTGATAGAACGCATAGAACTATTTCAATCTTCTTTTATCTGTTGAGGCCTGTTTTGTGTCCAATTATATGGTCAATTTTGGAGAAGGTTCCATGAAGTGCTGAGAAGGCATATTCTTTGTGTTTGGGTAAAATGTTCTATAGATACATTAGGTCCATTTGATTCATAATGTCTGTTAGTTTCATCATTTCTGTGTATAGTTTTTGTCTTGATGACTTCTTTTGTTGAGAGTGGGGTGTTGAAGTCTCATACTGTTAATGTGCAGGGTTCAATGCATGAGTTAAATTTTAATAATGTTTCTTTTATGAATGTAGCCATCCTTGCATTTGAGGCATAGGTATTCAGAATTGAGATGTCATCTTGGTGGATGATGATTAATTTCAGTTAAAAGTATATTTTATTAGATATTAGAATGGCTACTCCAGTTTGCTTGTTGGGACTGCTTGCTTGGAAAACCTTTTTCCAGCCCTTTACTCTGAGGCAATGTCTATCATTGTTGCTGAGGTATCTATCTTGTATGCAGCAGAATGATGGATCCTGTTTTTGCATTCCTTCTGTTAGCCTGTGTAGGACCAACCCCGGTGACTCTGAAGGGACAGTAGGTGGTTCACCTGTTCCTGGGCACCAGGCTCCTGTCACTAGGCGCAGCCCTCCATAGATTTTTGGCATTCAGTCATGTAAGGGCAATGCCCCCAAACCCCTCCACAGGTAGAGTGGTCACGTAGACTCAAAGACAGATCAACATTTTAATGAGGTACTCTGCTTCTCAGACACTCCTTCCTACAAAAAGTATTTAACCTCAGGTCCACCCTGAGAAGTGGGTACAGTTTTACTCATCCACTTCCTGCCATGACAATAAATGCCTTAAAACCATGGACTGTCTCTTTTCATCGGGATCCGCTGTGGGGAGCCATGGAGAAGGCCTTCACCTATAGAGCTGCTGTCTGATCTCCTGTAGAAGTCCTATCTGCGCTCTCAGCCACTGCTGCCACCAAGCCAAGCCTACCACCATTAAGTCAAGGACTCTCCCCCAGGGATCCAGTGGGAGCTCCTCCTCCTCACAAACACACACCCGCCCTGGACTAGATCTAGCCTGCATGTCCCCACTCTGTTCTCAGCTCTTCCACGGCTTCCAGCAGCACCTGAGTGTCCAAGATCAGATGGCCCCAGCCTCCTTGTAGGCCTGGGGATCCCCAAGCCAGCTCCGGTGGTCCCGCACCTCAGACTGCACTCCCCACCCCCAGAGCAGTGTTCCCAGGGCTGCTCTACCAACCTGGTGACAGTGTGAGTTAAGTGCAGTCAACTTTCTGTGTCCTGCCTTCCTGAGCAGCTGAGCCTTATGGCAGAGTGGACATGGGGCCCCATTAACCCTATAACCCTGTATCTTTTTATTGGGAGAATTGAGTCCACTGGTGTTGAGATATTAATGGCCAATGATTGTTAATTCCTGTTATTTTGATGTTGGTGATGGTTGTGTGTGTGTGTGTGTGTGTGTGTGTGTGTGTGCTTCCCTTCTTTTGTTTATGCTGGTATGGGGTTACTTATATCCTGTTTCCTTGTGCATACTTAGCCTCTTTGGGTTGAAGTTTTTCTTCTAGTATCTTCTGTAGGGTTGGATTTGTGGATAGATATTGTTTAAATTTGGTTTTGTCACAGAATATCTTGTTTTCTCCAACTATAGTGATTGAAAGGTTTGCTGGGTATAGAAATAGACATCTGTGGTCTCTTAGAGTCTGCAAGACATCTACCCAGGGCGTCTGGCTTTAGAGTCTCTGCTGAAAAGTCAGGTGTAATTCAGACAGGTTTGCCTTTATATGTTACTTGGCCTTTTCCCTTGTAGTTTTTAATATTTTTCCTCAAGACTCTGCTATACCACTCTTGGGCATATACCCCAAAGATGCTCCACCACACCACTAGAGCACTTGCTCAACTATGTTCATAGCAGCTTTATTCATAATAGTCAGAAAATGGAAACAACCTACATGTCCCTCAACTGAAGAATGGATAAAGAAAGTGTGGTACATTTAGACAACAGAGTAAGACTCAGCTATTAAAAACAAAGACATCATGAAATTCACAGGCAAATGGATTGAACTAGAAAATATTGTCCTGAATGAGGTAAGCCAGACCTAAAAAAACAAAAACAAACAAAAACAAAAACAAAAAACAAAAACAAAACAAAACAAAAACCAAAAAAAAAAAACAACCCCCAAAATCAAAAAACAACCCGTGAATAGTATGTACTCACTTATAAGTGGATATTAACCACAAAGTACAGGATATCCATGTTACCAATCCACAAACCCAAGATATTAAATAACAAAAAGGGCCTAAGGGAGGATATCTGAATCTTACTCAGAGGGGAAATAAAATAGACATCAGAAGTGGATAAAGGGAGGAAACTAGGTAGGAGAGGGGATGGGGAGGGGAACTGGGATGGGGATTAGGCATAGATTGGGGAGGGGTGGCTAGTAGAGAGAACAGAAATCAGTAGGAAGGCATCTCTGAAACCAGCTGGAGACCTGGAATGGGGAAGGCTCCAAGGAGCCTAAGACTATTAGCAGTGGGGCATATGCAGGCTGATGTGGCCATTTCCTGTAGCCAGGCTGGACTTCTAGTAGAGGGATAGGAAACCTGGCTCACCTACAAAACCTTCCACCCAAAATTTCATCTGCTTACAAGATGTACAGGGATAAAAATGGAGCAGAGACTAAGGGAACAATCAACCAATGACTGGCCCAATTTGAGACTCATCCCATTAGAGATAGCCAACCCCTGACACTATTAATGATACTCTACTGTCCTTGCAGACAAGAGCCTAGCAAAACTGACATCCATCACTACAGTGGCAATAATACTGAATTGGGTACAGAGTGTGGAAAATACTACAGAGTATGCACACTGGCTATCATTGACCCAGGTGATTCTGATATTATTAGAAGCATGCCAGAGCAGACTGGTGAGAAGTAAACCAAGAAAGCTTCCTTTAATAAAACTTTGGCAGAACAACAACTAAGAGTGTGTGCTATTCCTGGTGGGTGTGATGGCACACACAAGCATTTGTGCCAGTTAGATGACTGCGAGCAGGCCTGTGGTTAGACTGCGAGCAGGCCTGTGGTTAGTGGAGGGTAAAGCTGGAGAATAACGGGGATTGGTGGAGGCTGGACATCATGTCAGAACGACCAGGCACATGATTAGGAAGTTGGGGTTTTGAACTACAAGATTAGCCTCACCTCCAAGGCTTAAGGTCAGTATCAACTTCACAACCAATGAGATTCAATTCAATCATGCCAACATAATAAAGCCTCAGTAAACTATGGGCAACTCTGGACGTTGGGTGGGATTCGGTTCCTATATACTGTGGTGTGTCTCCTATATACTCTGTTACAGACCTGTCAGTTCCAGGATGGGAACACCAGAAGAGTCGTACCTTCAGTCCTTCTACAACTTTAGTCAATGTCTCTCTTCTTTTAGCCTCCAAGCCACAAAGTGCTCTCCTTTCCCAGATGCCAAGATGGCTTAGATGATGCAGTTCCTCAGCCTCCCATAGGAACATAACAATATCCTCTAGATGGCACAGACTACCAGAATTTCTCATCTATCTTGGCTCCAAGCTGTAGAAACCAAATTCCTGATATATGAAGCCAAGATGTTGGAAGATTCCTTCCACACAGCTGTAGCCCATAAAGTAGTAGTCTACACAGGGAGAGCAGGCTGAGAATACTTAAGTACCAACACTATCTCATACAAGGGAAGTCCCATATCAGAAAATAAGAACCAAGAATATCAGAAACTACCTTCTGTACCTGGCAATGTGATCATAAGCAGAATCGTCATCCCAAGAGAAGTGGGCCACTACATCAGATTTTCATCATGGGGCAGTGACTTCATCATTGTGCCCAAGGAGAGAAGCAGTCCTTAAGATGAGAGAATACTGAAGCTCTCCAAAACAAAGTGACTTTATTTGCTACAGGATGCAGGAAAATTCAAGCCTATGGGCACACCGACAACTTTGATTGTAAGCAGTTCATGGAAGTGTGGGGTTTCTTAAAGCTAAGCCCATCATCACTTGTCAGAAAGAACCATAAAAAGACTCAAGAAGGGCCCCTTGGAGACACTGTATGGGAATCTCAGTCCTGAACACCTTCATCTAACTCTCACCTCAAGGCTTAGGGAGCAGAAGAGGAGGCAGATGATTTCTAAGAGCCAGAGAGGATGGAGGACTCCAGGGAAACAGTATCCTCCAGAACGACAGGACTGTGGCAGCCCACACAAGACAGGGTTAAACCAGATGGGGTCCTAGCATAGTGCAGGAGAAGTGGACTCAGCTTCCCACTCCTGATCACCAAACCATCTGTGATTGATACCTACTGGCAAAGGCAATACTGGCTTTGTCTAGAGGAGTCTCTCTCGGACATTAACCACACTTCACAGTAGGCCCCATGCCCAGGAGTGGGGCCAACATAAAATGAACTCAATGATATTCTTGTACATCTTTTGTCTCATTTTTGTTGTTGTTGTTGTTGTTCTATTAGTCTTTAGCTTGTATATTTTTGGGTTCTATTTTTGATGGTGTGTGTGTGTTTGTGTGTGTGTATGTGTGTGATTCTTGTGATTTCTGTCTTTTGGGGTTGGGTAAAAAGAAAGAACATAAAGTTGGGTTGGATAGGGCGGTGGGGAGGATCTGGAAAGAGTTGGAAGAGGAGAAAGTAAGACCAAAATGTACTGTTGAAAAATAAATATACTGTTGAAAAATATACTGTTGAAAAATGTACTGTTGAAAAATATACTGTTGAAAAATTATTTTATAAAAAAAGAGTCCCTTCGGGTGAGAACAAACCTTAAAGATTGGCCTCAAAAACTATCATGAATGGTTTCAAATTCAACTGGATAATATCAAGAAAAATTAAACACACACACACACACACACACACACACACACACACACCTCTACTCCACTCGCGACTTACAGAGCTGAACGGCTGTGTTAGTCACGAGCAGATGAAAAAAGGCCAACAACAAACAACAGAAAACAAAACAAAAACCAGAAAGAGACGCAGCTAAAGAGCCCTGATAAATCCACTGTCATCCCAGGTGACCACGCACACACTCAGGATGCACTCTCTGAGGAATGACGCTCCCGGCTTCATGCTGGAAGAGAAACAGGCTTCACAGAAACAGTCCAGCCAAACCATTAATTAAGTGGACAAACAAACAGCAACAAAGATGAGTCCAGAGGAGGGGAGGAATGGGGAGGGACAGATCCCGACAGCTTACACTACCTAATTATCCAGTCTCAACATCACAGTATGGAACATGCAAAGAAACAAAAAACTGCATCAAATGCTGAGGAGGAGAGACAGCCAACAAACCAAATGTAGCTACACCCAAATTAGTGCCTAGGTTTAACGAAATACCTACATAATTCTTGGCAGCATTTATTTGTGGACAGAAGAAAATAAAGAGGTAATTTTAATACTTATTTGGAAAAGCAAAGGAGGCAGTGTGCCTCTAATAATGTGGAAAAAGACAACGTGGGAGGGCAGCTGACCCATGTGAAAGACAAGTATCCCCACACTGCCCCAAACCAGTATTAGCGAGGTGATCAACCACAAGTCAGCAACCGAGAACCTTCACTAAAGCCATGAATGCAAACCACAGTCAGCGCAGGAAACGCACACAGATGAACAACCACAGTCGGCACAGGAAACGCACACAGATGAACAACCACAGTAAGGGTGAGGCAGGGAGTCTCATTCGAAGCCTCTCATTTTAAGTAAAACCTCAAAATGGACCTCAAGGTTAAATGTAAAATTAGGAGCTAAGCCATAAGACTCTTTATACCTAGGGCTAGGAAGTTTGCTACCACAAAACATGCATAAGAACAAAAACTAGAACTCTGTACAAGTAGTTTTGTCCTGGGTGGTGCGGGGGAAGGGGGGTGCACAAAAAGAAAATGAAAATATGAATTGTAGACAGGGAGGTAATATTTGCAAATCATGTATCAGGCCAAAAAGTTTGTATCATTGGTACATAAGGAACCCGGCACCTTGGTGGCAAAGGACAAGGAGTCCAAGTAAAAAGGAGCAGGAGAGCCTTTTCACCAAGGATGGTATACAGCTGGAAAATGAGCACGTGGGAAGATTCCTAGTATCATCAAATGTCAACATCATTAGTTATTAGAAAAATGTGAGCCTAAAAGCACACTGAGATGCCACTGCATAGCTACAGACATGGCTGCATAATATGGGAACATAATGGCTAAATTAATCCCGAATGCTGGGGAGCAAACACAAAAACTGGGCCACTCATACACTGGTAAGCATGAAAAATGGTTCTCTAGAAAACAGATAGAGAGTTTCTATGAAATTAAACATTCAATTACCACACAATCTGGTGACTATACTCCCAGGTACCTAGCACACACAAGCAAGAGGTTACATTGCACACAGGTATGCACATGAATGGTCTCTATATATCATACATACATACATAGATAATATACACATATACACACATATACAAGCATATATGTATACACATATAGACACAGATAGATACATATGATGCACAGATTACAACACCAGTAAAAGAACTCGGGGTCCTTATGGTATACCAACTTAGCACAAAACCAGAGCTGACACTGAAGCCAGTAGAGAGGCAATTCCATGTCACCCTCACAGTGGACACAGGGAAGAACACTGCATCACAAACAACTCTCTTGGGTAAATGGTAGAGTATGCTTCCAACATTATACATTTTTAAAGAGCTGAGTAAATACCTAGTTAAATGTTTGCTTTTTAAAAATCTTACTCAGCGTGTGTGCAAATGGACCCTGGGTGCAGGAGAGAAGGAGGCAGTTTCCCCTGGCACAGCTCAGCAAGGTCTGCAACTTGCATCTTGAACACTCTGATCCTCTGAAGGTCTGGCTACCCGGGGGACTGGAGCAGAGTGCTAAGTTGAGTAGTGATGGAATAAATACACTTTGACTAACTGTTTTGCTACAGAGGATGGAAACAGCAGCTTTGCTGGCTGTGGTAGAGCCAGAGAATCTACAAAGCACCAGACGTGTGCAAAGAAAGAGCTGGAGAGTTCCAGTCACACAGAGTGTCATCATCTGTATGACAGTGTAATTACCTTTAACAATAATGTAATGTCCATCTTAAAAAATCATTAAAGTGGTAGATCATCATGTATTTTACAATAAGAACACAGAATTGAAACTTTCTAAATGGTTAAGAAAAAGTCTGGAATCCAGTGATAGCACAAACTGTGACAAAGTCCAAGCAAAGACAATATTAGAGGTCTATGTGCTAGACTGGGGCCGATAATCTGAGCTTGAGTTAGGGTGGCACATTTAAATCTGATTATTTTCATCTGTAAAATGAACTAGGCTAGAGAAACCTGAATGTATTTCAGCTCTAATAGCCCATGAATCATCTTAACACAACCCAAAAAGCTTGGAATAAAAAATACATTTGAGTAGTGTTCCCCTAAAAGCCAGTTGAGTGTTTCTGAAAAGGGACCATTACTGATTTTTTAATAAATCTTAGAAAAATCAAGTAATGCAGATATCTGTCCCACTGATGTAATAACAGTTCAACAAACACTTCACACAGTTTCTCAGCCAGTTAGTATTTTGACGCGATCCACCCAAATATAAATGAGCTATTTGAAACAACAGTTTGGACATTTCCCATGTTATAAAACATCCTAAGTGGCTTAAGAAAGATTCTAGTGCATGAAATATAAAATATTCTGTCAAAACATGAATACCTAACTTCAGTGGAATTTAAAAAAAAAACAACTTTTCCTGTTTGTTTTTTTTCTTTCTTATCAGTAATGTAGTATATCTAGAAATAAAAATGTCATCTGGTAGCAAATGCAAAGACTTTGAGATGAAAAGACACGATTTCAAGTCATCACTACTATCTCTGGAAACATTATAAAGTCACCAAGCCTCAGTTTTCCTGTTTGTATGCTAAGAAGCTGCAGATTCTGCAGACCTTTCACACTCAGGACTCCTGGTGTTCTGTTTGCATGCACAGGACAAAGTGGCCTCCTCTAGATGCTCTGTACGTCTAGTATGGTTTTGCTCTGAATAATACTTCCTATACGTCACTGAGTAACAGTGGTGAAAATAGAAACCCTTGTCTTCTTCAGACTCTGTGGAAATGATTTTAACTTCTCTGTACTCAGTATGATTCAGGCTGTGGATGAGCCAGTTAGCTCTTCTTATGTTGAGATATTCCTTCTGTGCCCAGGTTTTCAAAGTTTCATCATAATGTTCATTTTTATTATGTTTTCTAGTTCTAATAAGATGATTATACAACTTTCAGTCACAATACTAAGATATGGATTTGCACATATGGAACCACTCTTCCATCTTTAGATGGATTCTACTTGATCACCGCTAATCTTTTTCAAGTACTCTTGAATTCAATCAACCAGTATGCAGATAATTTCTACATATACGTTGAGATACTGGTGTATTGTTTTAGTTTGTTGTGTTCTTTAGTTTGTTATTAAAATAATGCTAGCCTCATGGAACCAGTTTGAAAGGATATCCCCCTGCTCCAGTATTTTGGGATAGTTTAAGAAGAATTTAAGGTGTGTCTTTCTTTTTTGCGTGTGTTAAATATGTCCACTGGTAAGGACAGGCACACTCCTATTACTCTCTTATTTCCTCTGATTGCGACACCCATCACTGCTCCTCAGGCTCATCTTTGAGGTGTGGCAGTTCTCTGAACTGCTGAAGTCTGCATCTTTGGTTCTCTTCTCCTTTCTATCCATGCTGAGTTCTACATCTGCACAGGGAGGTGCGCATGCTTTGGTTGCTACTACAGGACTCCCTTGAGCACTCAGTGCAGGGCTGATCTGGCAGGGCTGAGTTCCCTCTGACTTTGATTCATCTTCACACCTTTGTTCCTGAAGGGTATATTTATTGGGTACAATGTTCATAGTTGGCATTTTTTTCTCTCTGGATTTTTGATTCTCCTGTTTCTCCTTGGCCTGAAGGTATGTGGCATTTGTAGGTCATCACGCCATAATGCCACCTCAGCTATCTCACATCCCCACACTGGCACGCTGGTACATGTACATGTGGTGGGCCACGTGCCTCAGTTAATGCATAGAACACTTTTCATAGCTACACATGCTCCGTTGGCAATGTGCCTAAGCTGCTGATGGACCCACCACCTTGGCTTTGCTTCCAATTGGTTCTAAGGTCCGTGTTGTTCCTTTAACTAATCAACACTAGTGTTCTCCATTGGCATCTTGACAGCCTAAGCCCAGGGGCTGTAGTGACAAACCATCAGCTGGATATAACCACCTTAGTTAAAGTGGATTTGATGGTCATTCTGGGTGTAGTGCACCGACTGCAGGCTGCAGTTTTCAAAGGCTGTGTGAAGACAGAGCCACCCAGCAGGTCTAGATGGGTGTGATGCAGCAACAAATCCATGTATATGTATAAAAATGTGAGTCTGTGGAATATAATACATTATATGAAAAAGGAAAAATATTTAAAAATAGATCTGAGGAATCAGAATATTAAATATTTACATTTGCAGATAGATAGATAGATAGATAGATAGATAAAAAACAATATATAACCTGCAATGAGTTACTTGGAAGTCAGGATAGAATCTTTGCTAATGAGGTCAAAAGCAGGGGAAACCCACCACATCCTATGTTTCTTGAATTTTAAATTTTCCTGATTTAAATAAAATATGTGCTCATTTGTTTTTGTCACTTTACACAAATGTAGACATACATGGGGAGACGGAATCTCTTACTGAGGAAATACCTCAGTAGGATTCACCTGAGGACATGTCTGTGGGCCATTTTCATAGTTACTAATTGGTGTGAGTGGTCCCATCGCTGAACAAGTGACCCTGGGAATTATAAAAAAGGTAGCTGAGTGAACCCAAGCTCTCTTCCATAGTTCCTGCCCCCACTTCCACTTGAGTTCCTGTAACTTTAACTTTTTCAAAGTCTACTTTTAATGATAGTTCTTAACCACTTTAAGATCCCTTCTTGCCCACCTCCCACCAGAGGTAGTGGAAAAGAAAGTGGACCTGTTAAATGGCTCTTTGGAGCAAATCCTATCTGCGTTGTCAGGAAATCAACAGTTCAGCTCACAAACACTTCACAGATATATCAGTGGTAGTTCAGCTGGATAGCAGCACTAGTGGCACTCCTTAGCAGAGACAGCCGGGCCTCAGCCTCAGCATGAGTCAGCAGGAAGAACGGGGGGGGGGGGGGGGGGTGGGCCGGCAGCGACGGGGGGGGGGGTGGGGCGGGGGGGGGGGAGCAGCGGGGGGGGGGGGGAAGTGGGGGGGGGGGGGGGTGGGGGGGGGGGGGAAGGAATGCCAGGAAAAGTTCTCTGCTGGATCTCTCTCAGGGAAGAGGTCAACAAGCATTGTATAGTTAGTTCCAGACAGCCAAGCTCAGCCTCGTCACTGTCCATGAGTCATTTTTATACTCCTTCAAAGCCCGTGTCCTCCACGGGCCTGGCCTCAGCATGTGAGTCTGTCTCAGCTGACATCACTCTGCCAATCTGCCCAAGTCCTCGGAAGTGGCAAGAAACTGCAGCACACCACCAGAAGTTTTTTGATGTGTTTCTCTCTATGGAGTCCTGACAAATGGAGCTCAACTACGCAATGTAAGGTGGTCCAACACATGCATGTGGTTAGCAAAGAGTCCTTCACCACGTGTCCTTTCCCGTGTTGTGCTTGCTTTAGCAGAGCATCCTCTCTCCTGTGTCTGCTTCAGCGAAACATTCCTTCACGTGTTTGCCCCAGCAAAACACCACCCAACACAACTGACTTTCCAAAGAACCCTTAAGTTTCCACTTCAAGTTCCTGCTCTGACTTCCCTCAATGATGGACTGTGATCAGGATGTGTGAACCTTTATAAATCAGGTTTGGTCATAATGATTTACAACAGCAAAAGAAATCCAACTATTGCTGAGATGGATCTGCCTGCCGATGTTGGTTGGGGGGAGCTTGAAAGATAAAAGTGCTGAAAGCAACGTAGGTGATGGAGGCCTGGCTTGTAAAGTTTCAGAGGGAAGCAAAGACTCATCAATCAGGGCCACTCACGTATTATATCTGATTTAAGAATCTGTGGTTTGGGATTGACTGGGGCTGAAAAAATCAGCTGTGATTAACAAGAGACCAACATTATTGAGGCAAAATCTCTGCCAATTATTTCCTTAGGGATGACAGGACATATAAGCTGTGGTCCAGCAGAGGGCCAAGTACGGTGCCCAGCGCACAAGAGGCTGGTAGTCTGTCCAAGATGGACGCACCAAGATGGTGTGGCCTGCTGGCTTCAGAATGCACTGGGTTTAATGCAACGTTCATATGACACAACTAATAAACAACGTTGGTAGCTCATTAAGCTAGTGAAAGGCCAGTCAGAACTTGATCCTGTCCCAGTGGGCCATTTTGGGTCATCTCTGACAAGCTAAGAAGACCCACACAATTCACAGGAAACTTTTTAAAAGGTTGACTGAAATGTAATAAAAAGCTTCAAAATAATCTTTTAGTTGGGTGGATTTGGCACATTCCAGAGAACACCTTTGAGCTTAGTCCAATTTTGAATTAAGCCAGAGTTCACCTTTAAGAAACAATGAACATGTTTTTAAGTAAAACTGTATTAATAAGAAACATGGATGTGAGTACAAAAAAGATATTATCAACTGAACTGTATCTAAATATTTTACAAAGCTTTCCATGAGCCATCGATAGATCTTTACAATGAGTCATTCAACTGTAAAACCCAGCTTTTTATGTGTCTGCCAAGCATAAAATTGCCCTATGCTAAATTTAACACAAATTGCACATTTCAGAGTAATGTGTTCCTGTTCTTCAGTGATTCAAAAGGTAAAAAATCACACTTAGAACAGTCTACCTTCTGATAAGTTTTAGTAAATGAAGAAAGCAAGCAACACAAAAATTAGGTCCATATTTAAAAGCTGCAGGCAATCAAGCCTAGAAAATAAGTTGAGGAATCAGGCTATGTAATCACAATCACTTGTAACATTATTTAAACTATTTCTTAGAGGTAATTTTTAGTTTCTTATGACTGTAATCTTAAAGAAAAAAAAACAAAAACAAAAAAAAAAACCTTCCACCACAGAAAATTAAATGCACATGTACATTAACATTTTTGTCTACTTATAGTTCAGTGCTAGTGTGCCAGATTAATGTTCTCTATCCAATACTGCACTCTCTTATTAATTCTAGTACATTTGGTTCCCAGTTAATTTTGTATTATTTTTCCAAATAATGATTCACTAGAAACTGAAGTCATGAAGAGTTTGGGAAAGAAAACAGTGAAGAGGGCCGTTCAGCATTTTCATACACTCAGCAACAGTCACTCTTCAGACGCTCGACAGTGCTGCTAATCACTTTACTGCTCAGAGTTAAGATTCCAGCCTTACATAGCAGTATGCATAACACTCTGCAAACACAGCATGTTTAAGGCTGGATGGCATATATCTTGAGACAGTCAGCCCTGGCAGCCTGTCTCCTGACCCTCCGGAGATCCTGTTCACACATGTTCCTGAAGAATGCTAACATGGGTAAAAATCACAGAGAGCAAGAACTTAAGTAGATGTTAATCAAAACATTACCATCAAAACTAAAATTAATGTTTAAGAATTGATTTCTTACCTGGGTGATCAATTCCTGAGCAAAGACTACCTTTTTCCTGATATGTTTAAGTGGCTGTCACCAGGCTTTAGGCCAATCATAGGTGCCAACCCTGTGCCAAGCTGGGCTGCCTTCAATCACTACAGTGAGCTAGTCTGAGCTATCAGTGTTAAAGAGCCTTTAGGTCTGCCTCTTGACCTCTCACAGCTGGTAAGGGGTGAGAAACACTCATATCAAATCTCAGTTTTTACCTGTTATAAACCAAAGATCCTAAATATTCAACAGTTTAGCTCTAGGAAGGCTTCAAATACTTTTATCATTTTTTAGTTTTATGTGTAAAACAAAACCGATATGCATCCTTACATATTTCTCCCCACTGAGACTCATTGTTCTCGTGTGGTAGCTCTTCCTATATTTGCAAAGAATGTACAAGAATCCTCAGCAAATTAAAAGGAAATCAATCAATCAGAGGTTGAAGCAATGACTCAGTGGTTAAAAACACATGCTGTTCTTGATGACAATTCAAGTTGGGTTCCCAGCAACCACATCAGTCAGTTTACCTGTTGCTCCATTCCCAGGGAATCCAATGTTCTATTCTGGCTTTCCTAGGCACCCACACATGAAAGGCATTTTCTCCCAGAAATGCACACATACATATAAATTAAAAAATAATCAATCTTTAAAAAGTAAATAAGATAAACTCAACAAACATATGACTCTAAGGGACAAAATATCAATTGAATGAATGCAGCTTGCAGGTCATTTACAGTGTGCTGTCATATTTAAGGTGTTGGATTAGGAATTGTATGTCTTCCATATTCAAATACATTATGTTCACATTCTTTAAAAAACTAACCAGTGACAAATATAACTATCAAGAGTAACCCATATATTCTTTGGCCACAATGTGCATGCAAAAAAAAAAAAAAAATCTGATAAAAAGTATAAGATTGGAATTTCCGGTCAATGTAAACAGCATTATATCCTTTTTGCAAAAAAGGGAAAAGGTATAGAAATGAACACTCATCAAAACTTACTATATGCTACAATCAATGTAGTGCTCCATAGATCCTCTGTCAAAGCAATAACAAGCAAATATGTTCAAACCAAAGAAGTAAAGCAGAAACTCAGAGAATCCTGAACTGATCCCACTTCTCCTAGGCTACATGCTCCGCCCATATATCACCCTGTGTATATACAGTCCAAGGATCTATTTACCCATTAATTGAAATTGTTCCCAAAAAAAGTAAGCAAGGCATGCTATCATCTCACTTCAATATTGTTTGAAGGAGTTATTTTTGATGGTCCAAGAATTCAATGTTGTGAGCATGGTTTCAAAAGAATCATTTATGATTCCATGTACTTACATCAAATGGTGAACTGCCAGGATTAGAGACCAAACCCTTCATTAGGACAATGTGCAGACTTAAGCTTTGCTAGTGTTTAAATGAAAGAGGGTTAGAAAGGAGATGAGTCCAGCAATGCTTTGATTCACTGACTTACACTGAAAGAATGGATGCCTTTCAGGTGGGAGGGATGCCTGTTGTTGGCAGTCTAGCCTAGGACATGGTGCCTGCTAGGCAAGCGCTCTTCAACTGAGCAGTATTCTCATTATGTGATATTGAAGAAAAATGTCTAGGGGCTACAGAGATAGCTCACTAGTTAAGAGCATTGGCTGGTATTCCAGAGGACCATGGCTTGATTCTCAGCACCAATCTGGTAGCTCACAACTGTCTACAACTCCAGCACCCAGGAACCAATACCCTCATCTTGCCTCTGTGAACACCAAGAACACACATGGTACATAGTCATACATGCAGGCAAAAACCTATACACATAAAATGAAAAAAAAATTTTAAATGTTTTTTAAAGAAAAATATATGTATGCACAATGAAAAAGTATTTGAGTCATAATCATTTTAAGTAAGTTGATTTTCAAGTGTCTGATTACTAGGAGGAACAAAGTTATGAAATTTCATATTTACAATCTAATACTAACATAATAGCCTTAAAAATTCTAAGCATTCAACAAAATATCAAAATGTATGTTACAATGCAAATAGCATAACAATTTGTATTTATACTATTTATAGAATAAATATATATTTATATATTATACCGTGTGTGTGTGTGTGTGTGTGTGTGTGTGTGTGTGTGTGTATACTATAAACGAGGTTTGGGGCTATAGCTCAGTGACAGAATACTTGTCTACTATGCACAGAGTATTATATGGGCTCACAAAAGAAAAGAAAAAGTTTGACAGCCTGGGACAGCAGCCTTCCAGTCTCCTTCTGCGGCCAGGGACCCCAGTCTATGCCACAGAGCTCCATAACCAATAGAGCAGGGAGAAGGCTAGCATCCAGTGAGTGTGGACAAGCCTGTGAATGGAAGTAAGATGGGCACCACTACCCAGCGGGTCCTGCCCAGAATCTGCAGGACACTGGGACAGAGGAACAGCCTGGGACAGGAGCCCTCTGGTTTACACCTGTGGTCTGTGCCACGCGGCTCCATACCCAAATAGCACAGAGAAAGAGCTACCCTCCCAGGAGTGTGGACAAGCCTATGATCAGGGGTAAGGCCAGCACCTCTGCTCAGAGAGACCCGCCCAGAACCCTCAAGACACAGGGACTGAGGAGTGGCCTTCTGGTTTCCTTCTGAGGCCTGGGAGCTAATCCCATGACACAGGGATCCATACTCAGTGCAAGGAGAGAGCTTATCTCCCAGGAGTGCCAACACACCTTTGAGCACAGGAAGACCACCACTTCTCTTCAAATTCCTCAATCAAGAGGGATCCTTGAGGAGGCATCAGGACACAGGAACCAAGAAACAGCTGATTCTTCTGGTTTCTGTCTTCACCACAGAGCTGACCCTGTACCACAGCTCTCCAAACCCAAACTCCTCTCAGAGTGAGCTGGTCTCCAAGGAGTACTGACTAAAAGGCTTGCAGGAGGGACAAGCCACAATCAGAGAGAGCAAGACCAGCTAACACCAGAGATAACCAGATGGCGAAAGGCAAGGGCAAGAATATAAGGAACAGAAACCAAGGCAACATGGCATCATCAGAGCCCAGTTCTCCCGCCACAGTGAGCCATGGATACCCCAACACACCAGAAAAGCAAGACTCAGATTTAAAATCACTTCTCATGATGATGATAGAAGATTTTAAGAAGGAAATAAAAAACTCTCTTAAAGAAATACAAGCAAACACAGGTAAACAGCTAGAAGCCCTTAAAGAGAAAATACAGGAAAACACAATCAAACAGGCAAAGGAAATGAACAAGACCATCCAGGATCTATAAATAGAAACAGAAACAAGAAAGAAACCACAAAGGGAGAAAACCCTGGAGATAGAAACCTTACGAAAGAGATCAGGAGTCATAGATGCAAGAATCACCAACAGAATACAAGAAGTAGAAGAGAGAATCTCAGGTGCAGAAGATACCACGGAAAACAATGACACAACAGTCAAAAAAACGCAAAATGCAAAAAGCACCTAATCCAAAACATCCAGGAAATCCAGGACAAAATGAGAAGACCAAACCCAAGGATAATAGGTATAGAAGAAAGTGAAGATTCCCACCTTAAAGGGCCAGTAAATATCTTCAACAAAATTATAGAAGAAAACTTCCCTAACCTAAAGAAAGAGATGAACATAAACATTCAAGAAGCCTACAGAACTCCAAATAGATTGGACCAGAAAAGAAATTCCTCCTGTCACATAATAGTCAAAACACCAAATGCACAAAAGAAGAAAAGAATATTAAAAGCAGTAAGGGAAAAAGGTCACGTAACATATAAAGGCAGACGTATCAGAATTACACCAGACTTCTCAACAGAGACTATGAAAGCTAGAAGATCCTAGACAGATCTCATACAGACCCTAAGAGAACACAAGTGCCAGCCCAGGCTGCTATATCCAGCAAAACTCTCAATTACCACAGATGGTGAAACCAAGAAATTCCATGACAAAACCAAATTTACACAATATCTTTACACAAACCCAGCCCTACAAAAAATCATAGATGGAAAACACCAACACAAAGAGGGAAACTACATCCTAGAAAAAGCAAGAGAGTAATTTTTCAATAAACCCAAAAGAAGATAGTCACAAAAACACAAAAATAACATCAAAAATAACAGGTAGCAACAACCACTATTCCTCAATATTTCTTTAACATCAATGGACTCAATTCCCCAATAAAAAGACATAGACTAACAGACTGGATACATAAACAGGACACAGCATTATGTTGCATACAGGAAACCCACCTCAGTGTTAAAGATAAACACTTCCTCAGAGTAAAGGGCAGGAAAACAATTTTCCAGGCAAATGGTCCCAAGAAACAAGCTGGAGTAGCCATTCTAATATTGGATAAAATCAACTTTCAACCAATAGTCATCAAAAAAGATAAGGAAGGACACTTCATCCTCATCAAAGGAAAAACCTACCAAGAAGAACTCTCAATTCTGAACATCTATGCTCCAAAGGCTAGGGCACTGACATTCATAAAAGAAACTTTACTAAAGCTCAAAGCACACATTGCACCTCACACAATAATAGTGGGAGACTTCAACACCCCACACTCAGCAATGGACAGATCTTGGAAACACAAACTAAAGAGAGACAGAGTGAAACTAACAGAAGTTATGGACCAAATTGATTTAAAAGATATCTATAGAACATTTCATCCTAAATCAAAAGAATATACCTTCTTCTCGGCACCTCATGGTACCTTCTCCAAAACTGACCATGTATTGGTCACAAAACAAATCTCAACAGATATAAGAAGATTGAAATAATCCCGTGCCTTCCATCAGATCACTATGGATTAATGCTGGTCTTCAATGGCAACAAAACCAACAGAAAGCCCACATACACATAGAAGCTGAACAACGCTCTACTCAATGATAACTTGGTCAAGGAAGAAGTAAGGAAAGAAATTAAAGACTTCCGAGAATTTAATGAAAATGAAAATACAACATACCCAAACTTAAGGGACACAATGAAAGCAGTGTTAAGGGGAAAACTCATAGCTCTGAGTGCCTCCAAAAAGAAACTGGAGAGAGCATACACTAGCAGCTTAACAGTACACCTGAAAGCTCTAGAACAAAAAGAAGCTAATACACCCAAGAGGAGTAGAAGGCAAGAAATAATCAAATTAAGGGCTGAAATCAACCAAGTAGATTCAAAAAGAACTATACAAAGAATCAACATTTCTTTGAGAAAATCATCAAGATATATAAACCCTTAGGCAAACTAACCAGAGGGCACATAGACAGTATCCAAATTAACAAAATCAGAAATGAAAAGGGAGATATAACAACAGATTCTGTGGAAATTAAAAAAATCATCAGATCCTACTACAAAAGCCTGTACTCAACAAAATTGGAAAATCTGGAAGAAATGGACAATTTTCTAGATGGATACCAAATACCAAAGTTAAGCAAGGATCAGATAAACCATCTAAACAGTCCCATAACCCCTAAAGAAATAGAAGCAGTCATTAAAAGTCTCCCAACCAAAAAAAGCCCAGGACCAGATGGGTTTGTTGCAGAATTCTATCAGACCTTCAAAGAAGACCTAATACCAATACTCTTCAAGCTATTCCACAAAATAGAAACAGAAGGAACACTACCTAAATTCATTCTATGAGGCCACAGTTACACTGATACCAATACCTCACAAAGACCCAACAAAGAAAGAAAACTGCAGACCAATTTCCCTTATGCATATAGATGTAAAAATACTCAGCAAAATTCTCGCAAACCGAATCCAAGAACACATCAAAACAATCATTCATCATGATCAAGTAAGCTTCATCCCAGGGATGCAGGGATGATTCAACATCCGGAAAACCATCAATGTAATCCACTACATAAACAAACTCAAAGAGAAAAACCACATGGTCATTTCATTAGATGCTGAAAAAGGATTTGACAAAACTCAACATCCCTTCATGATAAAAGCCTTGAAAAGATCTGGAATTCAAGGCCCATACCCAAACATAGTAAAAGCAATATACTGCAAACCAGTAACCAACATCAAACTAAATGGAGAGAAACTTGAAGCATTCCCACTAAAATCAGGCACTAGACAAGGCTGTCCACTCTCTTCCTATCTATTCAATATAGTACTTGAAGGGACATCTGGGTTGTTTTCAGCTTCTGGCTATTATAAATATGGCTGCTATGAACACAGTGGAGCATATGGCCTTATTAGATGTTAGAGCATCTTCTGGGTATATGCTATAGCTGGGTCCTCAGGAAGTATTATGTCCAATTTTCTGAGGATCCTCCAAACTGATTTCCAGAGAGGTTGTATCAGCTTGCAATCCACTAGCAATGGAGGAGTATTCCTCTTTCTCCACATCCTCTCCAACATCTGCTGTCACCTGAGTTTTTGATCTTAGCCATTCTGACTGGTGTGAGGTGGAATCTCAGGGTTGTTTTGATTTGCATTTCCCTGATGACTAAAGATGTTGAGCATTTCTTTAGGTGCTTGTCAGCCATTTGAGTTTCCTCAGTTGAGAATTCTCTGTTTAGCTCTCTTCCCCATTTTTTTTATAGGGTTATTTGGATCTCTGGAGTCTAGCTTCTTGAGTTATGTGTATACCTTGGATATTAGCCCTCCATCTGACATAGGACTGGTAAAGATCTTTTCCCAATCTGTAGGTTGTCCTTTTGTTCTATTTACAGTGTCCTTTGCCTTACAGACATTTTGTAATTTCCCCCTGGGAAAGAGCAAATGTGGGATATGGCACGAGATACTCTGGAGAGTGCTGAGCTTGTCCCCACATCCTCTGAGCAGCTACTGTTTGAAGGGAAAGCACTGCAGTATTGTAGCTGTAGAGGGGAGCTGGTCCTATAGTAGGGGCTGGAGTCAGCACTCGGGTGGTGCTAACAAACCAGACCATGGCCTAGTGCCATAGAGGTAGGGGGAGGAGAGATGGGATGGGGGTCTCCAAAGAGGAGACCTGGTTAGGGGGAAACATTTGAAATGTAAATAAAGTATTAAAAAAAAAGAAAAAAAAGTTGCTATTATAATTATATAAAAATTATTTTATGCCTAAGAATTTGGAACTATTAAAAATCTGATTGAGAGATAATCGATTTTTAGACTTGTGTTTTATTATTTATAAAAATGTTACTTAAATAAAAGAGGCAACTGTTAAAGTATTATCCTCATGTAGATTAGTGGTACTCACACTGCAATAGCTTAAGGATTCAAGTGTTTATGTCTCAATTTGCCAGCTACTCACCAGTTTACATTGTTTCAGGCAGCAAACATTGTTACTCCTGTATTCCCTCCGCAGTGCTTTGCACTGCACCTATGGCCTAGACAGAACCAGTGATGACAACCAATTGCATAGCACACAAACAATAAGAACTTACTGTTATTCGTTGGTTCCGGAAACCCAGGCTTTGGACCACTCCATCCTTTGTTTTCCCCTGTCTGAAAGGTTAAATCAATTGTTACAATCTATAGAATCAGGCATATTAAAACTGACCACTTTAATAAAAGCAAAAATCTCCCCCATGGCTCGTGAGTGTACCCTCTCCACCTCCCTCCCAGAGTGAGGCCGCAGTGACCAGTGTGAACAGTACACTGCCCCTATCCTACATTTGAGTCTATTCTACCTCTCTTGCTACCCTTAGTCACTCCCATTCTTAAGCATAAGCTTGTACATTTGTATGGCATCAAGAAAAACTGCCATATATAAATGTATTACATAGAAATGACCAGTAATTTTTACTCAAAAAGTAAAAGAATGTCTTCATCTACCCTAAAATCAAAATATGAACAGAAAAGTTACTGTGTCCACTATGGAAAAACCTTTTGTTGGGTATCACCAAAATATAATTGTACCAATAATTAGCCAATATTATTTTTAAGGATTTTTTTGTTTCTTTCATTATACATCTTAAGGTGGCAAGGAAACATACTGGCAGAAGAAAAGGAAAACAAAAACTAAGAATCATGAAACATACTTGACAGTTACCAAAACTGCAGCTTAGCATGAACCAGGAAGCTATCCCCTTAGGACACAATTTCCTGTCTTCTTCACATTTACCCCCTATACACACACACACACACACACACACACACACACACACACACACACACGAGATCACTGCTGTAAATCTTTGACTACAAAATTCTAATGACGTTCTTTGCAAAACCGAAATTACTATACAATAAAGCAGTCTCACGGTATTAACCACTAACATAAAGCAGTCTCTCTCACGGTATTAACCACTAACATAAAGCAAACATTTAACACAAGGTATATTTGGTAATGAGCTAATTGCTTTGTATGAATACAGATAATCTCATTCACCCCCAGAAAACCTAATGTGGTGTTACTACCATTCTGCCTGCCTTCTAAAGACGCAGACCGGAGTGCTCTGAGGTCATGCATCTGACAGGCAGTTCTCCTAAGGCAAGAAACAGAAAGTAACCACACTTTAGGGTTTTTGTTGTTGTTGTTGTTGTCATTTTTATGTTTTCTTTTCTTTTTTTCTTTTGCAGTTGTTTTTGTTTTACATTAGGTGAAGTATCAGGTATTGAACCCTTTGGGTCCTGGGCCTTATGTACAAGCTAGGCACACGTTCTAACCACTGTACTACACCAACAGTCCACTAATAGGCTTTTAATATAGAAAGGAACTGAAAAGGAATTAGAATCCGACGTGAAAGGACTGTAGGTGTGGTGAACGAGTGTGAAGGACTGTAGGTGTGGTGAACGAGTGTGAAGTGTACAGCTAAGAAGGAAAGAGACAGCAGGGTGAAGAGCAGAGTTTAAAACAAGAATGGCCCGGGCTGGAGAAACAGCTCAGTGGCTAATGGCTCTCCCAGAAGACTGAGTAATCCAAAGGCCAGCACCTGGTACTGCACAAGGCCCTGCACTTGTCACCTGACCTCTCTTCACCATGTGATGACCACCTGGGTGCCAAAGTCCTTCTCTGGCTCCTGTTTGTTCCATGCTCTTTCCTTCTGTATCCACCATAAAAACTACCTATATGCAAATTTACCACACGCGCACGTGAGCAAGCACGAGAGCGCACACACACACACACACACACACACACACACACACACACACGACATAGCTGTTGAGTGTCCCTCCCTCTTGGCTTGGATTCCCATCGGAACAACTCTCCTTGCCTTCTGACTGCCCTCTCTACTGTCAGCCTCTCAGCCCAACTCCATACTGCACACTTCTGAATTACTTTTTATGAACATAACTAAATTAAGTTTAAGCCTTAAATGAACAATTCTTTAAGCCCTTTACTTCGTATTAAAACAGTGACAACTGACTCCCCTCTCTTGGTGTAATATGATCAGAATACCTCACTCCCAACACTTAATGGCTGAGCGCTCTGAGAGTAAAGACTAGGTCTCAGTCCATTTGTGTCTGGCATTTAGTGGGTGTACGTGCTGTGGTTGATCTCATATGTCAAGTTGTATGAGCCAGAGTTCAAGTATTTTGTAAAATATTAATTGGGGTGTTTCTGAGAAAATTTGGGGTAACAGGCTCATTTAAATTGGTGGATTTTGGTAAAGCATATTACCCTTCACATTGTGGTGTACAACATGCAATCAACTGATGATACCAACAACAACAACAAGGTTGCTTTTCCTGAGGAAGCAATTCTCTAGCAGACTGTGTATGGACTAGAAATGGAACTGCTTCCTGAGTCTTCAGCCTGCTAGGCCTTCCCACAGACTGCAGACTACCCAAGCCTCTACAATCATGTAGGCCATTCTTTAACATAAGTCTGCGTACGTTTACAAATGCACAAGTGGGTGCACAAGAAAGTGTCCATGTGCACACATCCTGTTGGTTCTGTTTCTCTGGAGAATACTCGCTAATACAATAGGTATGTAAAAGAAACAAACAAACTTTTTAAGTAAAGGGAATACTGGGTTTTGTTTAGATTTCTTTCATTTACAAATAAATGTCTGTAAAGAGGCTTATTATAACATATTTTTATAAGTCACTCATCAGTTTTAAGTCAACATAAATGTGCTAAATTATAACAAAATTTACCAAAATGCAAACATGTGTTTTCTTCTACAAATGCTTTTTAAAGGAGACAAGACATTGACTAGCCAGGCTAAAAAACAAACAAACAAAACTGAAATCTCTATTTTATAGACAAATGAATTGTGTAATCATTGAAAAAAAAATCACAGCATCCTTAAGCAAAGCACGTGTAAACGTTCATCAGAAGATGTCTTGCTTCTCCCTCTAAACATAAAGAATGAGCCCTTGCAAAAACTAAGGCCACCTCCAAATCAGAGCCCTGTGGGAAGGCGTGGTCAAAGGCCAACCTTCGTGAGGCAGTTACTACACCTGTTGTAAATTTTATGTAAAGAAAATGCTTAATAGAAATACTTTCTACATAAGCATAGACAGGAAAATGGTGACAAAAAGAAAATGAATTTAACTCGTGGGACTGTATCTGTCACCAGCCCTAAAGCCAGGCCTCTCTCCCACAGCGCAGAGCTAAGGATGTAATGAACTCTGCAGAAGAAACAGAGCACCATGAACATGGTCTTGGGAGAAAAGTAAATGCTCTCTCAGTTTATCTTTAAATTTAAAGTAAACAAAAAATTAGTTTATAAAGAGTCTGTCTAATATAATTACTGACCTAAAGAGCTAAGCCAAAATGTTAATTGCAGCGTTTTTACCTGGATTCCAGACACAAGGACTAATAATCTATCCCTGTTCTAAAGGTACAAATACAGACAAAAGTGACTCGTGAAACAGTCAGTAAGTTAAGCAATACTATATTGCTATGAACATCATACAAACAGTTTAGTATTGCTAATCCTAAAATTATCATTACCTGCTGACACTTCATCTTCCCATTATACCAGCAATACCAAGCATGGAGAGTCCTGTCTCACAAAATGAAGCTCCAAGTCAACTCTAATAGCAGACGGGATCAGAATAAGGCAGTGCTACCGGCGTTCATGCCCACTAATGCCCACGCTTACCTTGTCGAGCGGGTCCTGGAGGCTGGTGGACGCTTTATACCCAAGCTGTAACAGCATCGCTTCTGCAGCATTTTTTTTGGCTATCTTTTTATTAGGTCCTGTTCCAGTTGCAACTTCATTGCCTACCTTGACCTATTGAGGTTAAAGAAATTCATGATAGTGTATTAGCAAACAGGAAGCCCTTACAATATAAAGCACTGCACAGAACTAAAAAAATGAAGGTTAGTCTAAAACAAAACAGAAAGATAAACTCTCCCTCATGTAAATTTTATATACACAAGTGAAAATGCACATGGGGACACATGGGCACGGTCCTCAGGCTGTCTGTGGCTGCCCCCTCAGCACCCCTCCTCCAGCACATTTGCCTCCTTACTCATTTAAACAAATAAAAAAATAAGGTTTATATCAATGCAGGGTCTGTTCCTATACATAGAACTCCTTATTTCCGGTAATAAACTGAGAAAGAAAAATTTCATATTGGTGTCATGTAAATGAATGTTCAAAGTTAATATGAGCTTATGTCTGGGCTGGGAACACTGCTTACAGGTAGAATATTTGCCTAACACATACAAGGTCCTAGGTTCAATATCTAGTATGGAAAACATTATAGTTCCTAAGGAGAATTACTATACAGGGCTGAGTATAATAGTGTGGTGAGAGAAAAGACTGCCAAGTAAGGACGCAGGAAACTCAACTCTCAGATATCTCCTCCACATAAGATGCTGAGAATTATTCACAACTCCCTTAGGCACACGTTCCTTCCGGTCAGAGCAGGTGCCCTGAGCAGACCTTGGGCACGAACTCGGCAGGCAGTCCTACAGCACCCAGAGGAAGCTCCACTCAAAGGCGCTCTAACATACCCAGGATCCCAGGATCCTGGGAGCTTGGTCACACCAGGATCTCTGGATCCCAGAGGCAGCATGACTCCCAGGAGCTCTGACACACCCAGGATCACAGAATCCCAGAATCATAGGATCCCAGACACAGCTGGACTCTTGAGTTCTGACACAACCAGGATCACAGGAAGGACAGGCTCCATTCAGATATAGCGAGGGCAGGTAGCACTAGAGAATAACCAGATGGCAAGAGGCAAGCATAAGAACAAAAGCAACAGAAGCCACGGTTACTTGGCATCATGAGAACTCAATTCTCCCACCATAGCAAGTCCTGGATATAACATCACACCGGAAAAGCAAGATTTGGATCTAAAATCACTTCTCATGATGATGATAGAGGACTTTCAGAAGGACATAAATAACTCCCTTAGAGAAACACAGGAGAACACAGGTAAACAGGTAGAAGCCCTTGAAGAGAAAACATAAAAATCCCTTAAAGAATTACAGGAAAACACAATCAAACAGGCAAAGGAAATGAACAAAACCATCCAGGATCTAAAAATGGAAATAGAAACAATAAAGAAATCACAAAGGGAGACAACCCTGGAGATAGAAAACCTAGAAAAGAGATCAGGAGTCAGAGATGTAAGCATAACCAACAGAATACAAGAGATAGAAAAGAGAATTCTCAGGTGCAGAAGATACCATAGAAAACATTGACACAACAGTCAAAGAAAATGCAAAAAGCTCCTAACACAAAACACCAGGAAATCCAGGACACAAAGAGAAAACCAAACCTAAGGATAATAGGTACAGAACAAAGCAAAGATTCCCACCTTAAAGGGCCAGTAAATAACTTCAACAAAATTATAGAAGAAAACTTCCCTAACCTAAAGAAAGAGATACCCATGAACTCACAAGAGGCCTATACAACTCCAAACAGACTGAACCAGAAAAGAAATTCCTTCTGTCACATAATAATCAAAACACCAAATGCACTAAACAAAGAAAGAACATTAAAAGCATTAAGGGGAAAAGGTCAAGTAACATATAAAGGCAGATCTATCAGACTTACACCGGACTTCTCACCAGAGACTATGAAAGCTAGAAGATCCTGGGCAGATGTCAAACAGACCCTAAGAGAACACAAATGCCAGCCCAGGCTACTATACCCAGCAAAACTCTCAATGACCATAGACAAAAACAAGATATTCCATCAGAAAACCAAACATACACAGTATCTTTCTACAAATCCAGCCCTACAAAGGATAATAGATGGAAAACACCAACACAAGGAGGGAAACTACACCCTAGAAAAAGCAAGAAAGTAATCTCTCAACAAACCCAAAAGAAGATAGCCACAAAAACATAATTCCACCGCTAACAACAAAAATAACAGGAAATAACAATCACTTTTCCTTAATATCTCTTAACATCAATGGACTCAATTCCCCAATAAAAAGACATAGACTAACAGACTGGATACATTAACAGGACCCAGTATTTTGCTCTATATAGAAAACGCACCTCGGTGACAAAGACAGACACTACCTCAGAGTAAAAGGTTAAAAAACAATTTTCTAAACAAATGGTCCCAAGAAACAAGCTAGAGTAGCTATTCTAATATCGAATAAAATCAGCCTTCAACCAAAAGTTATCAAAAAGATAAGGAAGGACACTTAATATTAGTCAAAAGAAAAATATACCAAGAAGATCTCTCAATTCTGAACATCTATGCTCCAAATGCAAGGGCACTGACATTCATAAAAGAAACTTTATTAAAGCTCAAAGCACACATTGCACCTCACACAATAATAGTGGGAGACTTCAACACCCCACACTCAGCAATGGATAGATCATGGAAACAGAAACTAAACAGAGACACAGTGAAACTAACAGAAGTTATGGATGGATTTAACAGATATCTATAGAACATTTCATCCTAAATCAAAAGAATATATCTTCTTCTCAGCACCTCACAGTATCTTCTCCAAAACTGACTATATAATTGGTCACAAAACAGGTCTCAACAGATACAAGAAGACTGAAATAATTCCATCCCTCCCATCAGATCACTACGAATTAAGGCTGGTCTTCAATGGCAACAAAAACAACAAAAAACCCACATACACATGGAAGCTGAACAACACTCTACTCAATGACAACTTGGTCAAGGAAGAAATAAAGAAAGTAAAGACCTTTTAGAATTTAATGAAAATAAAGATACAAATTACCAAAAGATATGGGACACAATGAAAGCAGTGTTAAGAGGAAAACTCATAGCTCTGAATGCCTCCAAAAAGAAACTGGATAGAGCATATACTAGCAGCTTAACAGCACACCTGAAAGCTCTAGAACAAAAAGAAGCAAATACACCCAAGTGGAGTAGATTGCAGGAAATAATCAAACTCAGGGCTGAAATCAACCAAATAGAAACAAAAAGAACTATACAAAGAATCAACAAAACCAGGAGCTGGTTCTTTGAGAAAATCAACAAGACAGATAAACCCTTAGGCAGACTAAACAGAGGGCATAGAGACAGTATCCAAATTAACAAAATCAGAAATGAAAAGGGAGACATAACAACGGAAACCATGGAAATGAAAAAAATCATCAGATCCTACTACAACAGCTTATAATCAACAAAATTGGAAAATCAAAATGAAATGAATAATTTTCTAGATGGATACCAGGTTGCAAAGTTAAAACAGGAGCAGATAAACCATCTACACAGTCCTATAACCCTTAAAGAAATAGAAGCAGTCATTAATAGTTTTCCAATCAAAAAGAGCCTAGGACCAAATGGGTTTAGTGGAGAATTCTATCAGACCTTCAAAGAAGACCTAATGCCAATACTCTTCAATCTATTCCACATAATAGAAACAGAAGGAACACTACCCAATTTATTCTGTGAAGCCACAATTATGCTGATACCTAAACCACACAAAGACCAAACGAAGAAAGAGAACTTCAGACCAATTTCCCTTATGAATATTGATACAAAAATACTAAATAAAATTCTTGTCAACCAAATCCAAGAACCTCAAAAATGAACATTCAACAAAATCAAGTTGGCTTCATCCCAGGTATGCAGGGATAGTTCAATACCTGAAATCCATCAATGTAATCTACTACATAAACAAACACAAAGAATAAAGCCACATGATCATTTCATTAGATACTGAAAAAGCATTTGACAAAATTCAGCATCCGTTCATGTTAAAAGTCTTAGAAAGATCAGGAATTCAAGGCCTATACCTAAATATAGTTAAAGCAATATACAGCAAACCAGTAGCCAACAGCAAACTAAATGGTGAGAAACTTGAAGTAATTCCACTCAAATCAGGAACTGGACAAGGCTGTGCACTCTCTCCCTATCTATTTAATACAGTACTTGAAGTTCTAGCTAGAGCAATCAGACAACAAAAGGTGGTCAAAGGGATACAAATTGGAAAGGAAGAAATCAAAATATCACTATTTGCAGATGATATGATTATATATTTAAGAGACCCAAAAAATTCCACCAGAGAACTGCTACAGCTGATAAACAACTTGAGCAAAGTGGTTGGATACAAAATTAACTCAAACAATTCAGTAGCCTTCCTCTACTCAAAAGATAAACAGGCTGAGAAAGAAATTAGGGAAATGACACCCTTCACAGTAGTCACAAATAATATTACATACCTTGGTGTGACTCAAACCAAGCAAGTGAAAGATCTGTATGACAAGAACTTCAAGTCTCTGAAGAAGGAAATCGAAGAAGATTTCAGAAGATAGAAAGATCCCTCATGCTCATGGATTGGCAGGATTAACATAGTAAAAATGGCCATCTTGGCGAAAGCAATCTATAAATTCAATGCAATCCCCATCAAAATTCCAAATCAATTCTTCATACAGATAGAAAGAGAAACTTGCGAGTTAATTTGGAAAAACAAAAAACCCAGGATATCGAAAACCATTCTCAACAATAAAAGAACTTCTGAGGGAATCACCATGCCTGACATCAAGCAATAGTACAATAGTACAGAGCAATAATGCTAAAAAAAAACAAACAAAACAAAGCAAAACAAAACAAAAAAACAAAACAAAACAAAACCCTGTATAGTATTGTTACAGAGACAAGCAGGTAGATAGATCAATGGGATAAAATTGAAGACCCAGAAATGAACCCACACATCTGTGGTCACTTGATATTTAACAAAGGAACTAAAACCATCCAGTGAAAAAAAAGACAGCATTTTTAACAAATGGTGCTGGTTCAAGTGGTGGTCTGCATGTAGAAAAATGCAAATTGACCCATTCTTATCTCTTTGTACAAAGCTCAAGTTCAAGTGGATCAAGGACCTCCACATAAAACAAGATACATTGAAACTTACAGAGGAGAAAGTGGGGAAGACCCTCCAAGACACTGGCACAGGGGAAAAGTTCCTGAACAGGCTTATACTCTAAGATCAAGAACTGACAAATGGGACCTCATAAAATTGCAAAGCTTCTGTAAGGCAAAGGACACTGTCAATAGGACAAAACGGCAACCAACATATTGGGAAAAGATCTTTACCAATCCTACATCAAATAGAGGGCTAATATCTAATATGTACAAAGAACTGAGGAAGTTAGACTCCAGGGAACCAAATAATCCTATTAAAAAATGGGGAATAGAGCTAAACAGAGAATTCTCAACTGGGGAATATCGAATGGCCAAGAAGTACCTAAAGAAATGTTCAACATCCTTAGTCATCAAGGAAATGCAAATCAAAACAACCCTGAGATTCCACCTCACACCAGTCAGAATGACTAAGATCAAAAACTCAGGTGATGGTGGGAAAAGTCAGCGGAAAGAGGACTCCAGACACAGGGACTGAGGAACAGCCGGGAGGTAAGAGCTTGCCGGTTTCCACCTGTGGTGGGAGACCTCTGCCTGGGCCACCAGGCCTCCATAGCCAAACAGCCCTGGGAGAAAGCGAGCCGCCCACTTGTGTGGAAAAGCCAGCAAGAGGAGGGTTCCAGACGGAGGGACTGAAGAACAGCCAGGAGAGAGAACTGGTCTCCAAGGAATATTGACACCTAGCCTTGAAGAAAAGATAAGCCACAGTTAGAGAGAGAAAGACAGGCTAACACCAGAGATAACCAGATGGCGAAAGGCAAGGGCAAGAACACAAGGAACAGAAACCAAGACTACTTGGCATCATCAGAACTCAGCTCTCCCACCATAGCCAGCCCTGAATACCCCAACACACCAGAAAAGGAAGACTCAGACTTAAAAATCACATATCAAGAGGATGATAGAAGATTTTAAGAAGGAAATAAATAACTCCCTTAAAGAAACACAAGAGAACACAGGTAAACAACTGGAAACCCTTAAAGAGGACACACAAAAATCCCTTAAAGAATTACAGGAAAACACAATCAAATGGGCAGAATTACAGGAAAACACAATCAAACAAATGAACAAAACCATTCAGGAATTAAAAACAGAAATAGAAACAATAAAGAAATCACAAAGGGAGACAACCCTGGAGTTAGAGAACATAGGAAAGAAATCGGGAGTCATAGATGCAAGCATCACCAACAAAATACAAGAGATGGAAGAGAGAATCTCAGGTGCAGAAGATACCATAGAAAACATGGACACAACAGTCAAAGAAAACACAAAATTCAAAAAGCTCCTAACCTAAAACATCCAAGATATGCAGGATGCAATGAGAAGACAGAACCTGAGGATAATAGGTATAGAAGAGAGTGAAGATTCCCAACTTAAAGGGCCAGTACATATCTTCAACAAAATTTTAGAAGAAAACTTCCCTAACCTAAAGAAAGAGATGAACATAAACATGCAAGAAGCCTACAGAACACCAGATAGACTGGATCAGAAAAGAAATTCCTCCATCACCTTATAGTCAAAACACCAAATACACAAAATAAGGAAAGAATATTAAAAGCAGTAAGGGAAAAAGGGCAAGTAACATATAAAGGCAGACCTATCAGAATTACACCAGACTTCTCACCAGAGACTATGAAAGCTAGAAGATCCTGGGCAGATCTCATACAGACTCTAAGAGAACACAAATGCCAGCCCAGGGTGCTATACCCAGCAAAATTCTCAATAAGCATAAATATTCTATGACAAATCCAAACTTGCACAGTGTGTTTCCACAAACCCAGCCCTACAAAGAATAACACATGGAAAACGCCAACTCAAGGAGGGAAACTACACTCAAGAAAAAGCAAGAAAGTAATCTTTCAACAAACTTAAAAGAAGATAGCTACACAAACATATAAACAACTTCAAAAATAACAGGAAACAACAATCACTATTCTTTAATATCTTTTAACATCAATGGTCTCAACTCCCTAATAAAAAAACATAGACTGACAGACTGGATCCATAAATAGGATCCAGCATTTTGCTGCCTCCAGGAAACGCACCTCCTTGTTAAAGACAAACACCACCTCAGAGTGAAGAGCTGGAAAACAATTTTCCAGGCAAATGGCCCCAAGAAACAGGCTGGAGTAGCCATTCTAATATCGGATAAAATCGACTTTCAACCTAAATTCATCAAAAAAGATAAGGAAGGACACTTCATACTCATCAAAGGAAAAATCTTCCAATAAGAACTCTCAATTCTGAACATCTATGCCCTGAATGCAAGAGCTCCCACATTCATAAAAGAAACTTTACTAAAACTCAAAGCACACAACGCACCTCACACAATAATAGTGGGAGACTTCAACACCCCACTATCAACAATGGACAGATCTTGGAAACATAAACTAAACAGAGACACAGTGAAACTAACAGATGCTATGAACCAAACGGGTTTAACAGATATCTATAGAACATTTCATCCTACATCAAAAGAATATACATTCTTCTCAGCACCTCATGGTACCCTCTCCAAAACTGATCATCTAATTGGTCACAAAACAAACCTCAACAGATATAAGAAGATTGAAATAATCCCATGCTTCCTATCAAATCACTACGGATTAAGGCTGGTCTTAATGGCAACAAAAACAACAAAAAACCCACATAAACATGGAAGCTGAACAATGCTCTACTCAATGATAACTTGGTCAAGGAAGAAATAAAGAAAGAAATTAAAGGCTTCCTAGAATTTAATGAAAATGAAAATACAACATACCCAAACCTATAGGACACAATGAAAGCAGTGTTAAGAGGAAAACTCATAGCTCTGAATGCCTCCAAAAAGAAACTGGAGAGAGCATATACTAGCAGCTTAACAGCACACCTGAAAGTTCTAGAACAAAAAGAAGCTAATACACCCAAGAGGAGTAGAAGGCAGGAAATAATCAAATTAAGGGCTGAAATCAACCAAGTGGAAACTAAAAGAACTATACAAAGAATCAACAAAACCAAGAGCTGGTTCTTTGAGAAAATCAACAAGAGAGATAAACCCTTAACCAGACTGACCAGAGGGCACAGAGACACTATGCAAATTAATAAAATTAAAGATGAAAACGGAGATATAATAAATAACAGACTCTGAGGAAAGTAAAAAATCATCAGATCCTACTACAAAAGCCTCTATGCATCAAAATTGGAAAATCTGGGGGAAATGGACAAGTTTCTAGACAGATACCAATTACCAAAGTTAAATCAGGATCAGATAAACCAGCTAAACAGTCTCATAACCCCTAAAGAAACAGAAGCAGTCATTAAAAGAATCCCAACCAAAAAAAGCCCAATACCAGATGGGTTCAGTGCAGAATTCTATCAGACCTTCAAAGAAGACCTAATACCAATACTCTTTAATCTATTCCACAAAATAGAAACGGAATAAACACTACCCAATTCATTCTATGAGGCCACAGTTACACTGATACCAAAACCCCACAAAGACCCAACAATATAAGAAAACTTCAGACCAATTTCCCTTATGAATATCGATGCAAAAATACTCAATAAAATTCCTGTAAACCGAATCCAAGAACACATCTCAACGATCATTCACCATGATCAAGTAGGCTTCATCCCAGGGATGCAGGGATGGTTCAATACCCAGAAATCCATCAACATAATCCACTATATAAACAAACTCAAAGAGAAAAACCACATGGTCATTTCATTAGATGCTGAAAAAAGCATTTGACAAAGTTCAACATCCCTTCATGATAAAAGTCTTAGAAAGATCAGGAATTCAAGGAGCATACCTAAACATAGTAAAAGCAATATACAGTAAACCAGTGGCCAACATCAAACTAAATGGAGAGAAACTTGAAGCAATCCCACTAAAATCAGAGACTAGGCAAGGCTGTCCACTCTCTCTCTATCTATTCAATATAGTACTTGAAGTTCTAGCTAGAGCAATCAGACAACAAAAGGAGGTCAAAGGGATACAAATTAGAAAGGAAGAAATCAAAATATCACTATTTGCAGATGATATGATGGTATACTTAAATGACTCAAAAAAATCCACCAGAGAACTACTACAGCTGATAAACAACTTCAGCAAAGTGGCTGGATATAAAATTAACTCAAGCAAATCAGTAGCCTTCCTATACTCGAAGGATAAACAGGCTGAGAAAGAAATTAGGGAAATGACACCCTTTACAACTGTCACAAATAATATTACATACCTTGGTGTGACTCAAACCAAGCAAGTGAAAGATCTGTATGACAAGAACTTCAAGTCTCTGAAGAAAGAAAATGAAGAAGACCTCAGAAGATGGAAAGATCTCCCATGCTCATGCATTGGCAGGATTAATATAGTAAAAATGGCCACCCTGCCGAAAGCAATCTACAGATTCAATGCAATCCCCATCAAAATCCCAACTCAATTCTTCATAGAGTTAGAAAGAACAATTCTCAAATTCATATGGAATAACAAAAATCCCAGGATAGCAAAAACTATTCTCAACAATAAAAGAACTTCTGGGATAATCAGCTTCCCTGACTTCAAGCTGTACAACAGAGCAGTAGTGATGAAAACTACATGGCATTGGTACAGTGACAGGCAAGTAGATGGAATAGAATTGAAGACCCAGAAATGAACCCACACACTTATGGTCACTTGATCTTTGACAAAGGAGCTACAGTGGAAAAAAGACAGCATCTTCAACAAATGGTGCTGGGTCAATTGGCGGTCTACATGTAGAAGATGACGAATTGATCCATTCCTATCTCCCTGTACAAAGCTCAATTCCACGTGGATCAAGGACCTCCACATAAAACCAGGTACACTGAATCTAATAGAAGAGAAAGTGGGGAAAAGTCTCGAACACATGGGCACAGGGGAAAAGTTCCTGAACAGAACACCAATGGCTTGTGTTCTAAGATCAAGAATAGACAAATGGGACCTCATAAAATTACAAAGCAAAGGACACTGTAAATAGGACAAAACAGCAACCTACAGATTGGGAAAAGATCTTTACCAATCCTATGTCTGATAGAGGGCTAATATCCAATATATACAAAGAACTCAAGAAGCTAAACTCCAGAGATCCAAATAACCCTATCAAAAAATGGGGAAGAGACCTAAACAGAGAATTCTCAACTGAGGAAACTTGAATGGCAGAGAAGCACCTAAAGAAATGTTCAACATCCTTAGTCACCAGAGAAATGAAAATCAAAACAACCCTGAGATTGCACCTCACACCAGTCAGAATGGCTAAGATCAAAAACTCAGGTGACAGCAGATGTTGGTGAGGATGTGGAGAAAGAGGGACACTCCTCCATTGCTGGTGAGAATGCAAGCTGATACAACCTCTCTGGAAATCAGTTTGGCGGACCCTCAGAAAATTGAACATAATAATACCTGAGGACCCAGCTATTCCACTCCTGGGTATATACCCAGAAGATGCTCCAAAATGTAATAAAAACACATGTTCCACTATGTTCATAACAGCCATATTTATAATAGCTAGAAGCTGGAAACAACCCAGATGTCCCTCCACAGAGGAATGGATACAGAAAATGTGGTACATTTACACAATGGAATACTACTCAGCTATTAAAAACAATGACTTCAAGGCAATTTGTAGACAAATGGATGGAACTTGAAAATATCCTGAGTGAGGTAACACAGTCACAAACGAATGAACATGGTATGTACTCACTGTTACGTGGTTATTAGCCCAAAAGTTCGAAATACCCAAGAGTTACTTCACAGCAACAGTAGGGCTGAATGTGAGGTCCCAGATGGAGGACTTGGAGAAGGGACTGAAGGAGCTGAGGGAGTTTGCATCCCCAGGGAGGCAGCAACAGTGGTAACTGGCCTGACCCCTCGATGCTCCTGGAGACTGGACCACCAAGCAAAGAATACACATGGTGGTACCCATGGTGCTGGCCACATATGTGGCAAAGGATGGTCTTGTTAGCCATCAGGGAGAGGAGAGGCCCTTGGGCCTGAGGGTGTTAGATCCCCCAGTAGAGGAGAATGTCAAGGAGAGAAGACGAGAGTGAGTGGGTGGGTGGCTGGGAGAATATCCCCATAGTGGCAGGAGGAGGGGGGGGAGAAAATGGGGAGGTTCCAAAGGGGATATCTGGAAAGGGGGAAACATTTGAAATGTAAATAAAGTATGAAAAAAAAAAACCCAACAACCCTCAGGTGACAACCGATGCTGGCGAGGATGTGGAGAAAGAGGAACACTTCTCCATTTCTGGTGGGATTTCAACCTGGTACAACCACTCTGGAAATCAGTTTGGCAGACTCTCAGAAAAATGGACATAATACTACCTGAGGACCCAGCTATACCACTCCTGGGCATATACCCAAAAGATTCTCCAACATATAGCAGCCTTATTTATAATAGCCAGAAGCTGGAAACAACCCAGATGTCCCTCCACAGAGGAATGGATACAGAAAATGTGGTACATTTACACAATGGAGTACTACTCAGGCATTAAAAACAATGACTTCATGAAACTCTTAGGCAAATGGATGGAACTAAAAAATATCATCCTGAGTGATGTAACCCAGTCACAAAAGAACACACATGGTATGCTCTCACTGATAAGTGGATATTAGCCCAAAAGTTCTAAATATCCAAGATACAATTCACAGATCACATCAAGCTAAAGAAGAAGGAAGACCAAAGTATGGGTGATTCAGTCCTTCTTAGAAAGGGGAACAAAATACTCACGGGAGCAAATGTGGAGACAAAGTGTAGAGCAGAGACTGAAGGAAAGGTCATCCAGAGGTGATGACCTTCTTAGGGGTCATCCACCTGGGGACTCATCCCATATACAGTCACCAAATCATGACAAGATTGTAGATGGCAAGAAATTCTTGCTGAAAGGAGCCTGATATAGCTGTCTCCTGAGAGGCCCTGCCAGACCCTTAGAGGTGGAAGCTCACAGCCAACCATTGGAATGAGCACAGGGTCCCCAGTGGAAGAGTTAGAGAAAGGACTGAAGGACCTGAAGGGGTTTTTAACTCCATAGGAAGAACAACAATGTGAACCAGCCAGACCGCCCAGAGCTCCCAGGGACTAAACCACCAACCAAGGAGTACACATGGAGGGACGCATGGCTCCAGCCACGTATGTGGCAGAGGATGGACTTGTCAGGTATCAGTGGGAGGAGAAGACCTTGGTCCTATGAAGGTTCAATAGATGCCCCAGTGTAGGGGAATTGAGGGCGGGGAGGCAGGAGTGGATGGGTGGGTGGAGGAACCTCCTCATAGAAGCAGGGGGAGGGGGGATGACATAGGGGGTTTCCAGGAGGGGGGAAAACCGGAAAAGGGGATAACATTTGAAATGTAAATAAAGAAAACATCCAATTAATATACATACATAGACATAGACATAGACATAGACATAGACATAGACATAGACATA
>JADRCH010000109.1:1448551-1498297 GCA_019843965.1 Rhynchomys soricoides | reverse complement strand
CACTTACAACCGCACGGTTGCAGTCCTCAGCCACTTACAACCGCACGATTACAGTCCTTAACCACTTACAACCACACGATTGCTTCACTCAAAACGTCAGCAACTGTGATGATATTCTCTCACCAACCCTAATAAAATTTTAACCTCACGGATAGATTTCTAAGGTAAAATGGGAGTCAAAATACACATAATACACATAATAGTGTACACTGACTTTCATGAACAATGTAATATTAAACAAAAATTAATACAGTAAAAATTATCTAACTATAGAAACTTTTCTAATGAAGTTTTAGTCAGTTTTGATAGATGAGAACTGAATAGTTTGCTATGGAGAACAGGGAGCCATTGCAGAAGCTAGACGCAGGTGACCCCACTTAGGTGGCTTGTGAATTATGGTTGTTCTAGAACTATGGGGGCAGAGAGATTAGTATGATCCAAAGTATTAAGGGCACCACATTGACAGAACAAAAACTAAAGAATCCATGGTAGTTACTAAGAACACTTGTTTTAAGCTTGCCATAGCAGCTGTACGTATTACAGAAGGCAGTGACATTTCATCATGTAGACAATGCACAATGACCAGAGTAGGGTAGCTGGCATGTGTACTATCTCAGAAGTACACCTCGGGTACATCTGAACATACCTCAAGAATGGGCCATTTCTCTGTGATGGGAACATTCAAAATGTCCCCTGTTTGAAATGCTGACTTAAGCTTTGTTTCCCAGTTATTCTGCCATAGTACATAGAATATATAATATACATCATTCCTTCAACCCAACTGAACCCCATAAAATCTTCTCCCCTTGCTCTCTTCCCCAACACCCTTTCCAGAATTTGCTAACTACTATTCAACTCTCTCCGTTCCTTAAGATCAAGTGATTAGCTCCCAAGTGTATGTGAGAATACGTAGTACTTTTCTCTCTGGGCCTGATTCACTTCACCATTGTTATGTCTTCCAGCCCCATCCCTGTTGCTGCATATGTAACAATTTAATCCTTTTTATGACTAACATTCCACTGTTATTCATATTTTCTTTAGCTCTTTGTCCATTAGTTGATACCTAGGTTGACTCTAAATCATGGTGACCATGAATACAGCCATAAGCATGTGACTGTAGATGTCTCTTCAAAATCAGTTCCACTGGGGAGCCTGCTGGATCATGTGGCAGTTCTGTTTCTAGGTTTGATGTGTTTTGTTGGTTTTGACATTGCCGTTTTTGAGAAATCTCTATGCCATTTTCCACAATGGACTAACCTATATCCTCAACAACAGGAAATTAGAGTTCTCTGTTCTACTTGTCCTTGTATTCTGGCTTCTCACTGCAGTTTGATGCAGTTTCTGATGTGGTGCTGAGCAGTATTTAAGTTAATTCTACCGTAGGAAATTCAAGACCAGAATTTAGACTCCCTGATAAGCAGATAGGGAGAGGGGCCATGGCTAAACGGTGGCCAATTTTCAAGATGGCCAGCTTCTACCTTAACCTCCTGACTTGAGACAAAAGTCTAGCAGCTTAAAACAAAGGCTATGTAGGCTTCTGTCTCCCACCAGCAGGCCCCTGCTGATGGACTGGCTCAACAAGTTCAAGGCCTGGTCAGGTTACACACAGTTCTGGGCTAATCAACAATAGCTTCCTTTGAACTGAGCAGCCCTACAGTAGGAAGGCTTTCTTCTTTGAAAAGAAACTGGACGTTTTATCTTCCTGAGCCCCCCTTTGCTTTGAATGGGGTCTTTCTTTCTGTGTGTCAGCTGCATGTGTGTGCTTGCACACCCCAGGAAACACCTTTCTGAACTGCTAATTCTGAATGTGGTGTCTGAGATCTGTCTGTTGCCACCTGTTGAGCTTTAGATTCTCCTGCTTTTCAGTTCTTTAACTGGCAGAGAAAACGAATCGGATCCCTAGACTGTATCATTTCTAGACTACATCAGAAATAGCATAACAAAATAAGCTCATGGTTGAAAAACCTACCCAAGTTTTGTGTTTAATGAAACAGGGGGCAAAGTGTGAGTAGGAAACTGTAGCCATGCAGCTGAGGGGGTAAGAGGCTGAGAGAAGAAAGAGCACATCTAAAAGACAATTTAATACCTAGGTTATATGATAAAACTCTATCAACTCAACAATTACCTATAGAATGTCTTTTATGACAGGATACTGTAAAATAAACCAACATAGTGGGGAAGAGAAACAGTGAGAAATGTACGTAGACCATCTACTGTGGGAGAAATATCTGCAAATGAGAGGGAGAGGGTTCAGAAGCATCAGGAGCTGTCTGGATAAGGTGGCCAGGGAAGGTTTCACTGAGAAAATGACAACTTTGTAAAGACCTGAAATAATTAAGAAACCAAACCATGCAGGGATCTGGGATGGTGCATTTGAGGCACACAGAACACCAAATGCAGAGGCAAGCTCAAGGAATTAAAGGGCCCCTCTTGCTAGAGCTGTGGGGATGAGGAAGGTAACCAGACTTTGCAGGCCTTCCTTAGAAAACACTTTAAAGATCTCACTTCTATCCTCAGAGAAATGGATAGTCATTTTGAGCAGAAAAGGGCATCATCTGAAGCATATTTTGGAGGACCATGTCTTATGCTGAGGGCAGACTGAAGTGGAAGGGTGGGGGAGCACAGGAGCTCTGACAGCAGCTAAGATAAGCAACAGGAAGGAACAGACAGTGCCTTCAGTTGGGTAGACCCTAAATTTTATGTGAGTTTTGGAACTAGAACTGCCTAGGAAATCTAAGAAATGGTTCAAGAATCATCTTCGAGCTTTAGAAGAGACAGTGTACCTACTGAAGGAAAAAAGACTAAACAAGGGATTCCTTGCTGGCTGAGCATAAGCAGCGTTGCTTTGGAAACGTAAAGCTATCAGAGAAGACCTCCAAGCAGGTGTGTCAGGTGGGCAACCATATTTATGAGTTTGGCCTCTAAGGCAAAGGTATAAGGCAAAGATAAAATTTGGGAATAATCAATGTAAAGATTGTATTTAAACACACAAGGGGAAAAAAAACCAAGAGTGCTGTGGGATTCAGGGACAACAGAAAGACCAGGACAGGTCCGTAATGTGGAGCGGGTCACACGCAAACTAAAACCAGGACTGAACAATATGATTACTGAATCGAGTGACTCAGCACTATGAACACGATCAATTTTGGTGGGATAATGGATATGTAATTGTAATGCTAAAAATTAAGTTAAAAAGTTATTCCAGTGCTGCAAAATGTTTCTAAACCAAAGTCCAATTGAGGTCCTGCTTTCTTTCTTTTTCTATTTTGCTAGAGATTGAATCCAAAGACGTGCATGTGGCAAACAAGTACTGCATGACCAAGTAACACCCAACTTGAGGTCACAACATGTTTTCAACAGTCAGTAAGTGTCCAAGCAGCAGCGTTCTTCAGGTAGTCTGAGACAAACTGCAGAGAGCCCACAAGGTTAAAACTGATTGGGCAAATGGGAACGTATCAATGAAGGTTTCCTGAAAATGAAGTCCACTGCTGAAGATGCGGATCAGAGAGGCCGCAACTGAGACCATTCGTGGACAGACACCTGGAAAGGAACCAGGGAGAGCCCAAGGCTAAAATCCATTGATGCCTAAGATCAAAGTCCAGGGAAACAATAGATGGCAGGGGATGGGACACAAAAGGGCCAGCACCGAGGAGAACTGGAGAGCACAGCGTCAGTCGGGGGAGGGTAATCAGCAGCATCTGAGTAGGGCAGCAAAAAGTCAGTCTTAACTCTAAACATCAACTTTTATGGGTCACAGTTTTCCACTAATTTTTTTAAAGATAAGGTGCTTTAAGTGAACATAAGTGTCCTTATTTTTAAAGTAGGAAACATTAAAAATGTTAAAGGAAAAAACAATGAAAGTAAAATACTATTTTTAACATCCAAAGACTAAAAAGAATTTTAAGATACACTCTTTTTGTCCTTTGATTTCAGTGACTACACAGGGTGTGGACAGCACCCATCCCTATGACTTGCCACTTACCACTTTAATCTGAAATTCGACAGACTAATATGAATTATGTACATACACTGTCTTTGTCACCCACAAAGTTTACTTTCCCACATCACAGAACTACACATTTTAATCCGTTCTATAAAACTTCAAGATGCACTACTTGAAATCAGAAATTGACTCCTGAACCAATCTTAAATGTCAAGCTTTCTCTGCAGAGCAAATGCTTACAATTAATTATAAACTTTTGAAAACAGAGGTCCACAACTGGAATGCTAAGACCTTTAACTACAGCAGAGGGAGTGGGCGCCACTGTAATCACCAAGGTCTGCTGACAATTACAAAACTCATTTTGGTTTGCCACAGAGACAAACAAAATTTCTGTTCATTATAACTTTACTGGAATATGATGTCATAACACATAAGCATACTGAAACAATCTGCTGATTTTTCTGACCAAAATATTAATTGCACACTAAAGAGCCCTCGGGGCCTCTTCCTTTTGGGCCATTGAATATGGCTTTATGTATATGTACAGGTATGCATTATATATATATGATATATATATATACATATATATATCATATAAATATCAGAGGGAAAATTAAGTATATTGCATTTTTTACATAAAAAGTAAAATACTCTAGTAGTAACAACAGGAAATGCCAAGACCCAGTGCCTGACTTGTTTCATTCCAGTTTCACTTCATCCTCTGGTTTAACAATGATTCTTAGTAATACACCCCACATGGTTTGAATATCTTACACATCACTTCTCCTCAGTGCACCATGACAATTAAGATTAGCCAGAGCACTCTGATTAATGGCATCCAGACTGTGCTACAGTCAGACGATGCAGAGTACTTCATCAAACGGGACACCGTGTGCCGAGCTCCTTGCCTCCAAACACTTATTTCCTTTGCTAAAGAAACGCTCAAGGTTTATTAGCTTTCAAAGGTGGTATGTTCTACTTAATTCATGGAGTTCCTTCTCTTGTTTGTAGTTTTCAAACAACAAGCTCAGTTTTGATAATAAACATTCAACATACAATGCATTTATTTCTACAAATTAGAATATATGAACTAAATAGCTAGTATTTTGTACTCAAAGTTTAACTTCTCATGCTGTTATTGCTATGAAGAGGTGAACCACTCCTGGCCGCCTAGATTTCCACTGCAGCTCCTGCTCATGGAAGAAAGCAGGACCGACTCACTGTGCTGCCTCCACGTTTGTCACCAACTACTAAATAATCCACTGAAACTTGGTGTCCTGGCACATGTCCTTAATCCCAGCACCCAAAGGCTGAAACTGATGGGATTGCCATGAGCTCCAGGCTAAAGAACAGAAGAAACAACATAAAGAAAAGTTCTCCCTTCTGGTTTTCTTCTACGGCTAGAGACCTCATCTGTGCCACAGCTCCATAGCCAAATACCGCTGGAAGAAAGCTAGCATCCCAGGAGTGTGGACAAGCCTGTGAGTGGAAGTAAGATGAACACCACTTCTCAGTGGGACCCTCCCGGAATCCTCAGGACACAGGAACCAAGAAACAGCTGGGGACAGGATCCTTCAGGTTTCTTTCTGCACCCAGGAGCTGATCCTTTACCACAGCTCTACAAACACAAATTCCTCTCAGAGAGAGCTGGTCTCCAAGGAGTACTGACACAAAGGCTTGCAGGAGGGACAAGCCACAGTCAGAGAGAGCAAGACCAGCTAACACCAGAGATAACCAGATGGTGAAAGGCAAAGGTAAGAACATAAGGAACAGAAACCAAGGCATCTTGGCATCAAGATGCCAGTTCTCCCACCACAGTGAGCCCTGGATACCCCAACATACCAGAATAGGAAGACTCAGATTTAAAATTACTTCTCATGATGATGATAGAAGACTTTAAAACAGAAATAAATAACTCCCTTAAAGAAATACAAGAGAACACAGGTAAACAGCTAGAAGCCCTTAAAGAGGAAATACAGGAAAACACAATCAAAAAAGTGAAGCAAATGAACAAAATCATCCAGGATCTAAAAATGGAAATAGAAACAATAAAAAAATCACACAGGGAGACAACCCTGGAGATAGAAAACCTAGGAAAGAGATCAGGAGTCAGAGACGCAAGCATCACCAACAGAATTACAAGAGATAGAAGAGAGACTCTCGGGTGCAGAAGATACGATAGAAAACACTGACACATCAATCAAATAAAATGCAAAATGTAAAAAGCTCCTAACCCAAAACATCCAGGAAATCCAGGACACAATGAGAAGACCAAACCTAGGAATAATAGGTATAGAAGAGAGTGAAGATTCCCACCTTAAAGGGCCAGTAAATATCTTCCACAAAATTATACAAGAAAACTTCCTTAACCTAAAGAAAGAGATGAACATAAACATTCAAGAAGCCTACAGAACTCCAAATAGATTAGACCAGAAAAGAAATTCCTCCTGTCACATAATAGTCAAAACGCCAAATGCAAAAACAAGAAAAGAATATTAAAAGCAGTAAGGGAAAAAGGTCAAGTAACATATAAAGGCAGACCTATCAGAATTACACCAGACTTCTCCCAGAGACTATGAAAGCTAGAAGATCCTGGACAGGTCTCATAGAGACCATTAGAGAACACAAATGTCAGCCCAGGCTGCTATACCCAGCAAAACTCTCAATTACCATAGACAGTAAAATAAAGATATTCCATGACAAAACCAAACATACACAGTATCTTTCCCCAAACCCAGCCCTACAAAGGATAATAGATGGAAAACACCAACACAAGGAAGGAAACTACACCCTAGAAAAAGGAAGAAAGTAATCCTTCAACAAACCCAAAAGAAGATAGCCACACAAACATAAAAATAACATCAAAAATAACAGGAAGCATCAATCACTATTCCTCAATATCTCTTAATATCAATGGACTCAATTCCCCAAGAAAAAGACATAGACTGACAGACTTGCTCCATAAACAGGATCAAGCATTTTGCTGCACACAGGAAACCCACCACAGTGTTAAAGACAAAACTACTTCAGAGTAAAAGACTGGAAAACAATTTTCCAGGTAAATGGTCCCAAGAAACAGGCAGGAGTAGCCATTCTAATATTGGATAAAATCGACTTTCAACCAAAAGTCATCAAAAAAGATAAGGAATGACACTTCATACTCATCAAAGGAAAAATCTACCAAGAAGAACTCTCAATTCTGAACATCTATGCTCCAAAGGCTAGGGCACTGACATTCATAAAAGAAACTTTATTAAAGCTCAAAGCACACATTGCACCTCACACAATAATGGTGAGAGACTTCAACATCCCACTCTCAGCAATGGAAAGATCTTGGAAACACAAACTAAACAGAGACACAGTGAAACTAACAGAAGTTATGGACCAAATTGATTTAAAAGATATCTATAGAACATTTCATCCTAAATCAAAAGAATATACCTTCTTCTCAGCATCTCATGGTACTTCTCCAAAATTGACCATGTACTGGTCACAAAACAACTCTCAACAGATATAAGAAGACTGAAATAATCCCCTGCCTCTCATCAGATCACTATGGATTAATGCTGGTCTTCAATGGCAACAAAAACAACAGAAAGCCCACACACACATGGAAGCTGAACAACACTCTACTCAATGATAACTTGGTCAAGGAAGAAATAAGGAAAGAAATGAAAGACTTCCGAGAATTTAATGAAAATGAAAGTACAACATACCCAAACTTATGGGACACAATGAAAGCAGTGTTAAGAGGAAAACTCATAGCTCTGAATGCCTCCAAAAAGAAACTGGACAGAGCATTCACTAGCAGCTTGACAGCACACCTGAAAGCTCTAGAACAATAAGAAGCAAATACACCCAAGTGGAGTAGACTGCAGGAAATAATCAAACTCAGGGCTGAAATCAACCAAATAGAAACAAAAAGAACTATACAAAGAATCAACAAAACCAGGAGCTGGTTCTTTGAGAAAATCAACAAGACAGATAAACCCTTAGGCAGACTAAACAGAGGGCATAGAGACAGTATCCAAATTAACAAAATCAGAAATGAAAAGGGAGACATAACAACGGAAACCATGGAAATGAAAAAAATCATCAGATCCTACTACAACAGCTTATAATCAACAAAATTGGAAAATCAAGATGAAATGAATAATTTTCTAGATGGATACCAGGTTGCAAAGTTAAAACAGGAGCAGATAAACCATCTACACAGTCCTATAACCCCTACAGAAATAGAAGCAGTTATTAAAAGTCTCCCAACCAAAAAAAGCACAGGACCAGATGGGTTTAGTGCAGAATTCTATTGGACCTTCAAAGAAGACCTAATACCAATACTCTTCAAACTATTCCACAAAATGGAAACAGAAGGAACACTACTCAATTCATTCTACGAGGCCACAGTTACACTGATACCAAAACCTCACAAAGACCCAACAAAGAAAGAAAACTTCAAACCAATTTCCTTTATGAATATTGATGCAAAATTACTCAATAAAAATTCTCGCAAACTGAATCCAAGAACACATCAAAACGATCATTCATCATGATCAAGTAGGCTTCATCCCAGTGATGCAGGGATGGTTCCATACCTGGAAACCCATCAATGTAATCCACTACATAAAAAAAAAAAACCTCAAAGAACAAAACCACATGGCTATTTCATTTGATGCTGAAAACACATTTGACAAAATTCAGCATCCCTTCACGATAAAAGTCTTGGAAAGATCAGGAATTCAAGGTCCATACCTAAACATAGTAAAAGCAATATACAGTAAACCAGTGGCCAACATCAAACTAAATGGAGAGAAACTTGAAGCAATCCCACTAAAATCGGAGACTAGGCAAGGCTGTCCACTCTCTCCCTATCTATTCAATATAGTACTTGAAGTTCTAGCTAGAGCAATCAGACAACAAAAGGAGTTCAAAGGGATACAAATTGGAAAGGAAGAAATCAAAATATCACTATTTGCAGATGATATGATGGTATACTTAAGTGACCCAAAAAACTCTACCAGAGAACTACTACAGCTGATAAACAACTTCAAGCAAAGTGGTTGGATATAAAATTAACTCAAGCAAATCAGTAGCCTTCCTATACTCGAAGGATAAACAGGCTGAGAAAGAAATTAGGGAAATGACACCCTTCACAATTGTCACAAACAATATAAAGTATCTTGATGTGACTCTAACCAAACAAGTGAAAGATTTATATGAACTTCAACAAGAACTTCAAGTCTCTGAAGAAAGAAATCAAAGAAGACCTCAGAAGATGGAAAGATCTCCCATGCTCATGGATTGGCAGGATTAATATAGTAAAAATGGCCATCTTGCTGAAAGCAATCTACAGATTCAATGCAATCCCCATCAAAATTCCAACTCAATTCTTCATAGACTTAGAAAGAGCAATTCTCAAATTCATTCAGAATAACAAAAAACCTAGGATAGCAAAAACTATTCTCAACAATAAAAGAACTTCTGGGGGGATCAGCATCCCTGACCTCAAGCTGTACTACAGAGCAGTAGTGATAAAAACTGCATGGTATTGGTACAGTCACAGGCAGGTAGATCACTGGAATAGAATTGAAGACCCAGAAATGAAACCACATACCTACGGTCACTTGATCTTTTTTCTAGTGGAAAAAAAGACAGCAATTTCAACAAATGGTGTTGGCTCAACTGGTGATCAACATGTAGAAGAATGCAAATTGATCCATTCCTATTTCCCTATACAAAGCTCAAGTCCAAGTGGATCGAAGACCTCCACATAAAACCAGATACACTGAATCTAATAGAAGAGAAAGTGGGGAAAAGTCTCACACAGGTTGGCACGGGGGAAGAGTTCCTGAACAGAACACCAATGGCTTATGCTCTAAGATCAAGAATCAACAAATGGGACCTCATGAAATTGCAAAGTTTCTGTATGGCAATGGACACTGTCAATAGGCAAAAATGGCAACCAACAGATTGGGAAAAGATCTTTACCAATCCTACATCCAATAGAGGGCTAACATCCAACATATACAAAGAACTCAAGAAGTTAGGCGCCAGAGAACCAAATAACCCTGTCAAAAAATGGGGAACAGAGCTAAACAGAGAATTCTCAACTGAGGAAACTCAAATGGCTGAGAAGCATCTAAGGAAATGTTCAACATCCTTAGTCATCAGGGAAATGAAAATCAAAACAACCCTGAGATTGCACCTCACACCATTCAGAATGGCTAAGATCAAAAACTCAGGTGACAGCAGATGCTGGCGAGGATGTGGAGAAAGAGGAACACTCCTCCATTGCTCATGGGATTGCACACTGGTACAACCACTCTGGAAATCAGTTTGGAGGACCCTCAGAAAATTAGACATAATACTTCCTGAGGACCTAGCTATAGCACTCCTGGGCATATACCCAGAAGATGCTCTAACATATAATAAGGACACACGCTCCACTATGTTCATAGCAGCCATATTTATAATAGGCAGAAGCTAGAAACAATCCAGATGTCCCCCAACAGAGGAATGGATACAGAAAATGTGGTACACTTACACAATGGAATACTACTCAGCTATTAAAAACAATGACTTCATGAAATTCACAGGCAAATGGAAGGAACTTGAAAATATCATCCTGAGTGAGGTAACTCAGTAACACAGTATGTACTCACTGATAACAGATATTAGCCTAAAAGTTCAGAATACCCATGATTCAATTCACAGCTACTGTTGGATTGAGTGTGGAGTCCCAGATAGTGGAGTTGGAGAAGGGACTGAAGGAACTGAGGGAGTTTGCAGCCCCATGGGGAGGGAGCAACAGTGTCAACTGGTCAGGCCCCCTGGTGCTCCCAGAGACTGGACCACCAACCAAAGAATACACATGGAGGGACCCATGGTGCTGGTCACATATGTGGCAGAGGAGGGCCTTGTTAGCCATCAGGGGGAGGAAAGGCCCTTGGGTCTGAGAGTGTTAGATGCCCCAGTATAAGGGCATGCCAGGGAGGGGAGACAGGAGTGGGTGGGTGGGTGAGGGAAATCTCTCACAGAGGGATGGGATAGGGGGTTTCCAAAGGGGAGACCTGGCAAGGGGAAAACATTTGAAATGTAAGTAAAGTATCAAAAACGAAAAAAAGAGAGATGAACCACGAAAATTCCTATTGTCTAATTAAATGATTAAATGAGCTCCTCGCATCCCCAGCCTCCAAAAGTCGCTACATCACAATCATTTTCTGTCCTAGTTAAAATCTACCCTGCAACCCTGGTCTTCTGAGCTGGTCTCTGGTGGACCAGCGTTGCCTTAGTGAGGCTTCCTACTGTCTCAGAGCCGCTCTCACTGCTCTAGGTTATCCCTGCACAAGCCCATCTTGGCCAACAGGCAACTGCAAACAGGGGACACAACCTCTCCTCACTGTGCACTGGCTCCATCATTTGTATCAGTTTATCTTTACAGAAGCCTGGTGTGACAGTAAAGGTCCCGAACCTCACTTTGAGCAGTAACAACTTTTCCCAATAGAGCTGTTGAGTGTCAAATTCACGTCCAGATAACTTCAAAGGTTCAAGAAAATCTTGAAGAATTTCCTAGGACCAGCAAGATAAAGGTGCGTGTCACTAAGTTTTAAGACTTAGCTCCTCTCCAGGGCCTGATGCTGAAAGGAGCAAATTTTGGCTTCATGTATGCTGTGGCATGAACTTCTGTGTACATGGATGCGTGCATGTGCGTGTGTACACACACACACACACACACACACACACACACACACCACACCAAACAAATACAGTGCGCAAAACTGCCTCATTATCTTCTGGCTCTTACCATTTTTTGTTTATTCTAGCACAGAAGCTAATGTAAAGATTCTGAGTGAGCATGTACTAAGATGCAGGCATGCCACTGAGTGGCTGCAGAAACAATATTTCACAGTGACCTCCTGAGCTTCCACAACATGGAGTTCAAATACACAATCAAGTGGTACAAGGTGGGAAGTCACAGTGGTGACAGTCAGAGCCACACTGCTCTGACTGCTGAACAACCTGGAAGGACAAAGGCTTCCTTCAAGGCTTCTTTTCTATTCTATGCTTCACTGTCCCCTACTTGGTGTGTGGGAGGGGGGGGCTGTGTGTGTGGTGTGTGTGTGTGTGTGTGTGTGTGTGTGTGTGTGTGTGTTGGAGAGCAGACACTAAATAACAGAGTTATTAGATACACAACAATCTTCAGACATGCCCCATTTTCAAGACATATGAGACAATGCATCAATCAAGAAAAGATAACATGAGTCCTTGGAATTAATACTTAACATGCCTAATACAGTTTTTAATTGAAGGAAAAGTGCCTTGGCAAGTGTTACTAAGACAATGTCTAACCCATGTCATCTTGCTATCTTCCTAATTGACTGCATTCAAGATCTTTTCTCTCATCTCCTTTATGTTATCTCTCTCTCATCTGGCCAGGGCTTTGATTTCCAGCATCACTTTCCTAAACACCACGTTTACAAGGTGACAAAGACACATTCCAAACAACACTAAGACTTAAAAATTGAAAAATAATTACCTCATTTCATTTGATGGTGTTACTCATAAATTTCAATACAGCTTAGACATTCATATCTCCTCTACAGGTTTATGTCCAAAGCCCACAAAAATGTTATCTTCGGATCTAATGGGGAGCGGCTGGAGTTCTGTTTATTTCTAATTCAGACTGAAAACAGGATGTCACTTAGCCTTTCTATGTTAGTTTACTTATCTGTAAAATATTTGCAGAATCTAAAATCCTAAAAGCCAAAACTCAGAATTCAGATGACATTTGCTTATTTTGACTCTTTGTAACTTTTGGCAGTACTTACCCAAATTCTTTCCCTTGCAACAGAAAATAACAAGTTTATCATAAAGCTATAAAGTAGTTTTGGCACATTTTCAAACTTGTACATATATAAAATGTCTAGATAGCTCTTTCTTCACATCTATAAAGTTTGAAAGCATATCTTTTATGGTCTGAGTTTTAATTCTTAAGGAATTTCGAATACTAGGGCTGGTTTTAACAGCTTCCCGGCAAGCTGACAGAAGTCTTAGAAGAGGTGGAAGGGCACTGTGTCCGCTCTGATTGCAGAGCCCCAATTACGTCTTGGATGCCTAGGAGGACATACAGAGAGGACGCAAGAACTCTCAGATGGGGTATTCAAAGCAGTGCTCTAAAACAGCATGGAAGCAGAGCTTTGAGCTGCTCTGAAGTTAAACAGGAAAAAATGTTCAGCAGAGTTAACTCAACAAAGGTAATCTTCTGCTCAAATTAAATCTGGTAAATTAATAGAAGGGCATGAACTTAGGATATGAGAGAAGGCAGCACTGAACTACCGTCCACACTTAGGACTGTGGAAGGGTGTTGTTGAGAGCACACCATGTCAGCCTCGTGAGCACACTTATACCTGCATAAACCTATTCCTGCCCCTTCCTTAGCCTGAATCTACATAAGTCATCACTACCACATTTTATCAAATCACAGCAAAAGGAGATACTAGCATTTAGATCAGTCACCCCACACCTTCAGCTTCGTTTATAGATGAGGAAAGCAAAGAACACAGACGGTAACTAACTTCCCCAACACCACCTAATGTGAGCTGGCGTCTAAGCCTAGCCAGGCTCACAGGGAGCCCACACTCAACCTCTGAACTGTGCTGCCTCTGAATTCAATGCACAAACAAGAGCTATAAACTCTGAAATCATGCTAAATGTGAATGTCAAGGTCACTCAGATCTAGCTAGACCTAAGAGATCAGGCAGATTCTCATTCATTCTCTCTCTCTCTCTCTCTCTCTCTCTCTCTCTCTCTCTCTCTGCCAGTGTCACAATAAGACACCAGTCACCCAAGGGAATGAATGCTAAGGGCATTCTAAGTTGAAAGTTGACTGAGAAGTTCCCCCACCCCTGTTTCTTACTCATCTCTCTTGGTCCATCTTTCTGAAATCTGAGCTTACAAACTGTAACTTGTCCCATCTCCACAGTTCAGTTGTACTGGCCTCAGTCTCCAAAAGAATACTAAGGGCAGTGAGCAGAGGACACTCTTGATTTGTTTCTTACTAACTGGAACACAGCTGTCGCATCTCCAGTAAGCGTAACACTGGATAGACGGAAGGGGAAGGCGGGAAGAGGAGAAGACAAGGGTCTGTACAAATGTATGTCTATAGGGTATAGATATTTTAAAATATCAAGAAAGCACCAATTATTTATAGAGTGTGGTGCTTTCAAAGTCAAGAATACAACTGAAAGAAAAGAAATCCCATTGTCTTGCAGCACCTGCACAGACAATATTGACTTTATCTTTCAAGTTTCAACCAGGTGAGCTTTGCTGCCTACTTTCTAGTAGCAAGACAACTTTATGTTTCTAGAAGAAATCAATGTATGGCTGGTTAATCAATATTATAATTATGATTTTTCCAATAATATTCCATAAGTAATAATCATCTAAAGTCACATACTCTCAGAATCAGATGCTAAGGTTATTTTCAATGTCTTAAAACAATTTGTTCCTTGTGTTAACAAAGATTCAGGAAATGAATGGCGTTCCTACATGGTTGTGGGTTTTACAGAGTGGCTACTTGTCTAAATGGTTATTCTGGGAATTTGACAAAAACCCAAATCACATCATCTTCCAAAGTCAGTCTAGTAAGTTTCTGTTTCCCTGAAAATGTCCCTGCTCACCCAGGTTCTACGGTTATTGTCACCATGAGTCACTGTTGTCCTAGCAAACACCATTGTACTTCTATACAGCTTTAGCGTCCGAATCCCAACAGCAACGCATGTTCTGCCTAGCTAGTCTTCAAACCTGTATTTTCTCACCTACTATACCACATATCTATACACTCTAATAGGTCTTACTCAAAACAAAATGTTGGCTTTTTTAATGTAGCCATTTTATATTTTATTTTTCTTTCTTGTTCGTTATTCCTTTTCTAAGTTCTTGTATTGGGTACTCAATTAATTTTCATGGTATCATTTCCAACATAAGCATAAGACTAATGGATGTCTTACAATATCCCTTCTGTTGTTCAAACTATAATGTGCTCAAGAGAGAATACACTCCAGTACCCTCTAACTGACTGCGATGCCTGTTTGAGAGGACGTCAGTGTGTCCAGGAAACACGGAGATGAGCACTGGGTAAGCCTAAGTGTCCTTTCTGAGCTGCCTCTTTAATGTGCTAAAGCTCTTAGTTTGAATATAATAAAATTTACTTCACATTTTAAGAAATGTAATTAAAAATATTTTTCAAATACCGTTCATAAACTTGGAAGTAAATACTAGTAGAGAAAAGCTTTTGAGATTTACAGTGGAATAAACTGAATCCATCTATTACAGTGATAATGTGAGGAAAGAAGCTCATGTGAAGACTAACCAGGAATATACAAGACTTGGCTTGCATCAACTTTTTCAGCTTTATGCAAGTGGCAATCTAGGCAGAAATTATTTCATTTTTCATGAATAGCTATACACTTATTTAGAGACAACTTTTCACATAAATAAATGTACACATACATACTGTGTACTTTAAAATCTTTTGTAAAATACTTCAAAGAAATATAATCTTAAAATTTTACCATATATCTACTACATACGACCTGCTCCAAGATCTATCAGATTTCTGAGGAAGAAGCACACTAAGATATGGTTAGTGTGTGACATGAATTCTTCCACAATTCAATCTCACCACTGGCTAATCTCCTCTGACAATGCTCTTCGTGCGCTGCTCGTGTACAAAGTCTCTTAGGTTCTTCCTACTAACAAAACAATTAATGAAACTCACTCTAGAAAATAACTGAAATACTTCTATTTCCCTACAATGTTAGGAACATAAGTATTTGTTTTTGAGTTTTAAAAAATTTATATAGCAGGGAAATATTAAGTGTATTTATCAGACTATATTTTAAAGGTTTTTTAAAAATAATTTTCATGGATAAATTACCTCAGCGATGGCTAGAACACAAGATTCAAATGCATGGTAGAAAAGGGAATGCCTCCTCTAAAGCGTACTGAGCTCCAGAAACTGCTTTGTTACAATGTCCAACCCAGACATCTCCTCTATCAAAATTAACTATCAGCTTTGGATGCCTGCCCATGGCAACTACTCCCCCAAAGAAGCACAGAGACATGACATCAGCACTGCTACAGCGAGATCAATGTGCTTCGACAGAGATGTAAACAGTGACTAGGTTTACAGGAAGCTTGGATTAGGTTTTTCTTTCACTGCAATCTAAGTGGATCTGGTTGTACATCTGCATATAGTTTAATGATAACAATAACTTGTAAGTTAATAGATATTCACGGGAATATAAAAAATTTACTTGGCATTTTCCCAGCTAATTGTTTTTACAGCTTGAGTTCACATTATGCATTGGCTGCATCCATAAAAAAGTTAACATGAAGCAAATATTTTCAAACTAAATTCTATTTTCCCACTGTTGCCCAATATTTAATCTTGAGTTATATTTCTGTGAGAAAATGTTACCTCTAACACATCATAAAAATTGTAATTAAAGTGAAAATGTCCAGGAACAGGTATACTTGATCGATTATTCTATAAAACACTTTATCTCTAATGGATAATTAATTTTGTTTCAAATTCTCACAAGCATTAGAAGGAGATGTCAGCTTTAAAGAGCAACCGCAGGACTTCTAAAGCCCTCAACAGAGCCGGCCCGGCAGAGCACACCTTTAACACCGGCACTGGAAAGGCAGAGGCAGGAGGGCATCTGTGCGTTCAAGCCATCCTGGTCCGCATGTGAAATGCTGCCTCAGAAAACAGACAGGTAAACAAAAACTAAATATAGAAGTACAGTTTACAATTTATTAGCTGGAACTGGATCACAGAGTTTGGCTGTCAGACTTCAGCAATACAAGCATTGTCAGATCAATGACAGTAATCACCCTTAGACCTTCCCAATTTGTGCTACTGATGACACATTTTAGGGTGCTCAGTACCATCCACACTAGCTTACTGGAATCATACATCTCCTTCAGAGTCAACACATTTTCTGATTCAAGTATTTGTTTTCTAACAAATCCAAAGAAGATATGCACAGCTGCCTGGTTCTCGTACACAAAAATGTAAAAAGAAACTTTTCTGTAAGAGATGAAGAACTGGAACCTCTCGAAACTCTTACACCGTCCCATTTTTAATTAGTAGGCTCTAAATTTACAGTTTTCAGGCATCGTGAACTGAAGCATTTTCTAACGAGTCCTCTGCAGAGTATCACAGGGACTACAATCATCTGTACTCTCCTGTGCTCTATTACACAGTTAGTCCGGGTATGCTTTTCTACCAAGTCAGCGTACAGGGGGGGTTTTATACTAAGTCAAACACTGAACTAAAAGTCACCAGCGTGTCCTTATTTATGTCACATGCCGCAAAGCAGAGCCCAGCACAAGGGAGAGCCCCAGTCGTTAAGATTCACACTACTGTCCAGTCTGGCAGGACAGCTCCCACAGAGCACGAGCCTCGGAAGGCTAACGGCTTACACCTTTCATTACCATCAGTCTTACAGTAGGGACAAGACTGAGTGTCACATTCTTATCTACACATACAACAGCTTTTTAGGATATTCTGAACAAGTCTCTCAAGATATCTTAACATTCCCACATAGATATTTACATGAGTGAGCACACTGCTGAAGAAAAGCACTTGCGAGGTTGGGAGACTGCTCAGCCTTTTACCAGCAGATGACACATGCAACCACAACACCAGAGGCTCAGAAGTCACAGCTGTTCTCACTGTTCCTTCTGGGCAATTCGTTAGCCTTCTCAGACACACCACATGCGTCTATGGTTTCCTATGTTTTCTGGTATTAGCTACCAGCTCCAAAAAGGACCAAGGGACCATAGCACTAATGCCACACTATCTGCTTAGAAAAACTCCAGGAAAGAGTGAAATCCTACAGGCTAAAACTCCAGGCTTCCACGTCACACATGGGATGACATGTCTGATGAGTGTGAGGAGCAGGAAGTGGGCACTGTGGTTAGAGTGGAGTCAGGGCAGTGCTGTTAATGAGGTTGGAGATGTGACTGAGGCACCTAGGTAAGACTTGCACTTGTCCTGACTGCCTCCCATAGTGCTCACATGACAAGGAAAACACAGCTTCAGACCTCTGCAGGAAACAAGGCTCAGTCAACAATGTCAGTACACTTCCAAAGAGCAGGCAGTGGGCAGAAGATGCACAGACGAACTCAGATAGTGCTGTTTCACAAAGCAGACACCACCAAGTACATCTCCAGACATTTTTAATGAATGCAACTAAAAAGTTTTAAATTCTCTTTTCTATGCCATCAAGGGCATTACCTGACATGTTTTGAACTATATTCTGTATAGACTGTTCAGTGACCTGTCAATCACAGTGTGGCATTCATCACCTCACTTGTCTTTGAAGAGATGCATCCTGAACAGGGGACATGAGAATGTGAGTGAACTGTAAGAAAACAAAGAGGTAAAAAGTTAAGGTTTTGGTAACCGAAGCCAAGAAAAAGCCTAGGAAATTAGTGAATAATAAGCACCCAAGAAACTCAAACTACAAAAAAGAAGCACGCCATGATGAGAATAATCCCTAAGATGACTAAATATCCAGCCCTAGCATTACTGCCTGAGAACCTAAATCTCACCTGAAGTCAGGGGAAAGCTAGATGCTGAAGCTGCTCGTTTTCGTTGCAGCAAAAGAACTAAAAAGAGGAAAATCTTGGTCCAAGACCAGGAGGACAGAGCAAGCTGACAGCAGCAGGTATGCTGGCAGACCACATATACACACCCTTAGAAGTGAGAAGCCAACACAGTGGGCTGATTAGAACTTAGGCAAGGTTAGAAGCCAATACAACTTATTTTTGCTTTAAAGTAGACTGTGTCAACAACTAATAAGTCCAATACTATCATAATGTCTGTATTGATTTAGAGAAAGCCTTCCACATGTTCTTAAAAAGAAAAACAGTGTGCCAAGCAAAGCTAGTAAGTCATTCTGACCAGGGAGTATAAGGTTCCTTAACTACATGAGAAATCCACAGAGTTCTGGACACCTGAGACCCACGCAGGACTGCAGGACGAGTCTTCAACAAACCTTACTTATTGTTTTTGTCATTCTCTTTTAAAAATCACTCAAGAGAGCAAAAGGAAAACAATCTTATTTACAACCCATGGAACTTCTTGGGAGAACTTTGGAGGGACCTAAAGTCACCACCTGAGAAGGCCGCCAAGACAGTGATCAGGACCGACAGGGAGCACGGCCGCAGCATGCTCTCAGGAAGCATAATCACCCCAGTTATGTGCAAGGAATTCCAGGCAGAAACCAGACACTTGGGAGCTGATGAACTAGCGACCATACTGGTCAAATGGGTGAAGGGCTGTCCTCTACTTGTATTGGTCACTGCTTTCTTGCTCTATCACAATGTAATGCAAGTGAAATCAAATCAACACATCTTCTCAAGGCAAAGCAGGCCAGGGTGCCTGCAAATACTTGGAAACCCTTGCATGACATCACGTAACTCTTCAATTAAGGAAAAAGGTCAGAGTAAGTGTCTGGCATCTAGAATGATGTCTGGCACTTAGAAGAAGCCCAATAAAGATGTCAGACGATGGGCACGGGAATAGCTAACACTTGCAAAGTGGTTTGCTAGCTGCCAGCACGGGGTGTTCAGTAACTCACTTAATATCTCCAAGAGCCCTCAGCAGTAAATGCTAGTTCTGCTTCCATTTTCAGTCACAGAAACTAAAATGGACTCCGAGTGTCTCAGCATAATTTGGAGCTAGCTTTCAAATACAGGCCCACGGCCCCCAGCCTTGAATGATTACATTACAGCACTGCTCTCTCGAGATAAGTGGATGGAGGGAGAAGTGAATGGAGGATGGCAAGGATGGAAAGCAGCCTCACAAACGGTCCTGCCCTGAGCTAGAGCAATGCAAAGCAGGCTTAGAGAATGGTCTGGGACCTTGCAGGAGGACAGGTCAATGTGCACCTCGTAAAGTCTGACTGTGATCTCTGAAACGCGTTGTCAGCAGTACTGGTACTCAGGAGGCTGGCATGGCTGGCATGGAAGGTGGGGGGAGTGTGGGGCCATAGCTCTCAGAGGTGAACTACTGCAACTGATGTATTCTGGGATTCTTTTTTTTTTAGTTTTTAGTTTTTAGTTTTTAAGATTTATTTATTTTTATGAATGTGAATACACTGTTGCTGTCTTCAGACACACCAGAAGAGGGCATCAGATCCTATTACAGATGGTTGTGAGCCACCATGAACTCAGGATCCCTGGAAGAACAGTCAGTGCTCTTAACCTCTGAGCCATCTCTCCAGCTCCCGTATTCTAAGACCACTGTCTTAAGTGGAGAGTCACTGTTGAGCCCACCAGGCCCCAAGAGACAGCTCCAAACTCAAGGTCACACAGACTGCCCTGGATAAACTCAGCAGGTTACAAACCGAAACAATTAGATATGTGTGTGAGAAAGATTTTTGGGGGTGGAGGTGGGCAGGAGCAGTAGGGAAAAGGTGAGAGACATCAACATATGCATTATATACATTATATACATACGTGAGACTGCCAGGTAGGTAGGCAGGCAGACAGACAGACAACCTACACACTGGGGCCAAGCCATGGGTCAGACAGCAAAAAGACTTTCATTTACAAAACCCACATTTACAAAAGTCCATCAGGCAATGGTGGAGCATACCTCTGCATTCCCAGAATCCAAGAGGCAGGGACACATGGGTCTCTGAGGTCGAGGCCAGCCTGGTCTACATAGTGAGCTCCAGGACAGTTGAGGGCACACAGAAAAACTCTATCTCAACAAAACAAAACAAAACAAACAAGCCAGGTGTAGTAGCACAAGCTTATAATCCCAGGGTTGGAAAATCAGAGCCATCCCTAGGGCTCACTGACCAACCAACCTTATCTTACTTGGCCAGCTCTAGGCCAGTGAGAGACTATGTCTCAAAAAAGAAAAGCCACAATGATGTCCTCTGGTTCCCAAGTGTGTGCACATGCTTGCAAGTGTACACACACACACACACACACACACACACAGAGAGAGAGAGAAAGAGAGAGAGAGAGAGAAAGAGAGAGAGCGCGAGCGAGCGAGAGCGCAAACATGAAACACTAAATGTCCAAGAATACAAGCTGGGTTATAAATTATGGAGTATTACACAGTGGGATACTAACAATTCCTAAGTAAATGAGTCTGATCAAGCAAGCTCTCGTTGGAAAAATTCTCCTACGGGACACTATAAACTCTGAATAGAATACAAAAACCACACTTGTTTCAAGTCCATGAAGAGTGAAAAAAATAGTCTAGGGACAGAGTTAACATTTAGAAAATTGATAAAACATGAAGGGGGAATCCTGGAGGAGACTCTCTTTCTGTGTATAAAGCTCTGCCCAATCTTTAGCTGACCCATGAACTATGCATGCATAGGGAGGTCACAAAACAGCTGAGACACTGGAGGGTGAGCTGTTGCCCAAGAGAAGAAGAAGTTTTCTTGACAGGCTGTAGAAAAATGAACTGTCTGTCTAAATGATTCTTTAAAAGGCGTTTCAGAAGATTCCAATTTGGAACACTTCCTATTTCCAGCTTTTGAGTTGTAGATGCTCCACCTGCACTAGCTACTTCTGTCTTAAGAGTGAATGGCTGTACTGCTTGGAACATGACAAGAAGCACCTGAAGGCTAGAGAGATGGCTCTGCAGATAAAGGCACCCCACGCATAGCCTGAGACCTGAATTCCATTCCCAGGACCCATGCGGTGCACAGAGAGAATCCGTTGTCCCGCAGTCTGTCCTCTGACTTCCAGGAACACTCGTTTCATATGCACATTCACACAAATGCCCACAAAATATACAAACAGTACTTTTTTAAAAAAAGAAAGAAAGAAAAAGCCCATGGGATTTTAAAGTACCTTTTCGAATAAACTGGACCAACTCAACCCATTAAGTATACTACTTGTGCCATTTGAAATATTCTTGTAAAGACATAGTCCACCAGAATAACTTCACTTCACTGACAATTTAAACCAAATTGTACAATAAAGTTCTAGACTCCATGTTTTCCAAGGTGTTCTAGGGCGTACCTGTACCTCACCCCAGTTTACTGATGGTTAGAGAAATCTCTAGGGGGCCAGAAAGATGGCTCAGCAGGCAGAGACACTTAACACCAAGCCCAGTGCCCTGAAGTCAACCCTCAAGAACCGCACAGTGGGAGGAGAGACCAACTCTCATGAAGTGTCCTCTGACCTCTACTTGTGTACTGGGCTGTGCCTGTACCCACACTTTTACAAATAAGTTAACCTAATTTAAAAAGTAAACTTCTGACACTGCTGACCAAACTGAAAGAAGATTGACTATTTCTGAAAACAATATAGGGGGACATACAAAATTATTCACAGTTTCTGTTTCTTCTGCAAAGAACTATTTTGCAAACTCTAGTGCTTCTTAACATAATATGCAACATCACATACTGTTTACCAGTCTACAGGAAAAATGAAGAAAAATTAAAACAAATGCAAACAGAAAATAACAAAATACAGGGTCATCACGGATAAATACAAGATGAAAAAACTTAAAAAACACTGATTTGAAGTCTTTGTTCTACATAAAACATCTTTCATAAACTCATCAAAAATAGTTAATTAGACCACTCATTAAGACAGAGCAGGGCATTCTAACTTCCTGAGTAGACCCAGAGAGCAGACACTTCAGCTCTGTAGGCCAAATGGGATTAAAGGCGTGGGTCACCATGCCCGGCTCTATTTTGAGTGTGCAGATCCATGCAACTCATATAATTCCCTTTTCAAGTCAAAATATTTATAACAATTCCCATGTCACTAATATGCTTTCCTTTAATAAATTTATACGGTATTCCACTGTGCTATTATGCTATTATGTTATTTTTATACAGTAGCAGAAATGTCAAACTGATAGAAGATTTCATACACAAAATTAGTGCATAATACATTAAAAAAGAAGCTATTAGGGAACCGGTCCTGCTCAGAGAGAGACTTAATACACTTCAACACATATTTTCAGAGACAGCATCGAACTTTTTCTCTGTAACTGCTGTCTTTTAGTTACTTTTTGTTTCCATGACAATTTATAAAAAGAAAGCATTAAATCTGGTGGTTCATGGTTCCACGGAATGGCCATCGTGGCAGGGAACATGGCAGCAGGCAGAAGGGCTCGGCTCTGGGAGCCTAAATCTGATCTACAGGCAGAGACACAGAGGCTAACTGAGTGTGGTGTGGGCATTGCGACCTCAGGGCCTACCCCAGTGTGTGGTTAGCTCCAGGGGTATAGCTGCCCAGCATGAGAGTGCTCAAGTGGGATCTCACACCTTCTAGTACAAAGCTTTCAAGTCTCTAGCTTTTCTAGTGGGTTGAGGTTACTGCCATTTGCTGAGGTGAGAAAATATAGTATAATCCGGTTTGGAATGCAGTTAAAACTCCGAGCACAGACATGTTTTAAGACAGCCAGGAGGAATTGCCAAGTATGTGTTTGATGTAGGAGACTACACCTCAAGGGTGATAGGGAGTAGAGAGGTGGGAACTGTCTTCATGCACAACATTCTGCAAGGCTCTGCTCTTCCAGACCTTGTGTGTCTCTGACTTCGATTTCACTGTAGCAGATGTCAGGGTGATTTGTCACCCCACGGATTGCCAGCACTGATGTGGCTTATCTGGCTAGCTAGGCTGGAATACCCTCCCTCTTTCACTGTATGTCTTGGGTCAAGGGTGTAGCAGCTCTGCCTGTGTGGAATCCACACAGCCTTTCCATGTTCCCTCACTCTAGCCATTTGATGGCATTTTCCAAAAACCATCAGCAACCCTCGAATCTCAGAGGTTTTGTTTCCTTGTGCAACCTACATGTAACCATTTCAGTCTTGCTGTTCATAATTACTTCTTTCAAATTGCATTCCATGGCTGGAGAGATGGCTCAGTGGTTAAGACCACTGGGTACTCTTTCAGAGGTCCTGTGTTTAGTTCCCAGCAACCATATGGTGGCTCACAACCATCTATAAGGGGATCTGAGGCCCTCTTCTGACATGCAAGTGCGCTTGCAGATAGAACATAAAATAAGTAAATAAATCTTTAAGAAAATCCCATTCTATTGCATCCCACCCTGACATGGGGGGGGGGTGACCCCACCCCCATACTGCTTAGTGTCACCTCTGTTGCTAATAGACATAAAGAGAAACATGAATTTGAGAAGATTAGTGGAGAGTGAAGGAAATGCCTAGGTCTTCCAGGGCTATCCTACAGAATCTAGTCATTCTCTTCAGAGCAGTGGGAGTGAGTAGGAGAAATTAATGTTTTTACGTAGGAGACTTGGTCTCATTTGCATAGAGAAGCAATAGAAGTGTACCAATGGCTGTGACTAGATCGATTATGAGATTGCTGTGAGAGAAAAGAAGCAAAATAGAAAAACAATTTACTGGTTCAGGTGCTGCAGTAAGCATTAAAGAAGGAATAAAATCTGACTCTGTCTCCCTGCAGAAGTGTTCATCTGCCAAGTTTATTCAAATTTCCTTCTATTCCTGAAGAGCTGTTTATGTAACCTGTATCGGAGATTAGAAGACGTCTCAGAGTGTGTTTTAAAGATTCTGAGCCTTTATGAATGTTAATAAGCATTGCATCAAAGAACACAAGTAATTGTGTAATCTGAGACAATATTATAGCAAACCAACATGGCATGGATCTTGTTACATTATTGGTGATGATACGGAGCAGATTTGAGGGACTAAAAGCTTCTATGAGTTGCTTAACACCTACTTACGGGTGAGAGTCAGAATGGAGATGTATAGACTTCAGTCTGGTCTGTAGTATTTTTTAACTTGTAAGAGTTTTTTCATAATCTGTAAGAGTTTTGTTAAAATATCAGAAAAAACTACAATTACTGAAAGGTACAATTAAACACAGTTCCCTTGATTCTGCCCTTTGGTAGACTTAATGTTTTGGTATCACCATATGGAATAAGATTAACTATGAAAATGCAAGGAGTCCTGTGGCCAAATTTTAATCCTAAAGCACACTGAACATTGAGACAGTTCCAAGCTTGACATAAATAATAAGTTCAATAGGCAAAGTTGCATAGAGTGATTTAACTCTGAGGTTTATGACACGAGATGTACAATGAAGTAACCCTTTTCCTAACCCACAAGATGAGCTTTTCGGTGAAGCTAACCTAACGTGTGGTCTTACAGATATCTCTAGAAAGGAAAAACTTTGTAAATTTGTCTTACAAGTCTGTCTTTGTAAATCTGTCTTCCAATTCTTTATTCCAGGAAACAGTATACAGTACTAATCTGGAATGAAAAGTTTCTAAGCTTTACCAGGAAGCCCTACTGCGTCTAGGGCTGGGAAGGTGGAAGAAAATAAAAGATCCTTAATAACACTGTCCCGGTTTCTAATTAAAAAGTTCAAATGAAAGGTTTAATTTAACTAAAAACATTCAATTTGCCCAAACGATAAGATATTAAACCCATAACTCAAAGCATGCAGAGGCTGTGGAATGGGGTCAAAGCACAAAGCCTTACTGCCCTCTAAGGTTCAGGGTAAATGGCTTCGCCTGTGATAGTCCAGGAACATGGCAACAAGCACAACTTTAGGATTCTGTAAATAGAAATATGACATTAAATGCCAAAGGAAAGGAATTTGAATTCTGTGTGTGCCCAAGCTCAAAGGTGAGCTCTGACTGCTTTCTCCTTATCAGAATATAGAGTGTCCTTCACTATGGCAGACCTGCAGCCACATTTGTTTATAAACACTTAAGTCAACACACAGATCACAGCACACTCACGTGTGATCTGGACCAGCTTTTCCAGCTCATCTTTTCAACGGAATGCATGATGATTCTCATTCACATCACCACAGGAGCCTCCCCCCCGGTGCCTTTACTGGAATTAGTTTTAAATAAACTAAATGACCATGTATGAGGGATCTATTTCTTACCTCCATATTTCTGAGATTAGCGAGCTTTCCAAAGGGCCAGGCTGTAAGTATTTGGAGTTTTGCAGGACGTACAACCCTGCTATAACTACCTAACTGTGCCAGAGCAGCACAAAAGCCACTGATAAACAAGCCACCCAAACAAGTAGCTATGGCTGCGCCCCAATCAAACATACATACACTAAAATGTCAATGTTGCTTAGCTTCGTGAACTTTATCTTTCTTCTTTTAATATTTTTCCGGTTATTTAAAAATGAAAAAACTATTCCTAATTTGCAGGCCATATAAAAACAAGCCAGCCACATCTGGGACCATGAGCACCAGTGCACATCTATAAAATACAATGTTATTAAATGAACAGCTAGGATTTCATGTAAACCGTACATCACCTTCATGTTAACTTCTGGAGAAGTGATCATCATAATCATGATGAGCCTTCCTTAGAGGGAGCAATTATGTTATAGCTTTCACCACACACACTGTGCACTTATTTTGTTAATTTGACTTATAAATACAATGTTTTATGTGATTGTAACTGCCTAGTTGCTCATGATTATTAAGTAGAATGACCACTGAGTTTTCTCGTATCCTGACCCTTGTACCCTGCGACCTTAAGTCCCTTATTCCGGCCGCTCTTGGTTTTCATGTCTTAGAACTTTCTACATACAAGATCAGTGTTTACAGATAGAGACAGCTTTACTTCTTTTCTAACACTTCTCCCCGTTTGCCCGTTTATTTCTTACTATATATCCAAGAGCTCAAGTACAACAGAAACTGAAGTGATACAGCACATCCAGTGTCGTGGTCCTGACTGCACAAGGAATGCACTTTTCAACCTGTGGGCTGCAACCCCACAGGCATCCAAGGACCCTTGCACAGGAGTCACCTCAGACTATTAGAAAACACAGATACTTACATTACGATTCCTAACAGTAGCAAAATTAGAGTCATGAAGTGGCAATGAGTAACAATTTTATGATTGGGGTCACAACATGAGGGACTGTAGTAAAGGGTCATAGCACTGGGGAGACCAAGAGCCACTAATCCGCTCTGTCAGTGTAAAGCCCAGTGTCAGCTAGACATGATTTCAAGAAGCCCTATCTTCTGTCCTCAGTTTGCTGGATCTATACCATGAACAAGTGCTAGCTTATCAAATGCTTCTTCCTCCTCTAATGAGATGTTCATATAGTTTTCTTCCACCTAACTGATACAGTTGATGATTTTTATTACTATACTAATCTTAGTTTCCAAAACAAGTTTCATTTAACTGTGGTATATTACATTAGCTAAATTTACCTTGCTAATATTTTCTTTAAGATGTTTGTTTAGATCTGTGGCCATACAGGTTACTGAGGTCATTCTTCTTCATTCTTGCTTTGGCCATGTATTCAGATTCTCTTCTCTGGCTTACCAGTATTTTTAGAAGGTAGTGTATTTTCAGTGTGTCTCAGTTATTTAGATTTATTTCTCTTCATTAAGAGGGGTCTAACACTGCAGACCCATGTAAAGACATGACAAAGACATTTTTAACCGTACTTCTCAGTTTTCTTACTCTTCTATATCTATTCTACCAGGTGTTATCATTACAAGGAAAATGACTTTTATGTGTAAGACATGCGAAATAAAAGGAATATATTCCCCAAACTAAGGGATACAGTACCAAATGTACACTTTAACTGTTAGAAAACAGTTCTGGTTTTTACCATCTTCATGCTTATTCCATTTATTCAAAAAGACTTTAAAGCTGTTTACTTGACTTTTTTCTGTATTAAATCATATAAAATCAGCATATCAATAAGTCAAAAAATGGTTGAATGCTGGCCATTTCAGATAGTCCAACCTTTCATTTATGTTAGTCCCTGACCTTGGACTAGCGACTAAAGAAAAGGCTAGTCTCTACACTTTAGCAGTACACAAGCGCCACCTAGTGGCCAGAACCAAAACGGCCCCTTTTACTTCCCTACTCCAAGTCTCCTATGTCACTTAGGAGGCGCGGCGAGAATGCGCTTCTTTGAAAAGAAAGTCTGGCAAAGAAAAAACACAAGGGCAAGAAACAGAGAGATGAAAACAAGGAAAGTCATGCCCTCTATCCAGCTTGCCTGAGGGTCTGCCTAACAGATGCCTCAGTTATGTGGGGCAAAACCCCGTTCTCATACAGCATAGTCTGACTTTTCAAAATCTGTGTCAGAAGAACAAGGGGCTGAAAGACCTCCTGCCAAGCAATAATACTTTTTCATGTGTAAATAGGCAATACTGATCAATTATTAATAGGATGCCTAAGTTAAGTCATTCTATTGTTTTCTACATAATTTATTTATAAAGAGATGGCAGAATGGGGCCAGCTAGATTGAGCAGCAAAGGGGCCTGCTGTCTATCAAACCTGATGGCCTGATTCTGATACCCTCCTGTCTGCTGTGCTCTGACCTCCATGCATGCACGATGATATAACTGAGAGAGAGAGAGAGAGAGAGAGAGAGAAAGCCAGCGAATTAAAGGTATGGTAAGGTACCTGGCCTGCTGTGCCTTTTGGAAGTGGGGCCTCTATGGAAGTGGCCCAGCCATATGAAGGTGTGCCATTGAAGGGTGCTGAGAGGCTGGAGAGAGGTCTTGGTGGTTACAAGCATTTGTTGCTTTTGCAGTGGAGCCTTAGCTCAATTCCCAGTTATCACACAGCAGCTCACAACCATCTGTGACTCCAATCCCAGACACACTTACATACAAAACACTCATACACAGAAAATAATAAAGTGAATCTAAAAAGCCATCTTTGATAATAAAAAAAGGAGACTGAAATCAGACAGTCCGTCTTTCGCCCTTTGCGCCTATCATCTGAAGTTGAGTGGCTTCTTCTGTCATGGACTCCCAGGAGGATGTTCTGCCTCACCACAGGTGCACAGGCAATAGGTCCAGTCACCAGAGTTGTACACATCCAAACTTGGAAGCCTGAAGCCACATGTGTCAGAACATACCTGTAACTTGAAGACTTAAGAGGTAATACGAGAGGATTAGGAGTTCAAAGCCAACCTTAGCTACACTACAAGCTCCTATAGAAGACTCAGTCTAAAAAAAAAAAAAGTCAAAGGAAAAATGAGTACCCTTCCCTTTTTAACAGCAAGGTCTTCTTACTTTGTTGCCCAAGTTAGCCTCAAATTTATGTCATCTGTCTCAGCCTGGCAAATGCTAGTGTTATAGGCAAAAGTCCCATGCCCAGCTGACTATTTTGTCACAGTAATAGAGAGATAGTTAACACATGCATAAGCTCTTCTCCAACCTTCCCTCAGCCGTCCAGTCTTTTGACACCACAGTATGACATTTTTTATCTACCAGTATTCATAACTATCCCAGGACACATGCACACATGGCATGTAGGCTAGGCACATCTACTCACAGTTTTCTATTTATGGAAGAAAACAACAGAAGATGCAGCTACTCCCAAGCATCTTGGGTGTTAACAGGAGACAAGTATTTCAGAATCCAGCCTGAATCAGAGTTGTACAGGAGTAAACCTCTCACTTACAAAACAGAACAGAGGAAAAGAACATTCTGCTTAGACCTCTAGATAAGCTCAAGCAGAGAAAATCCAACAGCAAAGAAAAAAGAAATCAATAGCTAATTATTATTTATATTATCTTAAGTAGTAAATGAGAGAAGTTCTCAAAAGTATCCCTAAATGATGTTTCTTGGACTTAACCTCTCAGTCCCTGGTTTAAGCAGCTTCCAGTTAATCTGGAATCTGCCAAGAAGTAAGCTGCCTCCAATCTTGTGCTCCACATTTCCGGAGCGGCTTCTAGCTTAAGTTGTCATCAGCAAATTAAGGTCACATGTGAAATCATAATTTTCAGAGCTTATTGAGCAATGCTGCCTTTCTGAGAAGGAGGCTTTCTTTCCAGCTGAAACTGGCTTGGCAGCTTGGGGTCTCACCTCTTGGAGTCTTTTACCCTTTTTGTTATCAGCAGAAAACCACAAAGAATGCAAAAATATCAAGGGAAAGGACTCCTGATATGCGGAGTCATTTGGAGACCATGTAGGCACAGTTCCTGCTCTCCCAGGAAGTATACAAATCAGAATTAGAAACGAAAGGAAAACGTTAGCATCTCTTAACAACATGTAGAAAAGAAAGTAAACCAAACTACACTCCATGACCCTTGACCCTGGCCCTCCCTCCACCTCTGTCCCCCTGTGCCTCTATTTCAGACACAGTTTACGGGTCAAGGCAGCCACTCCATGACCCTTGACCCTGGTCCTCCCTCCACTTCTGCCCCCCTGTGCCTCTATTTCAGACACAGTTTACAGGTCAAGGCATCCACTCCATGACCCTTGACCCTTGCCCTCCCTCCACCTCTGTCCCCCTGTGCCTCTATCTCAGACACAGTTTACGGGTCAAGGCAGCCACAAGCTAGGCATCCTCCTCCCTGCTTCTGCTCACATGGCTCTTTGTCCGGGCCCCCATTTCTTTACATCTTTGTCAAGTGTGCCTCCCCGTGACTGGACCCCTCTAACCCACTGCCTCTTCCTCTAGAACATGAACACATAAGCACCAGGATTACTATCTGATAATTCATTGCTTTATTTGAAAATAATTCACTAGTCAAAATTTTAGAAAACAACCAGAGATAACAAAATACAACAGAAATAGTTGTCATGAATCTACTCATTACAACAAAAAGAAAGTATCTTATTCTGGACACTATAGAAATAAGGATAGACATTCCTCAAAAGCCAAAAGCCAGAATTTCTGACACTATCCCTGTGTGTATACCGAAGAACTATAAGTCAACAAGCCAGAGACACCTGCACACTCATGTTTACTGCTCCATTATTCACAATAACCAAGATATAGAACCAACTGGATGAGAACATGTGGTGTGTATACACAAGGGAGTTTAAGTCATCCAAGAAGAAGAACAAACATTAATCTTCTGCAGGAAAATGGAACAGGAGATCACAACGTTATACAAAATAAACTAGAGTCAGAAAGACATCCACCATGGTTAGTTACACTCATAGGCAGAGTCTGTATGTTTTTGAAAAGGGGAGACATATAGACAGGGTACTCTGGGAAAAGAAATGGAGTCAGAAGGAGGGGAAAGCAGGAATAAGAAAGGATAGTGATTAAATTATATTCAGCTATAAAATATAATAAAGTCTGCTACTTTGCACAATTAGCATATGCTATTTTGAAAAGAAAAAAATATGAGCTAGTTATTGGGGTGCCAGCCTGGACTACACGCAGAGTACAATGTTAGCCTAGATAAGACTGAAGAACTCATGCAACCCTCTCCCCAAAAATCAGATAAAAAAGTGGGGACATTAAAGAGGAAACATATTACACGTGTAAGATGGACTGAGCGCTCCATACTCGTCGCTACTGTACTGAAGCAGTAGCTCTACAGAGGCCAGGGAACCACAGAGTAAAAGAAGAGCAGCAGCACCTGTTATGAAAAAGGGTGGGGCACCGCCGTACTGCACCACTGTACTGCACCGCTGTACTGCACACGCTGAGCCAGGAAGCCCACTGCACACACTGCAGTGAGAAATGGAGATGCTGAGAAGGGGGCAGGGCTGGTGTGGTGGAAAGTGACTGGCAAGCCAGACAGCTGAGGGTATTAGCCAAGCTAAGGGGGGATGGGAGGTGCTCTCTGACGGCATCGCCCAAGTGGGGACAAAGTCAGAAATCTTCTCATACCAGCCAACTCCAGGTGCCAAAGGGCATGACCTTCCATGCAGAAGTAAGGCCTTCCTAGCATAAAGTGAGACACATCAAGGAGGAGAAAGCAGACAAGCCTGAGAGACTGGACAGGAGTTATTTACTTAACAGTAACTCCTGAAGGAACTGATCAGAATTTGAACAGTACTATTTTAAATGGAATCAGTCAATTTCTACTACCAAACAAGGTACTACAAAGCATTAAGTTATATATAAGCTAAATGATCATATTCTCTATACATCTGAACTAGACTAGCAGTAAGTATATAAAACCTTAACACAAGCATTACAAATACCTAGCACATATCAAAGTTAATTTCTTATATACAATAATGAAATTGTAGGGCAGGTGGCAGTTGCCCATACCTTTAATGTCAGCACTCAGGAGACAGAGGCAGGTGGATCTCTGTGAGTTCAAGGCCAGCCTGGTCTACAGTTCTAGGACAGCCAGGGCTACACAGAGAAACCCTGTCTCAAAACAAAACAAACAAAACACAAAAGAAGAAGGAGGGGGAGGAAGGCGAGGAGGGGAGGAAAGGAAAGAAATTGTTTTTAAGATCAACATCAAAGCTAATAAAATTATAACAAGACATAAAGTTAAAAGCCAAACTATAGGCAGGAAATTACAAACAAAATAGACTGAACGTTAGTAATGTTAACACAAACATTTGAAAACTAGTCAGGAAATGTGATAAAAATAAATTAAAACAGACAAATAAAAAGATAACTAGTAAACATCTGAGAACAGTCCTGCTCGGTAGCAGTCAGCATCACAGACAGCTTTACATTTCACTTTTTACCTATCAAGCAAAGCAACGTATTCCAAATTCAGAGCTGTAAAAACAGAAAACGCATTCTCATATGCTGTAAAAAATTAGAAAAAAACTTTTTTTCATAGTATTCATCCTCTGTGCTTGGTTTTCTCAGTTTCAATCATATAGAAGGATATGCAGAATATTAAAAAATTCTTACTGCAACAATCCAAAAATAAATATTTCTGAATTTACAGAATGACTTTAGAGCATTTTTTTAAAATGAAAATTGCCAAATCCAATTAAAATTCAAGATTTTTTCCTTCAGAGGAAATTACTAAAATTAGTAAATATCTTTGTGACCTGTCTTTTAATGAAAAATTAGAACAAACTTGTAATGTGACTAATATATTATTCTTAATTGTAATATTCTTCCTGTAGTGATCTACATCTAGGAAATAACAGAACTATAAGCAATATTTGTAAATAAATATAACAAGAAGATTTTATAATGCTATTTATGGCAGCGTTTATCCGTAATCCAAGGGAAGGAAGTAGGAAATAGCCCAGATGTCAGAACAATGTGTGCAGCTACAAATACATCTTGCAAAGATGAGGCATTCTAAAGCCATCAAAAGTTACGTGGTCACTATGTTGAGTATAACAAGTACCATACTGCACACACAGATTAAACAAATTAAGATACAGCCATACTGTTCAACCATTAAGAAAGAGAAAACCCAGATATAAGCAGTATTAATAAATCTCAAAATAAAGCAAGAAAACCATCAGTCACAGTAAAAGAAGCCAGAGAGAATGTGCAGCATCCATTTATATGACAGAACTAATCTGTGACAAGAGGTCAGAGATTACTTCTGGAAAGGGGTGTGTTGTCAGCATGAAAAGCTAAGGAAACCCTGTCATGATGGCAAATACATCAAGACACACATATAAAAGTCAGTGAAGAGAGAACAGATGCACACATACATGAGGTTACCAAGATATACACTGAAGATCTGTGCATTTTATTGTACATATATATGTGTATTACAGAACAACTCAATTCCAGCTAAAGACATTTGTACACAAAGAATAATTCAAAGCAAATCAAAATATTTAGAGTAGCGAGCTCTAGGGTGGCAAGATATTTCTATTTCTTTACCTTCTAGCTTTCCCACATTCCCTATAATGAGGTTTGTACAACTTCTACATAAGGATTGTGGTGGCCTGAATAAAAATGGCTCCCACAGGTCTATAGGGGGTGGCCTTGTTGGAGGAAGTGTGTCACTGTCTCCATCTCTAGCACCACGTCTGCCTGCATGCTGTGATGCTTCCCACCATGTCAATGGACTGAATCTCTGAACTGTAAGCCAGCACCAACTAAATCTTTTCTTTATAAGAGTAGCTGTGGTTATGGTGACTCTTCACAGCAGAACCCCCACTAAAACAGAGATCTAGTTTTTATTTTGAAATTTCTACCACCCTTGTAAAGTTACACCTGAACTATCGCAACTGTGCCATATGTAACAAAGACATAGTAAAGCCTCTCCAAAGAAGTTGCTATAAATCACAAACACACAAGGCCATTAATGCAGTGAAACAAGTCAGGAAAGGCAGACACCAAGTTTATCGTGGTAAGTGAGTGAGAATGCCACAGGGCTGGTGGTGCTGCAGCCTGCAACAACCGTGAGGCTTGTGTACATTATTAGTAAGGAAGGTTTCTGAGGCTACCAAGCTTGGTTTTTGGTCTGCCTTTAACTTCCAATACACTTGGTGAATCTGGTTTATCTAAACTCCCCAAGATGTCCAAGGTCAATTGTACTCACCATGCAAATATCCTTAGAAGGTCAACCGTCTACAATATGCATAAAATAGCAAACAAGAACAAAACCAAAGAAGACATACAAACCTCTGATTGTACATGCCCCGGAAGTTGTAATTAGCTCTATAATTTGGGAATGGCTTTGGATCTAATGGCCTGTAGATGGCAGGCTCTCCCCTTTTCATAGCAAGCCCATTCAATTCCACAGTTGGAGTTATACTGCCTGTTTAAAGAAAACATTAAAGGCACACAGGTGAAATACTTTCACAACAGACCACACCAGCTAGACTTCAATTAGTGACCTCTCAAGGAGGAGGTGGAAGGCCCCTTGACACAGTTCTCTAATGAAGATAAACATTTAAACTAAGTTTTAGCATTTTCTGCACATTAAAATGAAAAATTCAACTGTATAGTCATATTATTTAAAATCGAATAAATGTAAGATTTTTAAGTAACTAGTTTTATAAATACTTACCCCAGAAAATGTATGCGTATTTAATCATTTAAAATATCACCTATTAATAATTTGATTTATTCACTGCTAATCAAGGAACTTTTACATTAGCAGTGAATACAGGGTTAGCAGTAATGCTTTGACTTATCTGATGATAACCTGTGGGTGATACTTCCAAAACCTAAAATGCTATCTATTCCCAGGAAACACTAAAGAAACAAACAAACAAAACCCCATACAATCTTTACCTACAAACCCCACCAATGTGCCACTAGATACATAAGCCTGACAGTATAAAACACAGAACAGTAAAACAGACTGAGGAAGCTTGCTTGCTTTGTTTGCTTGTTTACTTTTCAACACAACCAGTGTGTGTTCTGCCCTATCTTTCATCTAAGAAAACAAAAGTATTTATTTGCTTTTTTTAAAGCATAAAGCCAAAACTGAAATTTTACTGCATAATTACACAAAAACTTCCATCAGAATGGGGGTAAGAAACCAGTAAATACAAAGAAAATTGAATCTAATTGTGAACTGAGTTGGTGATTTAACCAGAAGGAAATTTTTAACTAATTTTTAAATTAGTCACTATACGATACCAATGAGATTTACTTTAAAAAAGCAACAGAACAAAGCAATCTCAATCTGTTTTCCATATTCACATTACCAGCAATATGAATTTTAATTGTAATATACCTTTAATTCAAATAAAATTAAATCAAAATAGGGACAGATATTTTTAAAGAAAACACCACAATTTCACTAAAAGTGAACGAAACTGGTGGCCTTAACTGTGCAAACTAATTATTATTATTATTTTAAACAACTTTACAGACAGTAAAATACTTGTGCCCTAAAAAAAAAGAAATTGTGAACTATTTCTAGCAAATATGCTACTGATAATATCAGTACTGTTATTACTTATTATACATCCAAAGATAGGTGCAAAACAAATTAGCGTACAAGTAACTATGTTTATGTTAGAATCAGAGAATGAAATATAAAATCCAACACATGAATTAATCTAAAATATGAATTCAGAGTATAAGTAAGGTCTCTGATGTATTTCTCCCTAAAACCAAAAAGCAGAAGTAAAGAGGTGAGGCTGCCGGCCTAGCGTGCTCAGAGCCTTGGGCTTGATCCCAACACCATCTGAAGCAGGCATGGTAGTGCAGACCTGCAATCCCAGGGCATGGAGGTATACAGGAAGAGCAGACACCCACGCTCATCCAAGCCACACACTGAGGTAAAAGCCAGCCTGGGCTCTATCACAAAAGTAAAAATAAAAATCTTTAAAGGAGTATAGTGTTTCCCAGCTCTACCTACTTAAGAGGGGCCAAGCAGTGTGTTAGCAATGAAGTCAGCCAGCACCTCGAGTGCAGCTTATAAGAGTCACTCCCCATTTAAAACAGGCATGCCCCCAAAAACATCCTTGGAGACATGGTGGATTCCAGGTCTGCACATGATGCACATGAAGGGAAAGGATCAAATGCTTAACTTGCCTTTCCTGAATAAACTGTACTCAGAATTAAGATGGTTACCAAGGAAAGTTCATCATATCAGCTGGGATTTCAGCAAAAGTAATGAAGTTTTTCCAAAAAAGAAAACCAAAAACAAACAAAAAACCACCAGTCTGTAGTTGGTGATAAAATACCAGCTATTCTAGACAATAGCACCATGCTGCCACCACCACCCACCCTAACGTTAACTAGGGAACTTGCTGAGTAACTGGACCAGTACCACCAGAGTCCATGGATCAATCTTTAAATCAAGAGACCACCAGAAAACGTCTTCTGATCCAGCACAACAAGGAGAGCACTACCCACTGGAAAGCACCGTCAAAGACATCAAGCCCGAAGCGATCCAGTCTTTTCTGTTTCCAGTTTTAGGTCCAGAAAAAGCTCAACAACACACAGATGGGCATGCAGGAAACCACACAGAACTGATGACCCAGTCCAACAAGCAACCTGCATGCAGAGCAAAGCTGGAAAAGGGTTCTGTATCTGCAGAGAAAAAGCAATAAAAAGATCTATTCTACACTAAAACAAACCTACTCGGAACAAAATGAACAGTGAGGAGAATCTGCACCCTGTGCATTTTTAAATTATTAAAATTATTATTTTCTTTGCTTGATACTTTGAAGAGCCTTTACCTTAAAAAGTATTTTTTATAACAAAGTAAAAACTAATTTGTTTTAAAATATTCTAGGGTCAGATGCTCATGACTATGATCCCAGTACTCAGGAGGCTGAGGCAGGGGATGTGAATTCAAGGTCAGGTGAGGTCTCCATAGTAGGCTAGGTTGAGTGTCTCATCTCCCACACATCCGTGTGTGCCTCAGGAAGAAGGTAACTGAGAACTAAGACTAGATGCATGAGCTCACCTTGTGACAGCAGGGCCATCCAATATCTTCTTCTACTTAGGTGAAAGGGGTTTTGTTGGTTTTGTACGGTTTGGTTTTGCTTTTGCTTTTGTTTGATCTTTTTTTTTTTAATTTTGTAGCAAAAAGTGAAAGAGAAAAGGTCACTGCTAGTTTTAATAAAAATTTTTGCTGATTCTTTGTGAGTTTCTCATCATGCACCCCAGTCCCACTCATCTCCCTGCCCCTCTCTATCTGCCCTCTGCCCTTGCACCCCCCCCACACACAAAATGTTTAAAATGAATAAACAAAAATAAAAATAATGGCTCTTTCTCTTCCGGTCCCAGGGGCTGCAGGAGCAGCAGGTTACCATGCAGACACAGCCAAGACCAAGAACCATGCCACACACAACCAATCCCACAAATGGCACAGAAATGGCATCAAAAAACCCAGGTCATAAAGATATGAATCTCTTAAGGGGTTCCTAAGGAACATGCGCTTTGCCGAGAAGCACAAGAAAGGCCTGAAGACGATGCAGGCCAGCAATACAAAGGCAGTGAGTGCACGCACAGAGGCAGGCCATCAAGCCCAAGATGCCAAGGGGCCCCAGCCGCAAACTCAGCCACCTGGCTTTCATCACTCACTCAAAGCTTGGGAAGCGGATTGGAAGCTATATGGCCAAGGGGCATAGGCTCTGCCAACCAAAGCCCAAGGTTCAAACCAAGGCAGAGGCCAAGCTCTAGCTAAAGTCCAGGCTACAGCTGCAGCTTCAGCTCAGGCGCCCAAAGTTGCCTAGGCCCCTGTGAAGGCCCCACGAAGAAGGCTCATGCCAATGTAAAGACAGACAGACTGCTGTGACAGACCCGCCTACAGACAACCAGTGTCCTATGCTGTTTTTACAAATAAACTTGAGGCAAGAAAGAAATGAAATGAAAATAATGAATAAATAAAACTAAAAACCATCTCACTGTGGAAGCTTCAGTATGTCACATGGGAACCCTTTTACCCATACAGGTTTACTTGCAAATGTTCATTAAAATGATTTCTTGATCTAGTTCGAGGCCTCTGGCTTCTGCTACACTATCAATACTGGATCCTCACTGGGACTCCTCTCAGATGTCCTGTTGTTGCCCTTGTGTCATGGAGATCTCATAGTTTGGGATCTGCAGGACAGGCTCCTTTATGAGCTCCAGCAGTCCATAGAAGGGGTAGATGGTGTCGTGGGCCAAGCCATAGCCCTGGATCCAGGCCAGGGTGGAAGCTGAGTTGGTCAGTCCGTCAGCCCTCCTGTGCCCGCCCACAACACCAGGACTAGCTCTCTCACTTTGCCCAGGCAAGCTGTGGGGGCAACTCTCCTGCTCTCGTGCCCTTGGGCCAGCTCTCCTACAACCCCCACCAAGGTCAGCTCTACTGTTCTGCCTAGGGGAGGTAAGGGGCCGACTCTCCTGAACACTGCAGCTGGTGAGGGACTGTGCCAGCTTTCCCAAGTACTACAAGTGGTGAGGGGTGGGGCCAGCTCTCCCACTGCAGGCGAGGAGCAGGGCCAGCTCAGCACAGTGCTTGAATATCAACATCCCTGGGCAACCCAGCCCAGGGATATCCCTGTGGCCTTTGGTGGTAACATGGGACTCAGACATCAACACAGACCCTGACTTAGATACAACCACAGACCCAGACATGGCTCTCAGCAGCAAGCCCAGGCCAGGACTTCACACAGGCCATTCAGATCAGTGTCTCCACGTGGCAGTACAGCCTTCAGACATTCACATGACCTCAGGTGGCAGACTTGACATGCAGACATCAGTGTATTTACTCATCATAGTGGCTCTCAGGGCAAAGGTGTCTCTCTTCTAGCTGCCTGGGGCCATGGGTCAGGGGGCAGGCATTTCCCACTAAACACCAAAACAGCTTCGAAGAAAGTTAGAAAGTTCTGAACATAATATTCACCCACCAATTACTTGCTGGAAAATAAACTGATTAACTGGTCAAGCAAGGCCCCTTACAGAAATGACTGGCACATAGCCAGGACAAGGAAAGGACCAGATGGAGTCAGAACTCCTTTTCACCAGAAAGCCAGAAGGGTGATGAGAAAACGCCAGGAGCTATGAGCCAATGAAAGGGGCCATAACATCACTAGCAAAACCTGAGATACTTTTAGGATCAAACGAGTGACACGGCAGGTGTGTAGGCACATGTCTATACTCTCAACTACTCCAGGAGCTGCGAAGATGCGGAAGAAAAGCACCTGAGCCCGGTTTGTGCCAGTCAAGCAACATAGTAAGATCATTTCTTTAAAAACAGGAAGGTCAGCACAAAATCCCTGTGGCCCACACAGTGAATTGAAGCCTGGTGTAGAACGTGTGCTTAGCATGTACCAGGCCCTGGGTTCAATCCCAAACACAAAGAGCAAAGGAAGTAACAGATTGTAAGTCAGTAAGTAGAACTGGAGAGGAAGAGTCAACAATGACATAAAGAAAGAAAGAAATGAGGGAAGAGAAAATTTCTTCCCTTAGAGTCAACTAATGGATTAAAAGGAATGCTAGCATTCAAAATAAATCACCTTACCAAGCTTAAGGTTTATAATAGATCCAGACATGAATTAACAAAAAATGCTAAATTCGGTAGGCAAAAGAAAATTTGGTGAGGAACAGGATATTTGTAGATAGTCTCTATTAATACAACAGTTATCGACTAACTTTACAAGAGAGAAATCTAGCAGGGATACCCTTCACCAGGTGGCCAAAGTCATCACTGCCAAGGGAAATCAGTAGCTATAAGCACTGAGTCCAGCTTTACTTCTGTCAGGAGGAAACACAGGCACACTCTACCAAAAAACACTATACAACTATGTGTCCCCACACTCACCACAAATGCCAAAGTCCCAAAACAGGAAGAGTGCACATGGTAGATTAAAACAGGATGAAGGAAATGCCAAGTGCAGTAAGCACATGATCTCGATTACATTAGATCTTTAAAGACAGGCAGCACAATAGGAGCAGAGCCTGCGGAGTAAATGATACACCCATTTCACTTTCTGACAAGAGACACATGGAGTGAGGTGTGGTGGTACCCTGCTGACATGGCAGCAGCACTGGGGAGGCTGAGGCAGGAGGACTGTGCTGGACCCCAGCTATGGTATAAGACACTGTCAGAAGTAGGGAAGGGAAGGAGGGAGCACTGAACTTGCCTGGTTACCACAGAGCTGCCTCTGCAGTGCACTGGCAAGGGGTTTCAGCCAACTGTACATAATATACTAAGACAACAAATAGTAAACTCTTCCCAACATCACAGAAAACAAAGAAAAGTGACTCCTGACAGACTAGGTCTCAGTTAGCAAGACAAAACAAAACAAAACACTTCTAAAAATAATATGAAGTTATCTTCACAGTCTCGAAAGACATGAGATTTAGCAAATAACATATTTAAAATCACTAATATAAAAGAATAATAAATCTGTCATCGTTAAAATAAAAGAATTCCTATTCTTCAAAATGCCAACATTAAGAATTTCAAAAGAAGTCAGGCATGGTAGAGCACACCTTTAGTCCCAGCACCAAAGGCAGAGGCAGGCAGATCTCTGGGAGTTTTTGAGGCTATTCTAACATTAGGGGACAAATGACACCATGGACAAGCACACATCACCAGGCAGCCTTATTATCCGCTAGGGAAATGCAAATGAAAACCACAATGAATTATTAACACCCCTATCATAAAAAGATAAAAGAGTCAAAGGATGAACCCTCCTAACTGCTAGTAGGTACCCGGTGGCAGCTTGGCAGTGTGTGTTAATTCTGAGTACATGGAAACCTATTACCCAGCAATGTTGATAACAGGTCCACTCCCAAAAGAAAGGTACATATATAGGAATGTTCACAGCAGTATTATTTCCAATAGTCCAATCGGAAAACAATTCGAGTAGCCACCAAATTACTGTCTATTCATGCAATGGAATGCTATACAGCCATGAAAGTGTATTGCTTTAAACACAGTGCAGATGAATCTCACAAACACCAATGTAAAAATAAGCTACCAGGAAAGAGTGATGTGTGATTCCAACAAACCGTCATAACTCATGACAGACTCAGGACCGTGCTTCCTTCAGCTAACCCACTGGAGGAGAAGGAAAACCCCTAAGGCAATGGCAGACCCTACAGCAGTGCTTCTCAGAACAGCTCTACCCAGCTCTGCAGACCCTATAGCAGTGCTTCTCAGAACAGCTCTACCCAGCTCTGCAGACCCTATAGCAGTGCTTCTCAGAACAGCTCTACCCAGCTCTGCAGACCCTATAGCAGTGCTTCTCAGAACAGCTCTATCCACCTCTGCGACGGAAACTGGGCACTTGCCCGCGTGCCCTTAAAGGCTTGTCCCAAACCCTCTTCTCCATTTTCGGCTTACTCCAACCCCACAGGGAAATGCACCTCCACTGGGCTTTGAGACTCTGTTGTCTTGCTTGGATCTTCCTGAGGTACTCCGTGCAGTAATTCACAGGGCAGAGCTGAGCTCACAAGCCACCCTGTTTTATATTAGAAGCCTTGGAGAGCTCTTGTCTTCCACATCAAAGCCCACTCCCTAGCCTTGGAGAGTGGCACACACAGTGTTTGATACACAGGAGACTTTTTTACTATTTTTATTCAAAACTGTGGCACTGACTGCCTAGCTGATCACCTTGCTTTCTTATCTTCCACCTCAAATTCATGCCAAATGCAATACACGAAAATGTCCTTTTACACCATCCACTTGTTGATACATGTTAAGTGTCCTAAAGAACAAGAACAAGAAACCAAAACCAGATCAATCGTGTAAAGGGGGCCGGTGCATGGGTCGCTCACGTGCAGCTCATGTGCAGCAGCCATGAAAACTAAACGCTTCACCACATGCAAACTCTTTTCACCAAACCCACTGACCAGAGTCTTACTCCTAGACCCATCTTGTCACAGGATTCCTGCAGTTTCCAGGGTTCTTTCCTTTCCCCTGCGCCTGGCTGGTCTCTGCTCGAGGTCTACATCTTACCTCAGTCCATATGAATATTACTTTTAAGATTAACAGCTGCTCTTGTTCACGTGGCACTGTCTACCCTTAAATTATGTACTTGTGTATAACACTGTATGATCTTCACAGTTAAGAAGCTGTATACCTCTTACATTTGTAACAGCAGTAATTAACATATATGGGTTACATTATACACAATCACAAGTTTTTACAAATCACCAAAGTAGGTCATCTTTACCAACTTCAAACTGAACAGGTTAGGCTTCTCAGCTATTGTAGTAACAGTGGACTTACACAAGCTTCCTCAATGAATGATGTCTAAACAGAGCCAAAGGGGCACTACAGAAAAGACTAAAGTCTAGGAGCGAGCCTTGAAAGAACAGACCAAGTATAGGATAGTCAAGAAGGAAGTGCCTCCCTGACCTGAGCCTCCTGACAAGTGCAGTACTAATAAACGAGAGTAGAGTCACTGTTAGCTGGTGTGGTCCTCACCTCATTTGTGAAAGAGGCCTAAAGCCACACTAGCACTGATGTTGAGGTAGGAGTCTGTATTGCTGTTAACGAATGGATGAATGTAAACAGACACATGGCTGAAACTGAACTTAGACATCATAAATTAATGCACTGTGCCTAACACAGGCTTGCCTCCTCCTGAAAGATAACTGACTGGACATGTGATGTTGGTAGGGATGCGATCAAAGCTTTCAAAGCTGCTCTTAGGTACTGCCATTTATTTAAGAATCTCGTACATGGACCACTTTACAGATTTGAAGAGTTCTTAATAAATTTCATATGAATGTTCTAAATTATCAGCTGTTTTCAATTTTTATACCAACAAGCAAAATATTTAATAAAATGGCTTTATAATTTTACATTACACTAAAAAAGAATAACTTAATTATTAAAATTTATTACACTTACTATGCTTTTAAAGAGAAAGAAATGATTTCCTTACTTTAGAAGAAACACATTTCCTGCATCTGCATCCACATGTGCTCTAACCAACATTCAAAGGAGTAGATCTTTACAGTATCTAAGGGGAAACTTTAAAAACAAATATAATCCTCTTCTCTGCTGTTATCTTAGTGTGTGTGTGTGTGTGTGTGTGTGTGTGTATACTATTAACTTTGTACTCTACTATACAAATGCAACACACAAAGAAGAGTAACACATCAGCTTACAACACAAAGAAGGAAACAAACCAATGTCATACCTGGGTTATTATTGACATTACTTTTGGGTGGTTTCTGAACTGGTCTGGGAAGCGTAGATTCAGTCAAAGCTTTATTTGCAGCAGCCTGTTGGGCCTTCTTTATACTGCTCCCTTCGGATTCCCATGTCTGCTCGCCAAGACTCAGTTGCACCGAAAACATCTTGGAAAAATCAGATAGACAGAGAAAACATAAAATTTTTCAGGTACCAAACCTGGTAGTCTGAGAAAACAAACACACACACACACACACACACACACACACACACACACCCCAAAGACACCAGAGAAGAAAAATTGGTGGTCTGAGAAAACACACACACCACAGAACCAAAATCGTACCAGAAGTATATTAGAAATCGTTTGTAACAATAACAAATCATATTCTACCTATGAAAGAATCTTAGTTTGTACCAAACTGTCTGATCTTATTCAAAGACATAGTAGTAGCTCTAAATACATTTTTAATGGACTAGACCAAGGCAAAACTCTTTTCCAAAATAGAATCACACTGCTAATATTGTTCAAACAGTCCTGGGAAAACATGCAACAGATAAGAGAAATTAACAGAAGTCAAGTGGCCATGGCCCTCACACCTTCATACATTCAGTGTCTTGAACACCATTCAGTTCTCACAATGTGCCCTTAACCAGCACACAAGTCTATCCAGGCTAACTCCATGAACATTTCTCAGATCTTCCTCATCTTTCTGGAAGAAGACTGCACTGAGCCCACTCTTTCATCATGCTTCACTTAGATGTGATAACCTAAACTTACTACTGCTAAAACAACCTGTATTGGTTTGAAGGAAAATGGCCTCCCTGGACATATTTTGAATATGTGGTCCCAGCTGGTGGAACTGTTTGGGAAGGATTAGGTATGGTCATGCTAAAAGAAGTACATCACTGGAGACAGCTCTGAGGTTTCTAAAGTGTTGGCTCTCTCTACCTTCTGTCTGTGGACTGAGAAAGCAAACAGAGGCATGAGAGGCTGCCATTCAAGTCCAGCCTGAGTGACAGTGAAACACTACCTCAAAGTAAAAATTGAAAAGTGAGGTGGCAAGGGCAATGGCTCATTCTGTAAAGGATTTGCCATGTAAGTGTAAGAACATGGGTCAGTAAACAGTATCCACATAAAAAGCTAGGTAGTGGCCCATGCCTGCCAGATGGGGCTTGCTGGCCAGATAGTCTTGCCCCATCACTGAGCTCCAGATTCAATGAGAGAGCATGTCTCAAAACGTAAAGTGGAGAGCAATAGAGAAAGACAACCAGTGTGAGCCTCTGGTCTCAACTGGACACATATATACACAGCACACATGCACACCAACACACACACACACACAATTTCTAAAAATAAGTTTAAAAAAATAAAAATGAAACTCTCTAAACTTAAGAGCTAGCCACATCATCTTACCCATCCTTCAACTGTCACCATTTTTCCAAGCACAGAAGTTCTGTATGTCCATTCCCATTTCTCACAGATCTCCCCCTTCTGCATCCCACATCCCATCCACATACTTCCATTGAGTACACAATATTACTTTTTATCTTTAAGTTTTCAGATAAAGTCACAGAATAAACAGACCACTTACTACTTTGTAGTAATAATTGAAAAATGTTTATTAATTTTAAAATATATCTCTGTAGCAAAGTGATCTCTTAGAAAATTATATTTCTTAAAATGTATTTTGTTTATATGGGTGTTTTACAGATGCTTGAAGACAGCAGAAGACAGTGTCAGGTCCTCTGAAAGTAAAGATGTTTGTATGCCACCATGTGGTGCAACTGAACCTGGATCCTCTACAAGAACAGCAAATGCTCTTAATCACTGAGCCATCTCTCCAGCCCTAGAAAATACCTCAATAACTGATTAAAGCTAGTGTGATCAGCATTAATACCACCCAACAACATATGTCTCTAGATAAAACTCAATGAAAAGCACACATCAACAACTATATTCTACTCTTGGCCAAAAAATTTTAACCTGCATCCATTCATGTGGGGAAAGTATAAAGTCTTAATTATGGGACATGCAATAAGATAACCAGCTGAGACTTCAAAAAGATCAGTCATGGAATAAAAAGAAAGCAAGGAGATTATTATATATTAAAGATACAAGAGATGTGATAAGATACAGCATAAGATCCTTAATTAGATTTGTGGTGGACATTTTGAAAGAAATAGAAAGCATTTACACAGCCACTGGAGAGGTCTGCCCATGGAGTGTGGTAAGGCTTAAACAAGTCCCCAACAGTTTGTGTGATGGTCCTTAAGAAAAGATGAGGTCACAAGGAGTCGACGGCCTCCCAGAAGCACGCCCACTGGCAGAGTGATCTGTTCTAGAACAAGCTACCTCCTACAGACAGTGGGTCTGTTCTAGAACAGGCTACCTCCTTACAGACAGTGGGTCTGTTCTAGAACAAGCTACCTCCTACAGACAGTGGGTTCGTTCTAGAACAAGCTACCTCCTTACAGACAGTGGGTCTGTTCTAGAACAGGCTACCTCCTACAGACAGTGGGTCTGTTCTAGAACAGGCTACCTCCTACAGACAGTGGGTTCATTCTAGAACAAGCTACCTCCTTACAGACAGTGGGTTCATTCTAGAATAGGTTACCTCCTACAGACAGTGGGTTCATTCTAGAACAGGCTACCTCCTTACAGACAGTGCGTTCATTCTAGAACAGGCTACCTCCTTACAGACAGTGCGTTCATTCTAGAACAAACTACCTCCTACAGACAGTGGGTTCATTCTAGAACAGGCTACCTCCTACAGACAGTGGGTTCATTCTAGAACAAACTACCTCCTACAGACAGTGGGTTCATTCTAGAACAAACTACCTCCTTACAGACAGTGCGTTCATTCTAGAACAGGCTACCTCCTACAGACAGTGCGTTCATTCTAGAACAGGCTACCTCCTACAGACAGTGCGTTCATTCTAGAACAGGCTACCTCCTACAGACAGTGGGTTCGTTCTAGAACAAGCTACCTCCTTACAGACAGTGGGTCTGTTCTAGAACAGGCTACCTCCTTACAGACAGTGGGTCTGTTCTAGAACAGGCTACCTCCTACAGACAGTGGGTTCATTCTAGAACAAACTACCTCCTACAGACAGTGGGTTCATTCTAGAACAAGCTACCTCCTACAGACAATGGGTCTGTTCTAGAACAAGCTGCCTCCCTACAGGCAGTGGGTTCATTCTAGAACAAGCTAGCTCTCTATGGTTCATTCTAGAACAAGCTAGCTGTCTACAGGTAGTGGGTCTGTTCTAGAACAAGCTGCCTCCCTACAGGCAGTGGGTCTGCTCAAGAACAAGCTGCCTCCTGCTCTTGTACTCTCATGTCCACCTGGCTCTAAGCACATAATAAGAGAGAAAGAAGGTTCTCACCACAGTCTCTTGATCTGAGTCTTCCCAGACTCCAGTCATATAAATTTCTTTATAGATTACCCAATCTCTGGCTTTCACTTAGAGTAGCTTCAAGCAGACTAATAAAGACTATATTAAATAGGATAAATTATGGCAATACTGCAGTTATAATAAAGGGGTGTTTAATCTTAAGACAGATACATCTAAGTATTCAAGTATACAAAGTTAAAACTGAAATTTACTTTCAAACAGAAGGAAAAAGCAGAGGTGTATTCTGAGGAAGCAAGAAATACAGTAATATGACATACATGAAGGCTACTACTCTTCGTGGTGTTCTGCAGCTTCTATTTTTAGAACAGAGCTGGAAAGCACAGTCACTGAAAATGCACTAGATGTGGTGCTGCACACCTCTAATCCCAGCACTCAGCTGGCAAAGGCAACCCATCTCTGTACAATTGAAGCCAGCCTGGCCTACAAAGTGCATTCCAGAAAAACCAGAGCTACAGACACCCTTAAAAAAAAAAATGTATACATAGTTGTTTAAAGTTATTATTTTTCTTTTATTATAATTCAATTTAAAATTTGTGAGGCTAGAGAGATGCTTCAGACAGTTAAATGGCTACCCACTCTTGCCTCTTGCAGAGAACTCAGGTTTGGTACCCAGCAACTACAAGGTAACTTACAACTGTCTCAAATTACAATTCTAGAAGATCTGACATCCTCTGCTGACCTCCAAGGGCACCAGGCATGCATACAGTATATTTTCATTGATGCAGCCAAAACACCAATTCACATAAAATTAATTAAAAACTAAATCTCAATTTAAAATTTATACTTAAATTATTATCTTTATTACTTTCAACCTGATTCAAAAGTAAAATTCATTGATGATTTGTTCCTTTTCCCAAATTTTGGTATTTAACAAAACTTATGACAGAAAGATACGTTTAAAGACCATGAAATTCTGTCTCCCGTGAGCACACCATGAGTATCCCCACAGACTCAAGGGGAGTTAAACAGCGATTCTCTTTTCCACTCGGTCCTTACCCACTCGTGCTCCAGAACACTGCTTCCATTGTTCCCCCAGTCGCTCCAGTTGAAGCTCTCATTAGCTTCTTTGTCTTGCCTTACATACCCAGCTGCCCAGGAAATCGGCCACATTAGTGGTATCCATGGAAATAAGAGAAGAGAGACTTTGGAAAGCACACACAAGAAATATAGTCCACTGTGGACTGAGTATTTGTGTTCCCTTCTCTCACTCTTACATTGAAACCCTAATACTGGACATTACAGTACCAGGGAGGATTCTAGGAGGTAAAGTCACAAAGGTGTGGTCTCCATGACGGAACTAGTTTTATCAAAGAACCTGAACTTGTGAGGATATGGCAGGAAAGCAGCATCTTTCAGCCAGAAAGAGGCCCTGACCAGGAAATTAATTAGTGGTACCCATATCAAATTACTTCCCAGACTCTAGAACTATGAGAAATGGATTTCTCTTAACCAATCTCAATCTAGTTAATGGTACTCTGTTAAAGCAGACTGAGCAAAATAGTTTGGAAAACTTACTAAACATGAGCTAGAAAAGTGAAAAAAAAATCACTTGAGAAAATATGACTTCTTGCCGAAAGATATAAAATATATGTGGTGTTTCAATGAGAATTCCCCATAGGCTCATATATATTTGAACGGTTGGTCCCAAGTGGTAGAATGGTTTGGGAAGGGTTGGGAGGTGTGGCCTTGTCAGAGCAAGTGTGTCACTGGAGGTAGGCTTTGAGGTTTTAAAAGCCCAGGCCATCCCCAGTTAGCTCTCTCTATGCCTCCTGCTTGTGCATCAAACCTAAACTCTGACCTCCTCTGCTCCAGGCCTCTGCTCCAGGCCTCTGCTGCAAGAGTCTTTTTAAAAAGAGGGGAGGGGTGTGGGTGGGGGAGGGGAAAGGGAGGGCAAAAAAAGGGGACAGAACCTAAGGACCTGTAACATGCTCATAAAAATCTCTCAGAAGAAAAAGAAGAAACAAAAACCATTGGAAATTTGTGGTTAAAAAGGAGCTCATCACTGAGAGAGGAACAATTCAGAAATTGACACTAAGACAATATTCTCAGTGAAGTGACAGACTGGAAATCATGGAACACAGGGGAGAACTCTAAGGTCAGCTGGAATGCTCAACCAGTCCTTTCCCGAGGTAGGGAGGGTGCAACTAATCAGATAGTGAAGACTGACAGGATCTCATCAGAAGCCATGGCAACCAGAAGTAGGAAGGAGGATATGTTTACAAAGCTGAAAGAAAAGAGCAAAACAAAACAGCAAAAACTCAACCAAGAATTTTACAACCAACAAGCCACACTTCTAAAATGGAGGAGAAATTTAAAAAATAATCAGAAAGGCAAGGGAATCTAGTACTGACAGCATGATAAAGAAAGTCATTCCTGCTGAAATTAAAGAACACTAGTCAGTAATGCAGATGCATACCATGACATATAAGATTTCTAGTAAGGCAAAATCATGCATAATATTAAATCTACAGAACTGTACTGCTCCTTTGTAACTCCACTTCCTTTTCTATGATATAGTAGACAACTGCTTAAAATTACAAACACACCAAAAAATGGAATATAATAAACCTTCAAAGCAAATAATCTACTAAAAACAAGTGAAATATTTGAAAAAACACTCGATTAAAAATACCCACTCACATTAACAAGACACAGTGGTCTTGTTAATCCCAGCACTCTAGAGGCAGAGGCTGGTATATCTCTGTGATTTTGAGGCCAGCCTGGTCTACAGAGTGAGTTCCAGGACAGCCAAGGCTATGTAGAGAGACTGTGTCTCAAAACATAAATAAAAATAAAACCTACAACCACAAAAACAAACAAAACAAAACCAACCTGAGAGAGGTGTAGCTACACACCTAGAGGATTAATTACACTTAGTAAAACTAGCCGGTTGTACTGGCTCGGGCCTGCCTTGCAGACCCAAAGGCCAAGGCTAAAAGGACTGTCCATATCGTCAGGCCACATGGGATTCAGAAATTGGGATGGGGGAGAGACTCTGTTTTACAAAGAAAAGAAAGCCAGTCAGAGATTGATCCCATCCCATGAACTCCTGCAGGGCACCCGGGAGTAGGAGGCACAGGCAGGCAGATCTGTGAGTTCCAGGACAGCCATGGCCACACAAAAACCCTGCCTCGAATGTGAGTTCCAGGACAGCCACGGCTA
>JADRCH010000109.1:1417120-1435028 GCA_019843965.1 Rhynchomys soricoides | reverse complement strand
TAGATATATATTGTAGAAGCATGTAGAATACATCTGTAGATATATATGCAGTCATAAGGAAGTAGTCTTGTACATCGGGTTTTTAATTCACATTTACAGCACTGTAACTTTAGTCTTCTCAGATGTTGGGATTTTAACTGACACTGACTTCTGTGTCACCTTTGAACTAACCCAGAATGTCCGTGGCAGTGGCTTTTCACCCACCCCTACACTGAGACGTTTAGGAGCTGAATTCTTCACTCTCTTGCAAGCCCAGTGGTTCTCAGAATGACTGTGCCACACAACCTTCCAGTACTTCAATCGTGGAAATGCGTGAAATACAGCTGTATATCATAATTTCACTTACAACTTGGCGCTTCCCTAATGATATCCCACTAGTGTTTGGATTTTTTCTGCACTCTTAAGTTACTAGTAAAGTTAACCATTTTATGTTATGGCTCACTGTGAAGGGCCTCTGCTGGTTTTCATGGATTGTTTCGTATGTTATTGCTATCAATGTTGTTCTATAAAATAAAAAGTCTGAGTTCTATCATGCTGCTCCATTCCATGCGCATGCACCTGTAGTCCTGGCTACCTGGAAGACTGAGGCAGAAGCAGCTCTTAAGCTGAGGACTTCAGAACCAGTCTGAGCAACACAGGGAGACCCTGTCACAATTAAAAATAATAAATATAAATAGAAAAATGAAAGAGGAAGGAATCTACTTAACTCATAAGCACTGTAAGGTTAAGGTTTAAATGCAAGCTCTGGTAGATATATGAGGTATTACTTCCGGTAGATATACGAGGTATTACTTCTGGTAGATATACGAGGTATTACTTCCGGTAGATATATGAGGTATTACTTCCGGTAGATATATGAGGAATTACTTCCGGTAGATATATGAGGAATTACTTCTGGTAGATATATGAGGAATGACTTCTGGTAGATATATGAGGAATGATTCTGGTAGATATATGAGGAATGACTTCTAAATACTCAAGCTTATTATCCTATCCTATGGTTTCCTTTATCTCATTTATAGATACATTTAACTCTTTTAGTTTTTATTTAATCTCCCATTAATCAAGGCCAAAAAACTTTCAGGATCTAAGCATAACACATGTAAGTTCACTGGTTTCTGCTAAAGCAGTAATAATATATGGAGAATGCATAAAAGAAAGAGCAACTTAGGAACTTCGTGTACAAACTTAGAGTGCGGTTTCCTATACAAAGCAAGACTTTTAAGTTTGTGAAGCTCTAAACAGGAAAATAATATGGTATAATGCTTTGATCACGAATACCATGCTTAAGAAATGGTTTCTTAAGAAAGCTAAAAATACTCATTAAAGCACAAGCAACAAGATGAATCGAGGCAAACAGACTGAGAGCCAATACAGCTAATGGCTGACACAGCTGGTCTGATGCGTTCGACATCCTAAATGTCCTGCAAACTAAAACAAAACTAGTCATTATTATTCTGAAGAGAATAAAAATAGATAAGTCTAGATAGGTTTAGGAAAACCTACCTTCTATGTAATTCACTATGGATCATGCAAGGAAGCACTTTATAAAATACATCTTCAATTCATCCCACTATAGAAAACTTGACGATCTGATGCTGCAATCAATTTTAGTTCTCATTACCATGGCATGAACTATCCCAAGCACAAGAAACAGACAGATTACTGGATATATTTAAAAAGCAGAAACAGGCAGATACAGTAATGCACGTCTGAAATCCCAACACTCAGGAGGCTGCAAAAGGACCATGAGTTCAAGGCCAACCTGCACCATATAGCTAGACCCTGTGTCAAAATACATAAATAAATCAAACATGATAGATAGACGATAAATGAAATCAAATGTTAAAAATAAAAAAGTCATTGATATGGTAAAATGTTGTCTAATCAAATAACATTTACATTAAATGTGCAATTTTCATTCTATAATACTATGAACTCACATTAATAATGCAAAAAGTATTAAAAGCATATCTGTTACAATGTGAACATTTTATAGATGAAAATGTTTAGCTGTGTAATCTTTAAATATAATTTATATTTATGCAATCCTTGTTTGAAGATAAAACGTAATATAAATCCTTTTTAGGAAGTACCAAGTGGTAAAATATCGTATAAACCTTTAATTTCATTTATTTGAACTTTTCTTTCATAAAATTAATATAATTCTAATGAACACTTTATGACAAGTTTGGTGCAAGATTCTGTTTGATAAAGCTTCATAACTAAAATCAAAATGCTTAAAGATGGCAGCTTTGAAAATAATTATAGTTATTGGTTTCTTTTACAACTTTTAAACAGTTTGTTTGTTTGTTTAGGACAGGGTCTTGGTATGTAGAGCAGGTTGGCCTGGAACTTGCTACTAACCCCAAATTGCTCCTAAATTTCTAACTTCAGCCTCCAAGATGCTGAGATTACAGACATGAACCACCACCCTGCTCCTGTTCTTGTTAATCAGAAACCTTATTAGTTAATTAAAAACCTCAGAGTTCAGAGTTAAATAATAATTTTGAATTATACCAACATATAATTATATATAACATAAAGATGCCAGTGTTATATATGTAACACGAGGATGCCAGTGTTACATATGTAACACGAGGATGCCAGTGTTACATGTGTAACAGGAGGATGCCAGTGTTACATGTGTAACAGGAGGATGCCAGTGTTACATGTGTAACACGAGGATGCCAGTGTTACATGTGTAACACGAGGATGCCAGTGTTATATAACACATGGATGCCAGTGTTACATATGTAACACGAGGATGTTAGTGAAAGGGATACAGTGATTCATAATATTTTATGTTTCTTAAAATTATATATAATATGTATAACATATACAGATACAATTTAATTAAGGTTACACAACTTGGGGTGATAAAGCTCCCACCAAAACCAAAGATCACCTAACAAAGACCTTAATGCTAAGCATGGAAACCTCTTTTCCAGTTGTTGGTCAAAGGAGTTCAAGAGAACCTCAGAACAATATAGGCTATCTCTGTAACCCTCTCTTTTCTCCCAGAAAAAGGTCAGACCCTATTGCTGAAAACAGCTGATCCAGAACTTACATAGACCAGGCTGGCTTTGAACTCACAGGGATCTACCTACCTCTGTCTCCCAAGTGCTACAATTGAAGTTGTGAACCACTATGTCCCACTGTATTGTATATATTTTAAATGATATTACTAATATATCATGAAATGTGCTTCATGGGATTTGAGTAGCTAAAACAGTAATACTCTCTTTCAAATTAAATAAAATTAACAGTAATAGGTTTCACAATGTAAGACTGCCATTGGAGAGAGCCACAGCAGTCATTCATATAAATGTGACTTTGAGAAAGTAATAAAGTCTTACTTTCCATTCAGTAAAAGACACTAAAAGGTTTTTCTCAGTAGATGGTTATACATAAGCTATAAGATGCTATTATCAATGATTAATGATCTATCGCTAATATAAATTATTTGTAATTATTAAAACTATTGATACCAGCACTCGGAAGGCAGAGGCAGGCAGATTTCTGAGTTCGAGGCCAGCCTGGTCTACAGAATGAGTTCCAGGACAGCCAGGGCTACACAGAGAAACCCTGTCTAAAAAAGAAAAAAAAACTATTGATAATAATTTTATGAAATTTTTATGTGTTTCTGAATGCACACATTCTAAATCAAGAGGTTCTATCGGGAGACTGATCCCCTCACATTCTTCAGTACCCTTTGATACTTGTTACATCTCTGATGCTCATCACTATTTTCCACCTTGGGGCACTGGAACAACTTACATTTCTCTCCACTGAAAAATCCCCAACTATCATATAAATTTATACTTACTGCGTTTCTCCTATCTACATAAGAAAATGTTCTAGCTGAATTGATACGAAATTCACTTGCATACAACTTGGATACAACTAGAATAAAACTTGAATTAAAATATTTATAAAACATATGTATAAAATTTACAAAAGTAACTATCTCAAACAAAAATATAAATATACTCTGTATTTTTAGATATATTTTCACAAATATTCTAAGCTCTCTGAGTCTTGACTATTCAAACTAAAAAGATAATTTTTTTTGTTTTTTTTCAAGACACGGTTTCTCTGTGTAGCCCTGGCTGTTCTGGAACTCACTCTGTAGACCAGGCTGGCCTCGAACTCAGAAATCTGCCTGCCTCTGCCTCCCAAGTGCTGGGATTAAAGGTGTGCGCCACCACTGCCTGGCTAAAGATAATGTTTTCAACATATAAGTAAAAATCTGTCTCCAAAAGAGATGTCTAGTAGGAGACACGAGTATACGATCAACAAATACTACAAATTACAGTGTGGTGGGCACTGTGCCAAGGCTGACAGAGAGTCCTGTCACACAGGGGTATGGAAAGATACAGGTTTTAAAGGACTGTAATAACGCTAGTTAAAGAAAACAAGATTTCATCAAGGTCAGAAGACAAAGACAGCTGAAGCTTTCCAAACACACACGAAAGTACAGCAACCATACATCTGTAATTCCAGCCCTTGGGAAGATGAGGCTGAAGGACTATAAGCCTCCCGTGAAGGACCTGGCCTCCGAAACGGAAAGGGAAAGAAAAAGGCTGGGGTATAGTCCACTTGCACATGGCTCCGTGTAGACCCCAGTCCATGGAACTGATCAAGTGAATCACAAGCAGAGTGAAGGATGACTGGGGCCTGGAGAAATGACTTGGTGGTTAACAGCACTGGCTACTATTCCAGAGGAGCAGGGTTCAATTCCCAGCACCCATATGATGGCTCACACCTGGATATAAACTCAGTCACAGGGGATCCAATGTCCTCTTCTGACCTCTACTGGCATTGCATACATGGACTGCGCAGGCAAAACCACCATACACATAAAAGGTTACAAAAAGTTTTTTATTTAATTTTATTTAACTATTTTTTACTTACTCACTTTACATCCCATTCACTGCCCCCTCCCACAATCCTTCCCCTCTCCCTTCCTCTTCTCCTCTAGGTAGGTGGGGGTCCCCCTGGGTATTCCTCCCTACCCTGGCACTTAAAGCCTCTTCGAGGCTGGGGCTTCCTCTCCCACTGAGGCAAGACAAGGCAGCCCAGCTAGTAGAACATATCCCAAGTACAGCCAGAAGCTTCTGGGATAGCCCCCATTCCAGTTGTTCAGGACCCACAGGAAGGTCAAGCTGCATAGCTGCTACATCTGAGCAGGGAAGCCTAGGTCCAGCCCATGTGTGGGAAAGTACATCACATTTAGTTTCTCTTGCTGGTCTTATAAAAGAATTAAGTTAACCACATTCCATTTATAATTTACAATGTAAAACTGCATCCCAAACTCATGTTTTGAGATTCTGAGTTAAGTTGTTCATAGTGGCACACACCTTTAATCCAAGAGTTGGAGGAAGAGGCAAACAAATAAGCAAGTGAATCTGAGTTTGAGACTAGCCTGGACCCCATAGTGAGCTCCACAACAGGAGCCTGAGCTATACAGAGAGACCCTGTCTCAAAAAAAAAAGATACTGAGTTAAACAGTGTATGTATGCATCATTATAATTGGTGTCTGTATAGACAAAGGATGAAACATTAAATCTTGGCTAATGGTTATTATCAAGAAATCAAGTGAAATCATATGTTTGCCCTCAAACAGAATGCTACACTTTATTCATGTTTACATGTCACAGTTAGTCAGAAAACTAGTCAAAAGGTGAAAACAGCTGAGATATCTATCAGTGGGTGGACAAACAATACACACACACACACACACACACACACACAAAGGAGTTTTTCCTATTCAATTTTCAAAAGGAAGAAAATTCTGATATATACTTTAAAAACCTTTAAAAACATTGTACTAAATTAAGCTACTAACAAAAGAACAAATATACACAATTATATTTCTCTGAAGGTAAGCGTAATCAAATGCAGAGTCAGAAGACACAATGATGGCAACCTAAGCTCAGGGGAAGAGCATCGGGAGAAGCTAGCATTTAACTACATTTCCAGTTTGGGAAACTACAAGAAGATGGGCTACAGCAATGGGCATGGTAGGTGAGCACATAACTAGTGCCACAGGCCTGCACACGGCACCATGGTCTCCCTCCACAATCGGGTACATTTCAATTCGAGAATTAACGAAGGAAAAGACCCCACGACTACAAGTCCCTTCCTTTTGAAACGCATTTTCAGTTAGAACAGACTGCTGAGGCAGCAGTGTCCTCTTCATTAAAGACGCTGCTCTCTCTTCTGGCTGGAGGAAATGTCCACATGCCTCACATCCACTCATATCTTTAATTTGTTCAGGGCTGAAGATGGAGCTTAAAGTACAGAGTTTGACCAGTACCATGGGGTGCATCCATTGACTTGAGCTGTTTTGAAGATTTCCAGTTAGGATCTCTGATTTCCAGCCATTAATTACAGTGGTTCCTCTAAGGTCTCCTCCACTTGTAGTCTACCGGCCACACGCTCCCTGAAAACCCTAGGCCCACAGTGGGATGCTGTTGCCCTCTCGTGGGCCCCAGCGTCTTTAGGACTTTCCATCCTTCTGAACGCTTCCCTCTGAACACGCAGAATTTGTCCAGGTTCAAGGTCACTCCTTCCTTCGCGGGTCTTACCTGCTGTCAATCCTGGCTAGTATTTTAACCTCAGGCACTGCACTCTTTGTTTCTAAGAGCTCTAAGAGCTCCATCCGTGTATATTTTACACTTTCCTCCTATTTCCACATCATTTCCCTCTCCTTTCTAAAAGATTTAGAGAATACTGATAGCAGCTCTTTTATACCTTTGTCTACAAAATCAGTCTTTCCAGTCTTTTTTCAGTCTTAGCTATTAATTATATTTTTTTAAGTGAAAGTAACATAAGATCAAATTAATTTATTAGGAGCAAACAATCCCCCAACTTTACAATTCACAGCACTTTACAACCACTACCGGATCTAACTGCAGAACACCGTTTTCTCTCCAAAAGGGAACTCCATGCCCGTCAGCAATTCCTCTAGACCAGCAGTTCTGAACCTGTGGGTCACAACACCTAGAGGGATCACATCTCAGATAGTTACATTATGATTCAGAACAGGGGTGAAACTGCAGCTATGAAGTAATAACAAAGTAATCTTATGGTCGGGGTTCCACAACATGAGCAACCGCATTAGTGGGCCACGGCGTGAGGAAGGTGAGAACCGCTGGCGGACCCTGGCAACCACGCATCCCTATTCCGCCGCTCTAGATTACCTATCCTGGATATTTCATACAAGTGAAATCATAGCGTATGTGACTCTGTGTGCCTGATCCTTTAACACACTTTTAAGACTCGCCTGCAGTATGACATGTACTGATACATTTTTATGTCAAGGCTCTGCTTCATGAAGTAGAAATATCACAATTTGTTTATCCACCCACCCATAGATCCTCGGTCCATTTCTCATCTCTCTACTGAAAACTACTATGAAGGTACAGGGCGGCCGGTTTGTAACCCCCTGGGATATGTTTTAGATAAAAATCGCCAGATCCTGACAACTCCACCCTTTCGTCTGAGGAACGCTCCAACTTTTCCATGGAAGATTCATCTTTTAAAACTCCCATTATAAGTATATGGAGCTCAAATTTTTCCAGCCCTGGCAAAGATGTGTTGATCTCTTGACTCTAGCTATCACTCTAGCACGTGGGCCTTTTCACTTCTTTGGTCATATATTTTTACATATGTTTTTACAGTCAAGTATTTTTTTTCACGGGCAACTTGGTGTCTTGTATACCCTTTACAGAGCTATTTTACCCCCCCGTTCCCCCCCACACACACACTTTTCACTTGTTGAGTTATAAATTTTAGTTTGGAGGGGGGATGGGGAGAAGCCTTTAAACACATGTATTTGCTACAGGGCTCAGATCAGCCTTCAACTATACTCACAAAAAGACTCACATCATCATGCTGAGTAGCAAGAACGACAGGCAAGCACTATCACAACTCAGTTCTTAAATCTAGAACACGCAACCAAGTTTTGTGAATGTGTAAGGAAGGAAGGAACTAATTCCACTGTTTTATGTTCAAATTCAAATGTCCCAGAATAACCTGAAGAGATTATTCTTTCCCTGCTGAAGTCTTGTTATTCTTGTCAAAAGGAAAGAACAGAACCCAAAACTGCATACTGGTTTATTTCTATGTTGCCAATTTCATTCTATTGGTCCATAAACCATCTGTACTGCGAATATCTTCCTGTCTGGATTACTGCAGTATAATTTCAGGTGGAAAATAAGAGTTCTCCACTTTGTTCCCTTTCGATGCTCAGGTTTGAGCCTGTTCTTACTGTGTGTGCCTGAAGAATACCTTTTACATTTCATTATCGTGCTGATAAAGATTGCACTGAGTCAGGAAGCTATACAAGATGGTGTCACCTTAGCTATGTTAGCATTCTAGTTACAGATGCAGTGTTCTTCTACCATCTAGGTCTTGATTTCTTTCAACAATGTTTTGTGGGTTTCAGTGTATGGGACTTCATAAGCAAGTCTACTCCTTTATAGGTACTATTAAAAGTGGATTTTAAAACATTTATTTAGTGTTGGGGAAAGCACATACCACAGCAAATGTGTAGAGGAGTCGTGTTTCTTTCCACCATGTGGGTTCTGGGGATTGAACTCCTGTCCTCAGGCTTAGCAATCTGTACTTTATCAGCCATCTTACCGGCTCAGAAACAAATTTTTAATTGAGATTGTTCATTACTTATGTACAGAAACAACTATTTTTATATGCTTTATGTGCATTCCAATTTGGTTATTGACTTTGAGTTCTGTGTGCATGGATTCATGGATATTTTCTGAACAGAAAATCATCTGCAAATGGTTTTATTTCTTCCAAGTGCACCTACATTTCTTTTTCTTGTATAAGTGCTCCTGCTATAATTTCTACTACAGTTGACTGAGAGTTTTAAAATAGGTGCCCCCTTGTCTTCTTGTTCTTGATAAGATGAAGAGTTTCAGTCTTTCACTATGGAGTTTGTGGTGGTTTGACTAATGGTCCCCAGAGGCTCAGATATTTAAATGCTTCCTCATCAGAAAGTGGCACTGCTTGAGAAGGATTAGAAGGTGTGGCCTTGTCGGTGGAAAGTATCAGTGGAGATGGGAGGAAGGGGAGAGAGCTTTGAGGTTTCAAAAGTCCAAGCCAGGCTCAGTGGCTCTCTTCCCCTGCATGAGGATCGGAATATAAACCTCTCAGCTACTACTCTAAGACCATGTCTGCCTACAGGCTGCCATGCTGCCATGCTGCCATGCATCCCTTTTTAGGGCATGCACTAAACCTGTGAAACTGCAAGTCAGCTTCAATGAAATGCTTTCCTTTATAAGAATTGCTGTGGTCATGGGGTCTCTTCACAGCAACACAACAGTGAGCGAGAAAGAGATGGATGTCAGCTTTGGGTTTCCAAAAATGCTGAATGTTGAGGAAATCCATCATTTTCTTCGTGATCTTCCTTTGTAATACAGGTACCCTCTGAGCACCACTCCCACTATTAATAAGCCACTGTCCTAGTTTCACTTCTAGTGCTGTTAGAAAATAGTTTAAATAAAATAAACCTCTTGGAGAGGAAGGACTTATTTTGGCTCCCACTTCCAGCACAGGGAAGTCAAGACTGGGGGGCCAGCAGCTGGTCACATCACATCAACCCTCAAGCACAAGGAAGTGGATACTCGCATGCGCTGTTCAAGCCATCCGGTCTAGAGTCTTCTTCCCACAGTGATTAGTGTAAGGGGCAAAAGGGGTTCCTGGAGCTTCAGACTGGAAAATGAGGGTCCTGAAGCCAATCTGGCCAAAGTGGCTCCTTTCTCCACCATAATCCACCCAGATTCCTGCCCTCTACTCTCCTTCTACCTCTTCCCAGAGTCTGGCAACAACAGCAACATTATTAGTAAAATTAATGGTGATAATAACAGTAACAGGGTCAGAGCCAAGCAATATGGTCCACTAACATAGCAGTTCCTCGCCGCAAGCCTGTGAGACAGGCAAGGCATCCTGTAAACTCCAGGCCTGACACATAATAACTATGATTACAACCACACTTGTGCCCTAAGGGCCCCAGTGCTCATCTGCACTCCTCTTCACCTCCTTTTCCAACTCGTGTTCCCAAGCTTGGATCTTTGTAAACTCTCTGGGGCAGTGCCGCCGCCGCCACCACTGTCCGCCACAGACTTCTCTAACCCCCACGACAGCCTGGTTTCCCTCAAGCATCTAAACACTCACGCACGCACGCACGCACGCACGCACGCACGCACGCACGCCCTGATTCAGCCACCCGCTAACACTACCCAGCACAGGCATCTTACTCACTTGGACTGCTACCGCTTAATGTTAAGCTACATTTCTTTCCCTGTGAAGTTATAGTCAGGAAGGCAGGTCATAAATATGCAGCCCCTGCTTCTCTGCTCTACCCTGGGAGCTAGTCAATCCCTTTAGTCACCTGAACAATTCACTTTAAAAGGATGACTATAATTCAAGGACTCACAAATAGAGGAGAGGGTAGCAGTAGACACAAAGAAGCAATTCACAAACAGGCCACAGCACAACAAGAAAAAGCGAATGGAAGAAACTCGCAAACAGAGTGAGACAGACTGGCAGGAGATGTCACACAGGAAGGAAACGGGCATCCCCTATCCTATTATTAAATGTAACTGGGGATTTTCATACTTATACACAAACCTCTCAGATAACCTCTGACTAGCATTTAACTCCTAGTAAGTTATAACTAGAAAAACAGACATGTAAAAACTTACTGTGACACTAACTAGAACATAAAATCTGCCCAACATTTGGGCTCAATTATGTTTTAGGACTTCTAAACTGAAGATGGTGAGATCACTCCAGAACTTTATATGTACTATAATGCCAGTTTGTAAAAACAACATATTCACAAAGAAATATACCTTCACAGGAAAAAATGTGCCAGGCAGTGGTGGCACACGCCTTTAATCCCAGCACTCGGGAGGCAGAGGCAGGCAGATTTCTGAGTTCGAGGCCAGCCTGGTCTACAGAGTGAGTTCCAGGACAGCCAGGGCTACACAGAGAAACCCTGTCTCAGAAAACCAAAAAGAAAAAAAGAAAAAGAAAAAATGCTCAAGGGTCCACCCCCAAAAATGCTAGCAGTGATTACCTCTGTAGCAGTGATTACCTCTGTGGCCGAATGTGGAACTTTCGGTGGCTCTTTTCCTTCATCCACACCATCCATTTTTCTATAGCATAAGCCACACATGTACAACATACCCCCCAGCATAATATTTTTATTCATTATTTGGGAATTTAATACACTGCACCCTGATCACACTTGCTTCCCATTCCTCCCACTCTTGGGCCCTGCCCCCTAAAAAGATCCACCAAGCTCCCCCAAGCTCATTTAGTGTTACCCATACACTCAGGGAAGTCAAACTCTGAGTGGCCAGTCCCTTAAAGAAAACTAAGTCATGCACCACGCCGCAACCACCCTCCCATGGAAGCCATCAAATGTGAAGAGCTACACTTCAGCATCTTTATATTATAGTTTTAAAGGACTCTTTTTTTTGGTTTTCCAAGACAGGGTTTCTCTGTGTAGCCCTGGCTGTCCTGGAACTCACTCTGTAGACCAGGCTGTCCTGGAACTCAGAAATCCGCCTGCCTCTGCCTCCCGACTGCTGGGATTAAAGGCATGTGCCACCACTGCCCCACCTAAAGGACTCTAATAACTTCCTGTCTAGACTATTTCTTTTTGGGTGTGAGGGGATGAGGGGTGTCACAGAAGCCTTCAATGTCTCTCATTCTCAGGTATGAATCTGTAGTCATAAACACCACTACAAAAGAAGCTTCCCTGCCCATAGCAGTGGGTGGCAGCATGGAACATGGATTTTCACATGGGTTCCAGCAGCAGCACAGATCATGGTCTCCCATCAGCAGCCCACAGCATGGACAACAACATGGTTTTCAACAGCAGCACAGACCACCGACATCAACATGTGTTCTGTCTGAAGCAGCAATCATATACATCAACATGGCTTCCAGAGGCAGCATGGACCACAGACTTAAAACATGACTTGGAATGGCAGCACAGATTACTGACATCAACATGGTTCCACCATGGTTTCCGTAGGCAGCAAGGATCACGGACATCATCATGGTTTCCAGTGGCAGCACGGGCCACAGTAGTACCTCAAGGAGACTCAATCCAAAACAATGAGTCACTCTTCATCTCTGGCATCCTGCTCAGAGTCAGGCTTGCGGCTGGGCAGCCTGTCCAAGGGCAGGACCTTCAAGAGCTCCATTGGGTTTGCAGCCTTCAATGCCTGGTGCTCTTCTCCCCACAGCAGGGAGAGCAATGGGAACAGTAGCTGCAGCTGTGGCTCCATGCAGCGCGCCAGGCCTGCAGGCAATGGGGGACAGGGGCAAGGTGGCTGGTGGAGACCTGACCCTCCCAGCAGTCCCAGGACCTGTTTCCACAGACACTGCTGTCTCCAGTCCTACCACTCAGTTCCAGTGTCTTTGCCATCTAACGCCATCCATTTATTAAAGAGGCGTTTGTATCTGATGTGTGTCACAGGGGATATTATTTTGCCCAAATAGCTTTATGTGCAAATATTTACCGCAACAAGTCACTGATGTGGTTCAAGGTTCTGCAGCACCATAAATACCCCAGGCGGCCGCACACCTTCCTCTCCTCATTAGCACCCCACTCCTAGCTTGTACCCCAACCCCCAAAGCAGGGACACAGCAGGGATCCACGCTGCTCTGCTGGCTGAGCAGGCAGCAGTGAGGAGAGGCGGCCCAGTCTCTGTAGTCCACCACCTTTGTTCTAATCCTATGAAAACAGTGAAAAGCATCCTCCCAGAAGGCCTGCCTTTTTTAGTATAACACACTTTCTTATTCAAGACAGGGTTTACACAGAGCATCCCTTATTTCATAACAGTAGTGTTAGATTTACTATCAAATAATTATAATGACATGGCATAATGCGGTCAGTCATTCATAAACGCTCAGTTTAATGTTTCAGTGGTGGATTCAAGAGGATCTGTTAGGACAAGAAAAAGCTGCAGTTATGTGAGAATAATTCAGGGGGAATTCTCCCAGAAAAACACTTAGAACTAGCCCTAGAAAGCGGATTGAAATCAATACAGTAGAGTGTTCGCTGCTTCACGAGGGTCGGCTTACGTCCTTTTTAGTGTTTTTACTTTTATCTTGCAAACCCTCCCTCTCACGGAAAAGCAATGGCCATGAAAATAATAGAAAATTAAAGTCACTGCTAAGTTTAGTAATTCAATTTAAGCTTGGCTAATGAGAAAGTCTTTACATCTGCTACTCTCCTCAATTACGGCAACTGTTCCCCTCTGACTTGAACATTTTGAGGGACGAAACTTAGTCAATAATAATAAAGAATCCCTAATTGATCCTAGGAATCCATGTCTTTAATAGCTGATTTCATCTACCTCTGATCACTAATTAAAATTTTGAGGCAAATCCTAAGGGACTGCATACAATTCCTAATTCAGTGATGTGTAAAGTAGCAAGTGAGTGATCCTCATTAGTATTGATCCTTCACGAACTTTCAATGGATATGGTTGAACATAAAGATGAGTAGTCATTTCACCTATCTATACAAAAATACTAAACATCTTGTTCTAACTATACCCAGTGTGGCAACAAAGAGCTGCTGCAACTCACTGGATGACAGCTGTGCACCTACAACAGTCCTGGACAACTCTTACAAGGCACACTGCTACTTCCAACATGACCAAGCACAGTGCACGCTAAGAGCTCTTTAAACCTCCACATGAATGTCTCCGATAAAAACAATGTTTGTTTTATGGATGATTTCTCTGTGTGTGTGTGTGTGTGTGTGTGTGTGTGTGTGTGTGTGTGGAGGGGAAGAGGGAGATCAAAGGATAACACAAGAGCTTTTACCTGAATGGCACTTGTATAATGGGAGATTATAAAATGCCTGAATGAACAACACAAGTATGTAGATGTTTGCTTCAGTAACAACACTATATTCATTCTCTCAAGTAAAGAATATGTTTTAGAAAAGAAACTATTTACATCTAGAATTAGAAGAATAAACAAGCAAAACCACCATCTTATCTTCGTGCAGGAGACAAATATCACACAAATCAGGCATCCCTCAATATCCCTTACATACCAAAGCCTGCGATGCTCAAGCCCCCTAAATGCATATGCTGAGCATATGCCCAGGTTTATAGAATTACCCTGTATACTTTAAATCATCAGCAAGTTACTTATGGTATCTAGGATGATGCTGATGCTATGTACAGCTATTGTTTAGAAAATAGGTCTAACAGAAGAAATTTGGTTTTTAACATTTTTAACCTGTGGCTGATTGAAATTACAGATGTATTACCACACAGATGTAGAAGACTGTATTTTCAACATGACAATAGCTGCAAATGCCACAGGAAAATAAGGTAAAGGGTGGACTGTGATGAGGTGCGGAATGTGATGAGATGCACTAGATGCAGGGCCGGGTGAACCCAAATACGGGAGGAGTAGACAGTATCGTCCATGATAGCCTGTGCAAATAAAGTCCACAAGCTGGATGACCTTGCCCAATCCAGATTTGAGGTATTCAAATTCTTTCTCAAGTGTATATAAAGTTTGTAATGATACTCAAGTGCGAGATAAATCTGACAACTATAGTGTGACTACCTCAGAGAGACCTAAATAAATAAAGCTTGAAGTCACTGGACAGAGTACTCAAGTGAGTGAACTCGGGTACAGAGGAGACATTGGCCTTACTTCCTTAAATCACAGAAAATAGTAATCACCTCTTCTTTGACTTACAAACAAAAGAAGCTAGAAAATATTTTGTAATATTGGAGCTACAATATTATGTTGTTTGTTAAGGAAAGGTAAACCTCAACGTATGCAGTTCTTGGAGGAATGTCACCCGCTAAGGAAAACTGTTTGCTTCCGTGAGTCTACGGTATTACACACTATAGTTTGTTTAGAAGTGAATGTCCTTCTTGCCTGTGTAGACACCCTAGAAAAAGAATCCTTTCTTTGAAATACACTTCTACAACCTCGTTACAAGATACACCGCTAAAAAGGCTTTAAGTCTACAGAACTGCCAGCTAGTGGTGCTACTTCCTGATCATAGTTGTTTTGGACATACCAACACATCCTGGAAGGATGTGACATCAGGGGCAGATCGACCTTTGTCCTGCACACTCAGGAGTTCTCGGCTGTCGGGATGACCACCATTTTCCTCAAACAGACTCTCCTTCCAGGCTCTAGGGTTTCTACAGTATACATTCTCCATAAGGCAGCAGTCAGGTTATGGTTACAGAATATCTGAGATGTACTGTGTAAATGAGACACGCCTTCATCAGACTCACCTGATTTATCTGAAGCATGTTAAGACAATAGTGATCAAACTTCTGTGTCCCTCACGGCTCCAAAAAACTGGAAAATGAAAACAAAGAAATAAGGTTCAACTTACCAATTTCAGTGACTACTGGGTATTCTTAAACATGTGCTCTTTACCAAAATCAGTAATAAAATGGACTCGTTCAGATTTGGCGCACACCTTTAATCCCAGCACTTGGGAGGCAGAGGCAGGTGGATTTCTGAGTTCAAGGCCAGGCAGGTCTACAGAGTGAGTTCCAGAACAGCCAGGGCTACACAGAGAAACCCTGTCTCGAAAAAACCAAAACCAAAACCAAAAAACAACAAACAAACAAACAAACAGAACTTGTACCATATCCTATATTTCTGCAATCCAATCCAGTAGCCATGTATGCGAGCAGGTACATAAAACACGGCTAGAGCAACCAAGAAAGCCAATGTTTAACTTCCCCAAATGTTCATCTGAATTCAGTAAACAGCCATGACTAGTGGCCACCGTAACAAGCAGTGCTGGTTGCAACTGTAAAACCCTGAGTACCATCTTGCTCTGGAGTTCTTAGACAACCCAAGCAAAGGGGACACTGGCTGCAATGCTGGGCACTTCAGATCAACATTTCAAATACACAACTCCCTCCTCCTGTCGAGTTTTGAACCCTGGACCCACCCTCTCAAGGACGGTGCAGCTCACACAGGTACTCTCTCTGACATTATAATAATTTGTACAATTACCTAGATGGGCATTTGTTTTTATTATCATCAGTATAAAGAGAGTATGTACATAATGTTTGCTTTTTAAAAGAAAAATCCCAGCAGCTCGGCAGTTACAGCACATTCTGCTCTTATGGACGACTGGGCTCCCATCACCAGCACCCACATGGGTGCAGCTCACAAGACACTTGCAGCACCAGCTCCAGGGGAATTCAGCTCCTTTGACCTCCAATGGCACCTTTTTTTTTTTGGATTTTTGTGCACATAATCCACACAGATAATTTAAAAATAGCATTTTAGACCTCTATTATGATCTACCCACCCCTTGCTAAATTTGGATTTACTTTAGGGCCTAACACTTCGGTTCTGATTTGTTTCATGTGGGAAATCTCTTCTATATTTAATTTTTAAGTAGATGCCAAAGGAAGGAAGGAAACACAAATTTATATATAAATAAAGCATGGGCCGTCATAATGGGAAAATTCACATAAAATATAATGTACCAGTACCCGCCATTACAAAAATTACCAAACAAAACAGCAAGGCACTTATATCCCATCACTTAGGCAGAAAGTTTTGTTGTAAAACTGTAAAGTTGACCTCCCCTCAGAAGCAAGGTACAAATTCTCTCTCTCTCTCTCTCTCTCTCTCTCTCTCTCTCTCACACACACACACACACACACACACACACACTTGTCTATCAGTTTCTCAAGATGCAAACTGGAGTCAGTCCAAAGTTACTATTAAGCTGGAGACACAGCTCAGTGGGTAGAGGTGCCTACTGCATAAGCACAGTGCCCTGAGCTCAGACCCTCAACATCCAGATAAAAAGGCGGGTACAGCCATATGAACCTGTAACCCCGGTGCTTGAGGGAGGGATGTAGAGCCAGGAAGATGACCGGTGTTCTCACAGCCAGCCTAGCCAAAACCAGTGAAAATTCAAATTCAGTGAAAGAGCCTGCTTCAAAGGGGTAAGACAGTAATTCAGCAAGCTACCTAACAGCATTCTTGTGCCACCACACACAAGCGTGAGCATGCACACTTACATGTGCACACCCACACATACGCACATACACGGGTACATATACATAATTACTTAGAAATTTTAAACACTTCTCACTAGTGTTCTCAGCACCTGTATGTTTTTATTTCTTTCCTAAATGTTTCTCAACCTTTCTAAGGGAATGGTATATCACAGAGGTCTTGGCTATTGGTGACTTTTAGTTTCAGTCAGATAACCATTTGAGCCTTTGCCAAATTATTGTACCTTTGAGCCCCCTCCCTTCCTTTAGCCTTTAAAAAGTAAACTGGTAGGCAGCATCTAACAAATATGAAATGATGAGCTGTCGCTTCTCAAGTGATGCTGTACAAGTCTCAGAGGCACCTATCTCTTGCTCATTTGCACTGAAGGAAGATAGACAGCTTATTGTGAGCTACCTTTACGTGAGGTGCATACAGCAACCAAGAGATAGAAGGGAGAACAAAGAGCAGTGAAGACCAAGCCCTTAGATCCACAAATGCCAAAACAGAATTCAGCCAAGAGCCACATGAAAATGTACGTCTACTCAAGCTTTCAGATGTGCTGGTAGCCCCAAGGAGAAGCCCACTGGCAAACACAGAGAGCAGAAAGTGGTGGTGCACACCTTGAATCCCAGCATGGGGATGCAGAGGAATCTCTGAGTTAAAGGTGAGTCTGGGGTACTGGGTTAGTTCCAGGACAGTTAAGGCTACACAGAGAAACTGTGTGTCAGAAAAAGGGAAGGGGAAGGGGAAGGGGAAGGGGAGGGGGAGGGGGAGGGAAGGGGAAGGAGAAGGGAAAGGAAAGGAGAAGGGAAGGGGAGAGGGAGGGGGAGGGGGAGGG
>JADRCH010000109.1:1389236-1407120 GCA_019843965.1 Rhynchomys soricoides | reverse complement strand
GCTCTCTCCACCCCTCCCCGCCTCCCGCCGCGGTCGAGCGGCCATTGTTCGTCGCGCCGTTCCCGCCCCCTGGCGGCCGCTGGGACCCCCGCAGCCCGGGGCGCTGCGGGGCTGGGGCCTGGGGTCTCCGGCCGCGCCGGGGCCCCTGCCGGGAGCTGCTGCGGGAGTGCGCTGAGAGCACCCGGGCCCGCACGGCGCACGCCCCGCGGCTGCGAAGGTGCTCCTGCACCGACTGGGCAGCCCCTCCCGCACCCGCCGCCCCTGGGCGCTCTGCGCTGCTGGGCAGCCTGTCCCCAGTGCTCTGCTCCTACCTTCCTCGGCTTGCTGACTGGCCGCCTCTGCCGAGCTGGGGACGCGCGACCATCCCGTGTCCGTTCCGCTGCGGTGCGACGTCGCTTCGGCGGATTCCCGCACCTTTCTAGACTGGAGGAGGGAGAAGGGGGAGGAGGCTAGCGAGCTGTCTCAACCTGAAAACACAAGCGAGCCCCCATCACCTGCTCCTCCACCCTGGCCGAGTGCCCAAGCATCATTCTCTATCAGGAAAAAATAAATAATAAATATATAAAAATTGTGTGCCCATACGAAAAAGAAATCCTTGGAACCAAAAATGAGGATCGTCTTAAAACAGTGTCCTAGATCCTTGATTTTTGAAGAGTGCTAGAAAACTCAAATTACTTGTTCATTCGTCCTGGTTTTGATATGTGTTAGATATGACCAGATAACGTCAGCCTAGTTAAGACCATTGGATTTTAAATAAATGGCACCAAAAATAATATGAAATAAAAGTCTAGAAATAGAACTATTAGTGTGCTCTGACTGGCATTATTCTTCCTGGGGGTTCCTTCTAGGTATCACTTGTCTGCCTGGGATTTGTCTGTGAGTCCTGTGATTTCTGTCGTATTTTAAAACCAACTCTACAAATGAGGCAGTATTTGTGGGCCTATTATCTTATACACCGGTTTACAATTTTTTAAAGAGACAAAAACGTGATACTATATGTATAGGCACGATACCTGTGACACTCTTTAGCTAGAGACTGCCCTGTGATAGTTTCAGGTGATTCAGTGTAGTTCTTCGTTCGGCTCCCAAGTTTCCCATGCTCCTTTCTCACTTTTCACTTCCACTAGCTTTCTCAAATGTGTGGATTTCTCCTTAAACGGGCACCACTCCTTGATTAATGATTTCTAACTACTTAGGCCTCATTCAGATTTTCAGTGAAACAAATGCCCACATGCCCTTCACACCAGGGAAGCGAGTCTCCAATCCCCATTCTTTCCACAAGTCCTTCCCTCTGCCTGCAATCTGTCCTCCCTTCACCCACTGAACATATATGGGGGAGAAAGGGTCATTCGGAAAATGCCTCCCGGAGAGGCTAATTCCTTCCAGCAGAGCACGCTCTTCTCGTGATGCCCTCTTCTCTGACATTGCAAGTCTATTACATTGTTTTCTTGCCTGTCTTCTTCTGCCAAACAGTGCATTGTTGTGGGTCTGGTTTGGTCTCATTCATCTCTGTAGTCCCAACATTCAACAGCAAGTGGGTGGGCACTAAGTGGTTTTGAAATAAATTGCTGTCTTTATATATTTGGAAGTGACTCAGACGTGGTCAGAAAGTGTACTCTCTTTGATTCCGATTGTTGAAGTTAACTGAAAATTTTATCTCTGCTTAACTTTCTCTCCTGACGGACTTTAAACCCCAATCAGAGTAGACAATTTTCAAGTCATTAGAAAGGAGGTTGTTTTTTTTTTTCTTTTTTTTAAGCTTGAATCTGTATGTTCGACTGATCAGCATAACTAAGTCAGTACATGAAATTACCTTTGTGTAGGGAGTGGAGGAAGACCAAATAACTGTGTGCAGCTGAATGGACACAGCCACACCAAGGACCCCAGGCTCAGACCATGGTAAATGGTAACCCCGTCCCCCGAGGATGAGGCTCAGAGAAATGTCAAAGCCTTCCTCTGATCCGTGGATGGATATTGATAGTGTATTCAAAAAAATGTCCACCATAGTTCCCCCAACCCCTGCTCCAAAATTTATGTCCTGAATACTACCCCGCCCTCACGCAGAGACTGCTTCTCTCAGGAATAGCTACACATGTCGCCTTGATTCAGCCGCAGTCCATAAACCCCGCCTCCTTACGTCTCTGTGTGTCCTTGCCTCGCCCCTCTGTTCGACTCTGATATAGTCAACATGCTTAGCTTCCAGAGAGCTGCTGTTTTCCCATCAGAGAGCACAACCTGCATGATCTCGACTTTTTGTCCATGCCTCTGTGTATGTCTGTCTTTGTCTGAATTCCCTGCCACCCTAGTTAGGTCTATCAAGGAACTGGGCAAGGACACAGCACTTAAGTGATAGGAAAACACACAAATCTCTGGCCATTCAATGTTTAATTTTTATATGTGCATTGGCATTTTGCCTACATGTGTATCTGTGGGAGGGTGCTAGATGCCCTAAAACTGGAGTTACAGTTTTGTGAGCTGCTGTGTGGGAGCTGGGAATTGAACCTAGGTCCTCTGAAAGACCAGCCAGTGCTCTTACTCTGGGCCATTTCTCTAGCCCTGTAGTATTTATTTTTAAATTAAGAATATTTTGTGGAAATTGAAAATAATGGACAAAAAGTAATGAGCCTATTAGTAACTGGTTAAAACCAAACTTGGAGCTGGGGTCCAGTGGATAAGAGCTCTTCCTGCTCAAGTGTAGTGGCCTAAGTTCAGATCCCCAGCACATACACTTTTAAAAGCCAGGCATACCCACATATCTCTGTAACTACAGCACTTAGTGGTCAAACACAGATGGGCTGAGTCTTGTTTGTTGACAGCCTAGGCAAAACAGCAAGCTCCAGGACTAATGAGAGACCTTGTCTCAAGGAATAGGAGGATGCAATAGAGGAAGATACTGGTTGTCCTTCTCTAGTCTGTGTGCACACACTGTACTCACGGATTCAACCGCGGGAAAAAAAGAATAATGCCTTCAAATTCACCATGCCCAGGGGTGAGCAGTTGGGGCAGGGGTTTCATAATCACAAGCAGTGTCTCTCCCCACCTTCTCGTTTCATATGCTGTCCTCTTCTTTTGGAGGAATGGGTGGGTAGCTGCATTTTTTTTTTTCAAGACAGGGTCTCACCGTGTAGCTTTAGCTGTCCTGGAACACACTATGTAAAACTAGACTTGCCTTGGACTTACAGAGATCCAGACATTTGCCTGCCCCTGCCCCTGCCCCTGCCCCTGCCCCTGCCCCTGCCCCTGCCCCTGCCCCTGCCCCTGCCCCTGCCCCTGCCCCTGCCCCTGCCCCTGCCTCCTCTGCCTCCTCTGCCTCCGCCTCCGCCTCCGCCTCCGCCTCCGCCTCCCAGGGTTTGTCCTCTTCTTGACATCTATTCTTCTAGCCTCTACTACATTGCATGTTACCCTCCTCTATTTGATTATGGGAGGTTTTTGTCATATACTAGGTGTCTTCTCCACTATTTTTTAAAATTCTTACCTTATTTTTGTTTTTCCAATACTTAGGACAAGGGTCAACAAATACCTATTCAATGAGGAGTAGTAAATTTTACAAATGTTTACCAAATATCTACTATGTGCCTAGTACAGCCTTGAGCTATATAGCAAAGAGAAAGGTCTACCTAGTTTGTCTTCATAGAATCCACAAAGGAATGAAGGAAATTATGAAATTAATGCTTCCTATACTTTCACCTCTATTAGAGAAATAGTCCAGAAACTCCCAATCTATTTGGATATTTACTAATAAACTAAAATTTTTACACACACACACACACATATCAGAAATAGTAGAAGTACAATATGCTACAAGTGCAATCATTAATAATAAGAAAACAAGTCTTGCATGGTGAGAAACACCTTTAATCCCAGGACTCTGGACACTGAAGCAAACAGATCTCTGTGTGTTCAAGGCCAGCCTGGTCAACATAGTGAGTTCCAGGACAACAGAGGCAAAATAAGACCCTGTTTCTATTTTTTTGTTGTTTTGTTTTTTTGAGACAGGATTTCTCTGTATAGCCCTGGCTGTCCTGGAACTCACTCTGTAGACCAGGCTGGCCTCGAACTCAGAAATCTGCCAGCCTCTGCCTCCTGAGTGCTGGGATTAAAGTCATGCACCACCACTGCCCAGCAAGACCCTGTTTCTAAAAACAACAAAAAAAGAGTAAGAAAACAAGTCTCTTATGGTGGCACATGCCTTTACATCAGCACTCAGGAGGCAGAAGCAGATAAATTTCTGTGGTTAGACTACAGTGTAAGTTTCAGGCCAGCCAGAGCTATTAACTGAGAGCCTGTTCTCTCTCTCTCTCTCTCTCTCTCGCTCTCTCTCTCTCTCACTCACACACACACACACACACACACACACACACTGAAAAATGTATTTAATGAACTACACACAGGTTCTTTTAAGGAACAATATTGCTTAAGTATTTTTAATAAAATAATGAGAACTTGATTATTCCTATATTGGTCTTTCTGCCTCTGCATCTGTCACTGAACCTCTCATGTTTTTCTTAGAGATACCAGGGCAGTGATTTGATTTTTAGCTATACCCTCTCTATTTCAATTATTTACTTGTTTGTTTATTTACTTATTTGCAATGCTCAGGATCAAGCCCAGAGCCTCTCACATGCTAAGCAAGCATTCCTCTCTATGATTTTGACTATTTTTGAAGTTTTTATTCTTCTCTTGTATGTTATATCCTGAACACACTTTCCCCTCATCCCGCTCCTCCAAGTCCTTCGCCCATCTCCCCTCCCCCACCCACTCTTCCACCATTTCCCTTCAGAAAGGGCAGGCATCCAGGGATATTAACCAGTTGCAATAAGACTAGGCACCTCCCTTCTTGTTAAGGCTGGATGAGGCAGCCTAGTAGAAGGAAAACAATCCCAAAATAAAGTAAAAGAGGCAGAGGCAGAGGCAGCCCCTGCTCCTACTGATAGGAGTCTCATAAGAAGACCAAGCTACACAACAATAACATGTATGCAGAGGGCCTAGGTCAGACCCACACACAGGCTCTCTGATTGTGGGTTCAGTCTCTGTGAGCCCTTATGAGCTCAGGCTAGTTGATTCTGTGGGTTTTCTCATAGTGTCCTGGACCTCTCTGGCTCTAACAATCCTTTCTTCCCCTCTTCTGAAGAATTCCCCAAGCTCCACCTAATGTCTGGCTGGGGGTCTCTGCATCTGTCTCCATCAGCTGCTGAATAAAGACTCTCTGGTGACAGTTATGCTAGGCTCTGGTCTAGGAGTATAAAAGAATATCATTAGGAATCATTTCATTGAGGCTTTTTTTTCCCCTGAACATGTTTGTTTCTATCCTGGGTTTCTGGGCTATCCCACCTCTGGTTCCTGGTCCTCCAGGAAGTGTTAGGGGTAGTCTCCTCCTCATGCTATGGGTCTCAGGCTGGACCAGTCACTGGTTGACCACTCCTCCAATTTCTTTACTAACATTGTCCCAGCACATAAGACATATCTTATTGCAGATAAGACAAATGGTAGGTCAAAGGTTCTATGGCTGAATTGTTGTCCCAATTCCTCCATTGGAAGTCTTGCCTGGCTGGTTGCAGGAGATGGCCTTTTCAGGCTCCATATGCCCCATTACTAAAAGTCTTAGCTAAGGTCACTTAGATTCCTGGAGATTTCCATTGCACTAGGTTTCTTCTATCTTGCCCCTGAAAAGACCGCCCTCCAAATTCCAGTCTTTAAGTGCTTTTTGGTCATTTGAGATTCCTCTGTTAAGAATTCTGTTTTAGATTTGTACCCCACTTCTTTTTTTTAAAGATATATATATTTCATGTATATGAGTACCCTGTCGCTGTCTTCAGACACACCAGAAGAGGGCATCGGATCCCATTACAGATGGTTGTAAGCCACCATGTGGTTACTGGGAATTGAACTCAGGGCCTCTGGAAGAGCATTCAGTGCTCTTAACCACTGAGCCATCTCTCCAGCCCCTCTACCCCACTTCTTAATTGGATTATCTGGTTTGTTGATGTCTAATTTCTTGAGTTAGCCCTCTGTCAGATGTAGAGTTGGTAAAGATCCTTTCCCATTTGCTGTTTTGTCCTATTGACAGTATGCTTTGACTTACAGAAGCTTTTCAATTTCATGAAGTCACATTTATTAAGTGTTGAGCTTAGGACCTGAGCTGTTGGTGTTCTGTTCAAGAAGTTGTCTCCTTTTGTCAATGTACACAGGCTATTTCCCACTTTTTCTTCCATCAGATTCAGTGTATCCAGTTTTATGTTGAGGTCTTTGTTCCACTTGGGCTTGAGTTTTGTGCAGGGTGGTAGATGTGGATCCATTTGCATTCTTCTACATGCAGACATCCGGTTAGACCAGCATCTTTTGTTGAAGATGCTTTCTTTCTTCCATTGTATAATTCTGGCTTCTTTATCAAAAATCAGGTGGCCAAAAGTATGTGGTCTTTGATTCAATTCCATAGATCAATGTGTCTGCTTTTATGCCAATACCATGCAGTTTTTATTACTACAGCTCTATAGTATAGCTTGAGGTCTGGGATGGTAGTACTCACAGAAGTACTGTTATTGTGTAAGGTTGTTTTAGCTATCCTGGATTTTTGGTTCCCCGTATGAAGTTAAGTATTGTTTTTCAAGGTCTGTAAAGAATCGTGTTGAAAATTTGATGAGAATTGTGTTGAATCTGTAGATTGCTTTAGAATGGCCATTTTTACTATGATAATCCTACTGATCCATGAGCATGGGAGATCTTTCTATCTTCAGATATCTTCTTCCAGGATTTAAAGTTCTGTGGCCCCTCTCTTTCTCCTAGGAGGATGTTGGTCACCAGCCTGAGAGGACAGAAGGAGAAGGTGAAGAAGAGGGTTCAGATACCTGTGAGGTGATGGAATAATCTCCGGAGACTGCTACAGTGGGGCAAGCCTACCTTATTGTTTCAGGGGTAGAGTACACAGGGCTTTGGGGAAGTGTGAGTAGAAAGGCATAATTGGTCGTAACATCAAGAGATTAGGAAGAGCTGATTGTATACAATACAACACCTAATCATCATGTGGGCAGGCAGCCAGAGCAGGACATGTGAGTTATGCAGTCTTGCAGAGAGGTCCATAAGAGGTCGCTTTTCAGACAAAGCAGCCACATGTGTTCAGGGTCACTCTCCAGAAAAAGACAGGCAGAGACAGGAAAGCACCACTAACAAAGAGTTACACCAAGCTCAGAAAGCCATCTGGTCATGGGAGTCTGTGACCTTAATAATGAGGTTCCCCAACAAAGTTCTTATCATATAGGTCTTTCACACGCTTGGTCAGAGTTACTCAGAATATTTTATGTTATTTGAGGCTATCGGGAAGATGTGGTTTCCCTGATTTATTTCTCAGCCCATTTGTTATTTGTATATAGAAGGGCTAATCTTTTTTTTATTTATTTTTAGTTAATCTTGTATCCATCCACTTTGCTGAAGGTGTTTATCGACTGTAGGAGTTCTCTGGTAGAATTTTTGGGATTGATTATGTATACTATCATGTCATCTGCAAATAATGATACTTCCTTTCCAATTTGTATCTCATTGCCTACTTTAGTTGTCTTATTGCTCTGGCTATATTGAATAGAAATGGAAAGAGTAGACAGTCTTGTCTTGTCCCTGATTTTAGTGAAATTGCCTAGAGTTTTTCTCCATTTAATTTGATGTTGGCTATTGGCTTGCTCTAAATTGCCTTTATTATGTTTAGGTATGCGTCTTGTACCCCTGATCTCTCCAAGACTTTTATCATGAAGGGGTGTTGGATTTTTGTCAAAAGCTTTTTCAGCATCTATTGAGATGATCATGTGTGTTTTATTTCCTTTCAGTTTGTTTATATTTTCATATGTTGAACCATCTCTGCATCTCTGGGAAGAAGCTTACATGGTCACAATGGTGGATTATCTTTTTGATGTATACCTGGATTTGGTTTTCGAATATTTTATTGATTATTTTTGCGTCAATATTTCTGAGGGAAATTGTTCTGTAATTCTCTTTCTTTGTTGAGGCTCTGTGTGGTTTGGGTATCAGGGTGACTGTGGCCTCATAAAATGAATTTTGGCAATGTTCCTTCTCGTTCTATTTTGTAAAATAATTTGAGGAGTATTGGTATTAGCTCTTCTTTGAAAGTCTAGTAGAATTCTACACTAAAACAGTCTGGCCTTAGACTTTTTTTTTTGAATTGGAGACTTAATGACTGCTTCTATTTCCTTAGGGGTTATAAGTATATTTAAATCGTTTATCTGATCATGATTTAATTTTGGTAAGTGGTATCCATCAAAAAATTGTCCATTTCTTTTAGATTTTCCAACTTTGTGGAACACATGTTTTTAAAGTATAACCTAATGATTCTTTGGATTTCCTCAGTGTCTGTTGTTATGTCTCTCTTTTTGTTTTTGATTCTGTTAATTTGGATATTCTCTCTCTGCCTTTTAGTTGGTTTGGATAAGCATTTGTCTATCTTTTTTCAAAGAAACAACTCTGTGTTTCATTGATTCTTTGTATTGTTCTTTTTGTTTTAATTTTATTGATTTCAGTCCTGAGTTTATGTCTTGCTGTCTACTCCTCTTGAGTGTGTTTGCTTCTTTTTTTTTTTTTCTAGAGCTTTCAGGTGTGCTGTTAAGTTCCTGGTATAAGATCTCTCTAGTTTCTCATGATGATTCTTAGTGCTATTAACTTTCCACTTTCATTTTGTCCCATAAGTGTGTTGTGCCTTCATTTTCGCTTAATTCTAGGAAGTCTTCAATTTCTTTCCTTCTTTCTGCCTTGACCCAGGAGCTATTCAGGAGGCTTGTTCAGGTTCCACGAGTTTGGAGGCTTTCTGTTGTTGTTGTTGTTGTTGTTGAAACCCAGCTTTAATCTGCGGTTATCTGATAGGATACAGGAGGTCGTTTCAATTTTCTTGTACCTGTTGAGACATGTATTGTGACTTAGTATGTGGTCAGTTTTGGAGAAGATTCTGTGAAGCGGTGAGAAGAATGTTTATTCTTTTTTGTTTGAGTAAAACATTTTGTAGATATCTGTTAGGTCCTTCTGAGTCATAATGTCTGTTAGCTCCATTATCTCTGTTTAGTTTTTGTCTGGATGACCTGTCCATTGGTGAGAATGATGTATTGAAGTCTCCACTATTAATGTATGACTTAATGTGTGACTTAAGCTTTAGTAATGTTTCTTTTACAAATGTGGGTGTCCTTGTGCTTGGGGCAAAGATGGTCAGAACTGAGATGTCATCTCGGTGGATTTTTCCTTTGATGAAAGGACATTATGAACTGTCCTTCCCCATCTCTTTTGCTTAGTTTTGGTTAAAATTCTATCTTGTTTGATATTCGAATAGCTACACTAGCTTGCTTCTTGAGCCTATTTTCTTGGAAAATCTTTTTTTCAGCCCTTTACTCTGAGGTAATTACTGTCTTTGATGTTGAGGTGTGTTTTTCATATGCAGCAGCAAGATGGATCCTGGTTTTTTTTCATCTATTCTATTAGCCTGTATCTTTTAATTGGGAAGCTTATTCCATTAATATTGGGAGATATTAATGACCAGTGGTTGTTAATTCTAGTTAATTCTAGTTATTTTGTTGGTAGTGGTGGTGGTTGGTGTGTGTGTGTGTGTGTGTGTTTCACTTCTTTTGGTTTTTCTGGTGTGAAATTATTTATTTCCTGTGTTTTCATGGGTATAGTTAGCCCCCTTGGAATGAAGTTTTCCTTCTAGTCCTTTCTGTAGGGCTGATTTGTGAATAGATATTGCTTGAATTTGACTTTGTCATAGAATATAATTTTCTCCATCTATGATGATTGAAAATTCTGCTAGTTATAATAGTCTGGGTTGGCATCTGTGGTCTCTTAGGGTCTGCAAGATACCTGTCCATAGCTCTCTGGGTTTTAGAATCTCTGTTGAAACATTGGGTATAGTTTTGGTAGGTCTGCATTTATGTTACTTGTTTTTTATTCCCTTGCAGTTTTTCTTTCTTTGTTCTATATGTTTAGTGTTTTGATTATTAGGTGGCGGGGGGGTGGGTTCTTTTCTTGTCCAATCTATTTGATGTTCTGTAAGCTTCTTGTATCTTTATAGGAATGTCCTTCTTAAGATTAGGGAAAAATTTTTTTAAAAAACTTTGTTTAAAAATATTTTCTGAGTCTTTGAACAGGGATTCTTCCCTTTCTTCTATTTCTATTATTGTTAGGTTTGTTTTTTTCATAGGGTCCCAGATTTCCTGGATGTTTTAGATTTAACATTTTCTTTGAGTGATGTAGCAATGTCTACTATTGTATTTTCTATGCCTGAGAATCTCTGTCCCATCTCTTGTATTCTGTTGGTGATGCTTGCATCTGTACTTCCTGTTCACTTACCTAGATTTTCCATCTCCAAGATTTCCTCAGTTTGTGTTTTCTTTGAAAATTCTATTTGCATTTTTAGGTCTTGAACAGTTTTATTCTTTTTGTCACCTGTTTGTTTTATCTTGGCTTTCTTTAAGGGATTAATCTATTTTCTCCCATTGTTTTGTTTGTATTTTCCTGGACTTCTTTAAAGGATTTATTCATCCTTCTTTACTAAGCTCTATCATCTTCATAAAGTTGTTTTTAATGTTTTCCTGTGCTTCAGCTGTGTTGGAATATTCAGGGCTTGCTGTAGTTGGACATCTGGGCTCTGATGGTGCCATATTACCCTAGCTGCTGTTGATTATGTTTTTATGCTGGTCTCTAGGCATCTGAATTTGGGGTAATTATAGGTTTAGATCTCAGTGTATCTTTGTTGGATAGATGTTTTCCCCCTGGTTTCTGTTTTCTCTCTGGTCTTCTGGCCTGAGTGGCCTGTGGCTTTCATGACCTCTGAGTCCTCAGGTCCAGTAAGATGTCTCCACTGGTGTTTTGGTTCCTCTGGGGTTCCAGGTATTGGCATAGCCTCTTGTAGAATAGGAGGCTTCTGGGGTCTGGATACAACATGGTCTCTAATAAAGCAGGGAGGTTCTGCTGGAGTTGTGTGTTGGCTTATAGAGAAGAGGGAAGAAGTGTTGTTAGGGAAAGCTAGGTGGGCTCTAAGGAGTGTTGGTGAGCTGTGAGTGTGGGACAATGTACTGTGCCAGGAAACTTGGTAAGGTTGAGTGGGTTCAAAGTCGCTGGACCCAGGCACCCACCTGAGACAGTAGTTAGCTCCCTGCTTCCTAGCAGATTCCTGGCCTGGAACATGGGCCACATTTCCCACATAGGAAACATGACCTGTGGTCACGTAGCCCAGAACACAGTTCTCCAAGCTAGTGAAGTATCTAGAGGCCCTGGGGGTTTAGCTAATAAGCTTCCCTTCATGGTCATTCCTTCCTGCAAAAAGTATTTAATCTCTGATCCACCCTCAGAAGGTGGTATGCACCCATTTTCCACAATGAACACTCAATAAACAATTTGAAACCAAGAACTGTCTCTTTCATCAAGAACTGCTATGGGGGAGCACGGAGAAAGCCTTTGCCTGTAGAACAATGCCACCTAAGCCTCTGGCAGAAGGCCCCTGTGCGCTCCCAGACAATCACCTCTAAGCTAGGGACCAATGAGCTAAGTAGGAATTCCTCTCCCTCTGGCCTCAGGCTCATCTTCAGACTCTTCAGCCCTCCAGCCTCTTCCATTCTTGGCTCTTCGGAGACTCCCAGCAGCAACTGGATACCCCATTTTCCCACTCTCTGAACTGTGTATTAGCTCTTTGCTTGAGCCCAGCACCTGACAGCACAGGCTAAACGCAATCCAGCGTCTCACCATTCTGCCTGGAAAAGCTGCATTTGCACACTACAGCAGAGGGGGGTATGCAAAACCACATGTGAGCAGTGTCTTTCCTGAGCTTCTAGACACTGTTGGAGGTCGCATTACCTTTGGTAGAGGAGCGGCTTCTGCCAGAGTTGTGGGTCAGGATGTGGAGACAAGGGAAGGGGGCGGTATTAAGGGAATCTAGGTGGGCTCTGATGTTTATAAAAATACATAGAGATATATATGTTATATGGGGTTATGGGGAGGTAGGTGTGGGGGAAGGCTGTGCCTCAGCAGACCCAAACACAGACATCCCTTCCCCCTGAGGGACCAGCCACACCATGGTATAGCATAGAATAGAGTTTATTCAGGGCATGGGGAAGGGAGTTGAGAGGGTGGTAGAGGCAAAGAAAGGCAGAGGGAGGGATAGGGTAGAGAAGTAGAGGAGTGGAGGCCGGCCATGAACGTGTGGGGATGGGGAGGGAATGGGGAGAGGGAAGAGATGCAAGAGAGAAGCAGGAGAGAAGAGAAAGGAGGGGCAAGCAGCCCCTTTTATAGTGGGTCAGGCCCACCTGGCTCTTGCCAGGTAACTGTGGGGCAGAGTTTAGACAGAATGCTAACATTCCCCCATTTTGGTTTAACTAAAAAGAAAAATTAGAAAGAGGCAATGGCAGAGCAGGAATAGGGTCATCGGAATATCTGACTGCTTCATGCTGGCATTGGGGGCGACGCATCTCTGGGGAGCCTAGAAGGATGGGGTGGGGATGTTTGTCCTGTCGTAGGAGAGTTGGCAGTTTCTTTGCTGTCCAGGGTCTGTGGAGCTGTCTGAGGGTAGATCAGAAGGAACAGGTCCAGTAGAGGTGTCTGTGTTTGAGAGGAGCATCTGAAGGTTGCTTCTCTGGAGCTGCCCTGGGTATAGTAAACGCCTGGACTTGACAAGATATTGAAACACATTATAGATAGAAAAATAGATTAAGTACATTTGGGAGAAAATTTTTTTTTAAGATGTACATTTTAAACCCAGAGGAATCCCACCCTTTGGAATAGGTAGTAAGTGAGAACTTTGGGGAAATGTCCTTATCTGGATGGAGTCTATTGGGTCCATGAGAGGCAGATCTGGATTTTCTGAGCTGATAAGTTTATAAAGGAGATAACAACATGAACAGTCTTTAAGATGAGCCTTTTGTGGAGCAGAAGTAACAAGATTAGAAAGTTGAAAAGGCTGGATCATATGGTGGAATGTTTTATTAGAGTTAGACAAATTATAGGAACTCAGATAACATTAGGGCAGTGGTGTAGCCAGAGGAAGGTAAGGAGATGGCAGATTGCATCTGTGAAAGCTTAGCCGTCAATGTTGTCAGAAGTCTGAGAAACAAATAATAATCTAGCAGTTATATTATTTAAAAAATGACAGAGTCCACTAGTCAACAGTTCCCTTGTCTCTGTGGCAACTCGGACAGAGTCAGTTTGGCTTTCAAGCGCAGAAGACGCAGGGCTTTTTCTCTGGATACACATGACGTGGGAAGTAAGCTTACCTTGGTTTAGTAGCCAAACCCCTTGACCCAAAGTATCCGGTTCTGTCCACTGAGTTTTTAGTGACTGTCATATCACAATCTAGGCAGTATCCTGCAGCTGTGTCCACATCTTCTGAGACTATCAACCATCCTGAGCCAACTGTTAAGACTTTGGGAATTCTGTCTGCCATAACTTAAGAATTAATAAACTTCTGACAGGATTGAGAACTGTATACATTGGTTATAACTGAATAGAATTTAATAGCAGTAGCAAAGAGACATATGCCTGGGACCAGAATAAGAAAGCTGGCAGTAGTGACACGGAAAAAGAAGGAGAGAGGCATAAAGTCTCTTGTGTGTGCTGGAAGGTGGAAACGCAATCAGGGATGGTGGAGCAAGAGCTAGCTGAGGGAGCTGGGCAAGACAGACATAGAGCAGAGAGTGAGGGCGGGGGAGGCAGCAGAGCAGAGCAGTGTTGCTGCAGTTGTGGGATGGGACTTGGATGTAATTTTTAAGTGGCATTGTTGAGCCTCTGTTTCATTCTTACAGAGCTAAAACACTGAATGAGTTAGATGAGAAGCTGCCTCTGTTGTCTTGATCTATGTTTGCTTGTGTGTGAGCTGAGCTCTGTTATTGAATGTGTGCTTGTATTACATTTGGCTATAGCGTAAAATACTTACAGAAAGTACTCTTCTTTTGAGTTCAATGTTGCATTTGTACTACTTTTTTTTCTGTAATAACTGCCATAATTTGAACATGTTTGCTTTCATCTTAGTCATATTTAATCTGGGAAACTACCCAGATCTTCTTTTAGCTTAGCTTTATCTGGCTGAAGATCTGTGTGAAATGAAATCTTATTTCACTGGTTTTTAGGGGTGAAAGTCTAATATTCTCTTTTACTCCAGCATTTTAATGCAATGCTTCCCTTTGAACTGTATATGCTATCACAATCTAAAATAAATGCTTATTTTGTAACTTTCCTTAGGATGGAAATAGAAATAAATTTGCCAGAAGGGAAAATTGGGGATCAAGTGGAAAAATGATTTTTTTAATGGACTGAGGACTGAGCCCCAGCCTCAGTGGAGCTAAAATAAGTTTCTCATTCTTGTAACTAAACATCTATAAAAGTCAATTTAAGGGAAGGAAGGTTTATTCTGTCTGGAAACCCAGGGGTACAGTCCATCATGAAAGGCATGGTAGCAGGAAGGGTTTGCAGCTGGAAGGAGAGGAGGTGCGGGTGATGATGACTGCTAACATCTGAAGCTGAAAAGTGGACATGCCAGAGCTCAGCTCAGCTAGCTTTCTTATTTCCTTTTTATTTTTATTTTGTCTAGGACCTCACTCCATGAACATTTTCCACTGTGCTGAGTGGAAAAAGAATGGCTCCCATAGACTCCTAGATTTGAATGCTTGGTAACCAGGAAGTGGCACAATTTGAAAGGATTAGAAATATTAGGAGGTATGACCTTACTTGAGGAAGGATGTCACTGGGGTGGGCTTTGAGTTTTCAGAAGTCCAAGCCAGGCTCAGAGTCTGTCTCTTCCTGCTGTCAGTGGATCTGGAGAAGGAACTCCCGGCTCCTTCTCCAGCACCATGGCTGCCTGCCTCCCTGCCACATGCTTCCTACCATGCTGATAACAGACTAAATATCTGAAACGGTAAGCAAATTCCCAATTAATTGCTTTCCTCTGTAAAAGTTTCCATAGAATGGAAACAGGCAATCTCGGGATGTAGGAGGTGGAGGGACCCTCTAGAATGTACCAGAGACCTGGCAGATGAGAGATTCTTAGGACTCGGAGGGAGAGAACTTAGATGAACTGCCCAACAGTGGGGAGAGGGACCTTCCAGTAAAAAGACAGGGCATCAAATGGAGGGGTGGGGTTGCCATCCCAGTCAAAAACTCTGACCCATAATTGTCTCTGTCTAAAAGAACTTTGGGGACAAAAATGGAGAAGAGATTGAGGGAAAGGAGGGTCAGTGACTGGTCCAAACTTGGATCCAGCTCAAGGAGAGACTCCAATGCCTGATACTATTACTGATTCTATCGTGTGCTTACAGACAGGAGCCTAGCATGGCTGTCCTCCGAGAGGCCCAACAGGCAGCTGAAAGAGCCAGATACTTACACCCAACCAATGGACAGAGCTGGCGACCCCTGTGGATGAATTAGGAAAAAGCTGGAAGAAGCTGAGGAGGAGGGCGACCCCATAGGAAGACCAGCGGTCTCAACTTAATTAACCCAGACCCCCCCCCCCCGAGCTCTCACATTGAACCACCAATCAGGCAGCATACACCAGCTGGTATGAGGCCCCCAACACATATACAGCAGAGGACTGCTTGGTCTGGACTCTGAGAGAAGAAGCACCTAACTCTTGAGAGACTTGAGGCCCCAGAGATGGGGGAGGTCTGGTGTTGGGAGGGGACCTCCATTTGGAAAGGGGGAAGGAAGAATGGGACGAGGAACTGTTGGAGGGTGGACCAGGAAGGGGGTAATGACTGGAGTAAAAAAAGATTAAAGAATAAATAAATAAATAAATAAATAAATAAATAAATAAATAGTTTCCATAGTTATGGTGTCTCTTCACAACAATAAAACATTGACTAAGACACCCCCATTTAGGGCAGGTGTTCCTTTTTAGATATAGCTCTCTGGACACAACCCCACAGACATAACCAAAGGTGGGTTTCCTAGGTGCTTCTAAATCTAGCCAAGTCAACAACTGATTCCTCACCAGGCATTGCTTCTTACACACATTCAGTTACATCTCTATTTGCTTTTTATTTGTGACTATATTCCCAGGCTTCATCTCTGCAATCACTTCTCCCTCTGCCCTTTCCTTATTGACTTCACACCCCAAAGCTTCATTAGTGACTTACAAAATGTTCTTTTGCATTCCCCAATTATAAAGAACAACAACAACAACAAAAAAAAAATTGAAGAAGTTTAGTGACTTCTTTCTCATTCTTCACTTTGGTAGTGGCACTTTGAATTAGGGAGATACATCCATGTGGTGCAATACCTACACTTCTGTAACTTCGAATTGATTAGTTTAGGCAGTTCTGGCAGGGCTTGGCATCTTATCTACATGCTGTGTCAGCAAGAGAATGTGAAAGACTAAGCCCAAACCATGCAAATACCCAGTCACATCTGCAGCTGATGCTGGACCTTGGCTGCTGCCATCAGCCAGGACACTTTCTAGGAAGCTGCTTAGTTCCCTCATAGCACTGTGTCAGGGATCAGGACCCAAGGAGTAAAGACCTGGGTTCTTAAGGGCTGGGCCAAGAAACTTGCACAATATGCTTCAATTCAGTCCTATTCTATTAGCCAAAGAGTCACAGAGCCTATGGGGACATTCTCATTCAAACCAACAAAAAGTTAAGGCATTGGACAATCTCAGCTCCAGAAGAGATGAAGCGTAAATTGGGAGAAGCAGGGAGAAGCCCCAGGTAGGCCAAGTGTGGGGATGCATGCCTGTAATCCCAGCATTTGGAAAAAGAAGCAGGAGACTTGCTACAAGTACGACATTAACCTACTTCACATAGCAAGTTCAAGGCTGAATATTTGATCACACTGTGAACTGAACAAAGGCTATTTCAGGTTATGGAGTAGCTCAGACTTAGCACACGCCTTTAATCCCTCAGGCTGGAATACAGACATGCCCATAGTGCATGCTTTTAATGCCAAAGTTAGTTGGTAGAAGGAAGCACCCATATTTGAAAGTGATGTCTAATTGAGTGGCAGACAAAGTGATGAATCAGAGAAAGATTTGACAGAATAGGATCTGCCCAACTCTAAGGAGAAGAAAGAGGAAACAAAATCTACTTAAGAGAGAGCAGTGCAGAGAAGAGAAGGCAGTTTTACTGGGACAGTGGTACTGAGACAGATTGCACACACACACACACACACACACACACATACACAGAGAGAGACAGACAGACAGAGACAGAGACAGACAGAGAGAGACAAAGAGAAAGAGAGACAGAGACAGAGTAAAGAAAAAACAAGCCAGAGAATGAGAAAGAGCCAAAAGATTAAAACAGATTGCAAAACTTCAGTATTAGGCCAAATAGAGCAATTCAGTATTAAACTGAGAGAAGCTAGATTGAATCAGTTAGTGTAGAGAGGAATTTGAACCTGAGCACAGAAAGAACTAGGAAAGGTGAGGCTATTCAGGATTAACTCTCAGAGGCTGAAAACATTGTGGGCCTAAATAAGATTGAATAGAGGCTAGAAGCTTCCAGACTAGGCCTAGGTTAGCAGACTGAGGCAGTAAGCCTCAGTGATGACAGATCAAGTGAATAAAAGTTAACATTGACAGAGAAGGGAGAGAAGGAGGAGGTAGCTCTGCCACAGCAATGTAACACATAACCTGTAACATCAACTCCTGCTGTTTCTGGGACAAATTGTAGTTGAAAGTGGGCCAGGATGCTGATAAAGTAAAAAGTGGTCTAGGGAGGGACCAACAAAAGGCAGTCAGGTTCAGTACTCAGAGTAGGAGCTGTTCTTTCCTACCGCTGCCCATCCTGACACCAACCTGTCCAACCCAACACCAACCTGCCCAACCCAACACCAACCTGCCCACTCCAACACCAAACTGCCCAACCTAACATCAGCCTGCCCACCCCAACACCAACCTGCCCACCCCAACACCAACCTGCCC
>JADRCH010000109.1:1367232-1389226 GCA_019843965.1 Rhynchomys soricoides | reverse complement strand
CACCAACCTGCCCACCCCAACACCAACCTGCCCACCCCAACACCAACTTGCCCAACCTAACACCAACCTGCCCACCCCAACACCAACCTGCCTACCCCAACACCAACCTGCCCACCCCAACATCAACCTGCCCACCCCAACACCACCTGCCCAACTCAACACCAACCTGTAGCTGGCTCAATCTACTCATCACTTACTCCTTCGACATAATGGATGACAGCAAGGCCTGCTACCATGTTATGAAATTGTCTCTATCTCTACACTTGAGAAATCAACATGGCTCTTCTCTAAAACCCATGGATGATAAAGCCACAACTACCTTAAAGCCTAGATGTTGGCTCTCACTTCTTTCTGCTCACTGTCCCAACACTGAGCATCAATCTTTCTTTCTATTGAGTTGATTTTACTTCCTGATGTATGTAAACTCCACTCTTAACTCCCTAATCTGCTTGAGACCCCTCGATTGAAAGCTTGGTCCCCAGTTAGTGGAACAGTGGGTTTGTTGGAGGGGGTGCATCACTGGGGGTTGACTTTGAGATTTCAAAAGCTCAAGCCCCACTTGCCTGTGGATGGATATAGGCTCCCAGCTACTGCTTCAGGACCATGTCTGCATGTCTGCAACTGTGCTTCCTACCATGATGGAACTAACTCTCCGAAACTGGTAAAAACAAAACACCCTCCCAATTAAATGCGTTCTTTTTTTTGTAAGCTGCCTTGGCTGTGATATCTCTTCACAGCAATAGAACAATAGAGACAAGTTGAATGTCTCAACCTCTTGGGGTTGGATTTCTTTCTCTCTCTCTCTCTCTCTCTTTCTTTCTTAAGAGTTATTTATTTTATTTATTCGAATACAGTGTCACCATCTTCAGACACACCAGAAGAGGGCATTGGATCCCATTACAGATGGTTGTGAGCCACCATGTGGTTGCTGGGAATTGAACTCAGGACCTCTGGAAGAGTAGTCAGTGCTCTTAACCTCTGAGCCATCTCTCCAGCCTAAGGGGCTGTGTTACTCAAGGGACAGCAAGATGATGTATGCCAATCCTAGGCACACAGTCATGGCATTTTCTATGAACTGAAGGGAGCGGTATTTAAGGCACAGCTATAATGAAATGCTAATGAGTCCTCTAGCTGAACTTCTGGGTCTCAGCGTCCACTGTAGAGCACAGGTGACTCCTTACAGAGAGTGGCTGAGCACACTGTGTGTAATAGTAGGATTACATAGGCTTACTCCATAAGGCCAGAACCATCAGGTTAAATTTGTATTTCATGTTCCTGTCTCCTTCCCGACCATCTATCACACTGGAAGTCAGGATCCAACAAAATGTATTTTAGAAAGACGCACATTCCCACCCCATAAGAGACCAGCAGGGAGGTAGTCTAATTTTGGCTTAGCCCTTTTTCCTTTGTAGTAATCCTTCTGCTTACAGCATTGCAAAAATAAAAAACTTCAAAGAAATAAATTTCTGTTCTTTATAAATGACCAAGTGTGGAAACAGGGATGTGGCTCAGCTGGTACAAGACTTGCTTAGTATGCATGAAAGCTTGAATTCTATCTTCAGAAGTGCAGAGACTCGGCTGGGTGCCACTCACCTCTAATGCCAGCATTCAGGAGGTGGCTGCAGGAGGATCAAAGTATAATGAAATTCAGGGGTCACACCTATCCCCTAAATAAGGTCTGGCCATCACCCTCAGTAAGCCTATGGGGGGGGGGGGTTAAAAGTAAAAGCAGAAAAAGGAGATTTCTTCAATGTGACCTCACTAGGAAGTGGGACAAAGTGGTGCTGTGAACCAGCAAGTCCATCTTTGGGATCCAGAGCTGAGATTAAATCCTAGAGGACCTAGGATATGCATATCTAAGAGCTCCAAATCAAGTTGTGGTGCCACCATCAAGCTGTGGTGCCACCGGCTAGGCTTCGGGGTGATCCTGTAAAGTGACCTGACATGTTAAAATTGTGTGAAATCTCTTTCAGGGAAACAAGTTTTCATTCTGTGTGGGCCTTTTCCTTCTCTCAGCAAGAGATCACTGGGGAAATTCCCATTTCTTTGGGGTTCACAATTTCAGTCGTCTGATAGTCAAACTGAAAGGTGCAGGTGTCTGGCAGAATATACTCTAATTTCTGCCTAATATACTCATTTCTGCTAGGCCTGTCACAAAAGGACATCTTCTGCTACATGGTAAGTTTGAGGCCAGCCTCAGTACATGAAACCTTGTCTAAAAAAAAGAAAGGAGGCCGGGCAGTGGTGGCGCACGCCTTTAATCCCAGCACTTGGGAGGCAGAGGCAGGCAGATTTCTGAGTTCGAGGCCAGCTTGGTCTACAGAGTGAGTTCCAGGACAGCCAGGGCTACACAGAGAAACCCTGTCTCGAAAAACCAAAAAAAAAAGGTGTGTGTGTGTGTGTGTGTGTGTGTGTGTGTGTGTGTGTGTGTGCGCACCTGTGGAGAGGTCCAGTCTAAGGTAGTTACAGCAGTTCAAAGTAAGATTCAGCCTGGAGCCCAGTAGACAGAAAAAACAGTGAGCATGTTATCTGATCTTCAAGGCTCAGTTTCCCAGAGCCTCTGATGGTTTCCTCAACGCTGTTAGTTCAGAAACACTAATGCTTCCTGTTCCACTCACAAGTAAGTGCCACTGTCCACTGGTACTAAAGAGGTTTGTCTCCTTCTAAAAGAAAAGGAATTCAAAGTCTTAGGGGGCTGGAGAGATGGCTCAGAGGTTAAGAGCACTGGGTATCCTTCTGGGGGTCCTGAGTTCAATTCCCAACACCTACATGGTAGCTCACAATATAACAGAATCCAATGCCCTTTTCTGGTGTTCTGACGGGCATGCGGTCAAATCACCCAGATACATTAAATAAATAATTCTTCTTTTATTTTTTTAGATGTCTTAACACTTGCTGTCAAGTTTTTCCACACTTCTAACAGAGGCAGTCGTGATGAATGCTATCAGATAAGCATAGAAACGCCAGAAGCATGGAAATGTTGGGTCTGTGGTTCCCACAAACTGGGGAGAATGGCTTCATAATTGCTATGTGATACCTGTGAACAGGGGCAGTGGGACAATCAAACTGGACCACTCTGAGTAGAAAGAAATTTATCTGGTGAATCAAACTGGTGGGCTATCTCTCAGGGACCAGAAAGCAGTGGGCAGGTATCAGCTTTAAGACAGGTAAGGAGAGGACAAGCGCAGATCAGACAGCCTGGGATGCAGACAAAACAGCGATGGGGCTGTTCTGGAACTGGGCTCTTTTGAGCGGTAGCTGACCATGGAGGGGAGGGGGGAAAGTTAAGGGAAGTAGTGGTTTTCCTGGGAAACAGGAAACCATCTTAAGGGATCCCTGTGGGGTGCTGAGTTTGGATTTCTGTTTACCCAGAGTCCTGCTTAGGACACTGTCACCAGCACTGCTATTTTGGGGGTACCCACTTTGTATCTAGCAATACCACGAAAATCAGCATCTCCTCTAGAAGACTCTTATTTTTATTAAATAAAAATAATTTAAGAACAGACCCAAACTGAAACTCAAGAACAATTTTATTAGCATTTAAAGAACCCCCCCCCCCAGAAGGCCGGCGGGCAGCTGAGGATGAAGACCCTCCCTTTGAGGAGGAAAAAGAAATTGGAGGAGGAACAGAAGGTGGTCAGGGGAAGAGAAAGAGACTTTTCTCAAAAGAACTGCGCTTATGATGTATGGGTTCGGGGATGGCCAGAATCCTTACATGGAGTCAGTGGATATTCTCGAAGACCTTGTCACAGAGTTCATCACTGAAATGACTCACAAGGCAATGTCGATTGGAAGACAAGGCTGAGTGCAAGTTGAAGATATTGTCTTCCTAATTCGAAAGGATCCAAGGAAGTTTGCTAGAGTTAAAGACTTACTAACTAAGAACGCAGAATTGAAACGGGCTAGAAAAGCTTTTGACAAAGCCAACTATGGATCTTGACATAATTTGTAATTGGCATGTTTGTAATTCTCGAGATTTTGATATTTTCTGTGGAAACAATACATTGTGGCCTTTAACTTGAGCCTTTCAATGCCTGTCTTTATCTGATCATATTTGAATTATTTACTGGCCTTTAATAACTCCTAACTTAAAGTATTGCAAACCATGCAGTTCCTTCTGAAAGGGGGGAAGTGGTAGTTATTCTTCAGGTAGAGTGTGTTCTAAGCTGTATACCATCGCTGCATAATGTGCAATCTAAATGTCCTTTTGATTTTATGAATGGCGAGGCTTATGCTTTATGTATCTCAAGTCTTTAGATGACAGTGGTGGGAGAAGTTATTAAAGATAATGAACTGGTTTGTGTTTTTTTTTAAGAAACTAAATTTTTGTCAGAATGTCTTAATAGATCATTTGTTTTAATATTCTTTTCTAAAGAACACTTTTTAAAAAAAAAAATTAATATTTGCTAAGTGTTAGCAGACCTCATCTCCCTTGATGACCATAAAGCTTCCAAAAGCAAATGCCTTCAGTAGTAGAAATGGTAGAGCTCATAAAGCTGATGCCAGGACAGGTATTTCAGGTTGTGTTCTATTGACATAAACGTAAGTGCTTTTATTGTGAGAGTGTATAGTTGATTAAACCCGTATGAAAGTGTGAAAACCATTTTCATAGTTCAGGATATGCAGGCTTTGTGTGTAGTTCGCTTACTGCATTAAATGATTACTCTGAAACTTACCGGTGCTTCTTCACATCTCTAAGTCAGTACTTGGGAAATACTACCTGTTTAATCTACTGATACAAGGAATAAAGAATGAGGAATTAAACACACACAAAAGAAAAAGAAAAACCCCAGAGCAAACGTGATATAGACCTTGGCAGCTGTCCAAAGGAGAAGGGGCAGAGGAAGCCAGGTTATTGAGTTAGGCAAGTATGGAGTTCATCTATGCAGTGGACGAGCAGCCACATGACATTCGGGCGGGCGTTAGAGGAAGACCAAGCATATGTGTGATACAAACGAAAACATGGTTAGGCTCTGACCAGCTTCCAAAAGGAAGACAGAAAAGAAGAAAATGGAAACGTTGCTTTAAGACAGGGTCTTTGTTGCTCTAGATGTCTTAGAGCTCGCCAAATGGACCAGGCTGGTCTCAAATTCTTTGAGATCCACCTACCTCTGCCTCCCAACTGCTGAGATTAAAAGCATTTACCACCACAACCAGCAAGTTACACCTTTTTGAGTCAGGACTTAGAAGGGTGAGCAAACCCACCAGACCCTCATGGTAGCTTCTAAGGACCGAGTTATGGAGCTGAGATTGTGGCAAGGAAAAGTGTATTATACAGTTATTTAAAGAAGTGCTATTCCTCCCGCCTTTTCCACGAAGCTTCAGGTAGACTCATCTCGCTACGGAGTGGTCCCTTGGCCAAGTGACTGACCTGCCCAACTGGGAACAACTCTGAAGGAAGGAGACAGTGGAGTGTCTTCACCCAAAGGTGGATTTCATTCTTCGGAAGGGAAGAGGTTTTGCTTAGTGGGCCTTCTATACTACTCCAACACTATGGACCCCCAAAGACCAGACCAGAAACAGAAAAGATCCAGGATATGATGGAGCATATTTCCCAGGATTGCAATGGCTATTTAGCAGATAGTATTGTGGTGAAAGATCCTTTGAACATACTTGAGCTACAAATTAAACAAAAGGCCCTCCTTTTTCTGTAGACCTTCTCTGAGTCCTCCTCTGCCAATGTAAACAAGGCTCCAAGAAATGCACAGGCTGTGCTGCTTCTCAACAGCGGGAGTGTAGCTGGAGACCAAGTAGCCGGGCAGTGGTGGCACATGCCTTTAATCCCAGCACTTGGGAGGCAGAGGCAGATGGATTTCTGAGTTCGAGGCCAGCCTGGTCTACAGAGTGAGTTCCAGGACAGCCAGGGCTACACAGAGAAACCCTGTCTCGAAAAACCAAAAAAAAAAAAGGCTCTGCCAGCAGGTGAGGCTGACAGCTTCTAATTTTCATATAGGAATTAGGACATTCCTAGACAGATGAGATGGCCCAAGTGCCTCTGTAACATATCAAAGCAGACACTGGCAGGAGGTCTCTCAGCATCCTCCACACCTGTTACAGAGTCATCCTGGCTGACACACTCCACCCCTACCTTCAAGCTCTCCAGCCCCAGCTTCACTCCCTGTCTCCCAGTTCTCTTCCTTACACAGCCCAATCATTTTGGCTACAAGGTCTCTTGCTCTCCTGACTCACTTCCAGCCTCTTAGCTCCTGGACCCTCTCTCTTCCTCTCTCACTCTCCTGACCCCAACCTTCTCTCCTCTCGTGGCCAAGTTCAGTCCAGACCCTTCCTCTGTCTATGCCTATTAGTAATCACCGGCCTGTCCTCGGAAACAGTGACAGCAGAACACACCATCACTGCCATCAAGATGAGACATACTGCCACTGTCTCCACAAATCTTGTACTCTTCCTATGGGTATGGGCTTATACCCCTTATAAAAAGACTGTCTCCTCTCCCTGCTCCTTTTCCCTTCCACCCTCACTCAGAGGCAGCCTCTGCTGTGCCCTGCTCCCACACCCAATAAATCTCTCCTGTGAGATCTGTTGCAGGATGTGACTTGTGGAGCCCCTTGTCTCTGATGTGTTTATAAAAAGATAAAGAGGTGTGTGTGTGTGTGTGTGTGTGTGTGTGTGTGTGTGGTGAGGTGTGGGGGAAGGAGGTGCCTCAGCGGGCCCATGATGAGGCATCCCTTCCCCTGAGGGACCAGCCACAGGATGGTATAGTATAGAATAGAGTTTATTCAGGGCATGGGGAGGGGAGCTAAGAGGGCAGAGAAAGGCAGAGCGAGGGAGAGTAGAGAAGTAGAGGCCGGCCATGACCTCGTGGAGAGAGAGGGGGAAAGGGAGGGGGAGGGGAGGAAGAGAGAAAGAGAGCAAGAGAGACAAGAGTAAGAGAAAGAGGAGGGGCAAGCAGCCCCTTTCATAGTAGGCCAGGTTCACCTGGCTGTTGCCAGGCAACTGTGGGGTGGAGCTTAGACAGAATGCTAACAGTCTCCAACTCGCCAATGTACCTTCTACCACTAAATCAATCTCCCTAATATCTACAGTAAACCTTCTCATCAATCATACCTTGAAGCAGTCATGTCCTCATTTTTCTATCCATTCATTCATTCATTCATAGAGCGACAGAGAAAAGAAAACCCCTTCCACAGTCTCTCTGTCTCTTTCCTCCCTCTCACCTTCCACCCTCAGGGCAGAGATGAAGCCCAGGACCTTGGTCATGCTATTCTATTGCTGTACTGAAGTGGGCATTTAAAACTGGTTTGGCTAAAAACCTGGGCTCCTCCCTTGGGCCTACAAGGTAAGCAAACAGGATGAAAAGCTAGCATCTCCGCCTTACTTGTTTCTGCTCCCTGTTTTCCTTCTTATTTACACAAGCAGGCATTCTAATCTCTCGGAGGGTCTCTCTAGCCTAGTTTAGCCCCCTCCAAGGCTGAAGGTTCAAAGATAAGTCGTCCTAAATCTACGGTTACCTTCAATTCTAGGTGAAGCTCACAGGATAGAATTTTGCTCCTCCCACCTCATGAAGACAGATGTAGTCACCCTCCCCAGAGCTGGATTGATTGCCTCAAATGATGACAACGTGTTCTATGCGCTTTCCTTGGAACACATGGATAAACATTTTCCCTCAGACAGGGCCAAAGTAATATTTCATCAAAGTCCACTAGAAAACCAGTGGGCTTGTTTGTTTTGCTTATACGATACAGGTGAGAGGTTGGCTAAGGACAGCTCAAATGACTCAGATGCAGCTGTATTACCCCAGACCCACCATGGCATGGGTGACAACACATAAAAACTGCATCTTGCCAGATAAACAGTCTCCTTTCTGTTGTAGTAAATATTTAATATGAATTGGGGTTTGATCATCCAGTTCCCAAATAAAAGACACAGCCCTATAACAAGCCTTAACGCAGAGCTGGACAGGTGTCACCCTCTATGCTATTTCGTCTACTTCCCTACCAATAGCCCTGAGTTATAACTGGCCATGCTCTTCCTGGGCCATTACTACTCCCATTGGCCGTCATGTTTTCCTGTTTCACCTGCCTTGTGGGGTCTAATCCTCTTTCTTCCTTTTCCTCATGGTCCTGCCTCCTACCGTAAGCCTGAGAACTGAAGCCCACTTACCTCTCTTCCACACAACTATGAGCTGTAGATGTCTTTATTGACCAATCAGGAAAAACTTGCTGGGCAAGGTTACACAGCTGAGAGCTGGTAAGCCATTAGCCCAAACACAAGAATTGACTCAAGGGACTAGAAGGATAACTCAACAGTTGAGAGAGGCCTGGGGGGGGGGGTGTTCAGTTACCACATGACAGCACACAACCATCTTTAAACTCCAGTTCCAGTGGGTAAGATTCCCTCCTCTGATCTCCATATGCACTGCATATACCTAGTGCACATACAGACATGCAGGTAAAACACTCATGCACATAGAATAAAAATCAATAAATCGTTTATATAAACAAGAATGACTTAAAATCTGTATCAAGGTCCATTAAACCCACTCTCCCAACCCCAGACTTGATCGTTTAGAAGCTTGTAGTATCAATGGGAGCAGTAGTAGCAATTCTCCTCCTTGGGGATGGCCTGGGACTGTGGGATGCCACACTGACCTCGGAGTCAGAGACCCACCTGCTTCTACCTCCTGTATGCTGAGACTAAATGTATCCCCCCCTCCCGTTTTCCTTGAGATAGAACACGGTCTAACTTTTATGCCTTCCCCCCCCCCCCCCCCCGTTTTCCTTGAGATAGAACACGGTCTAACTTGAAACCCTGATTTTATCATAGGGCATAAAATCCCCTAAAACAGTGCATACTTTTATGTATGTCTATTGTTGCTTTTAAATGGGGTCTCACTATGTAGATCAGAGTGTCCTCAAACTCACAGAAATCTGCCTGCCTCTGCCTGCCCAGTGATGGGATTAAAGGCCTGGGCCACCATGCTTCGCTGGCCTGGGGTTTTGTTTGGGGTATTGTTCGGGCTGTTTGGCTGTTTTTTTGAGACATAGTCTCTCTCTATAGCACAGTCTGAAGCTCCTATGTTAGCATAAGTCTCTCCCTCATCCTTCCTCATACTGGATGTACAGGTGGAAGTACATGGATCAGAGTCACAAAAGGCCTACAAAAATGCTAGGTCCTACCCAGAGATTCTGATTCAGTAAATCAGACAGAAATAGAGCTGAATATTTGCATTATAACAAGTCTAAAACAGTGCTTCTCAATTTTCCTAATGCAGTGACCCTGTAATATAGTTCCTTAGGTTGTGGTGACATGCAAACATAAAATTATGTCATTGCTATTTCATAACTGTAATTTTGCTGTTGTGAATTGTAAACTAAATATCTCATATGTAGGATATCTGATATGTAACCCTAAAGGTGTCTCTGCTCACAGGCTGAGAACCCCTGCTCTAGGAGATGTGCTGTACGTTGTTGTTGGGGAAACCATTACTTTTTGAACCATGATTCTTGTTTTTGTTTGTTTGAGACAGGGTTTCTCTGTGTAGTCCTGGCTGTCATGGAACTCACTCTGTAGACCAGGCTGGCCTGGAACTCAGAAATCCGCTGCCTCTGCCTCCCAAGTGCTGGGATTAAAGGTGTGCGCCACCACTGCCCAGCTTGAACCATGATTCTTAAGTATACATTGACTATAGAAAAACATGCCCTGAATGTCTGCTAGAAGATAACCAATCCATTTATCCATCTTGACATAACTATGCAAGAGAATTTCGTTGTTTTTCAAGCCAGCTTCACTTTGAATCTCTGAAGCAGCATAGTTTTCTATCCTAATTAATAGTCATGTCTGGCATCTTGAAGTATGACCGGCAGTTGAACGTCGGGCAAAGACTGGAAGCTTATTTAGAGAATCTAGCTGACTAAGAGAAACAGTGTGTAGATACTGACATTCCCCAGTGACAATTAGTCTATTGTCTCTGCTGCCACAATAAAGCTTCACTGGTAATTAGGGCCCATGCCAGGGTGCCTTTGTATCAGCCTTAGCAATGACCAGACACAGAGAAAATAAAAACCAACAAAAGCAAATAGTAATAATCTACAACTAACGTGGATAATAAAAAATAAAAAGAAGCCAGGTGATGGTGGCACACACCTTTAATCCCAGCCCTGGGGACGCAGAGGATCTCTGTGTATTCAAGGCCAGCCTGGTCTATAGAGTTCCAGGATGGCCAGGGCTACACAGAGAGACATTGTCTTAAAAAACAAAACAAAACAAAACAAAACAAAACAAAACAAAAGAATAAAAGGGAAGGGGCTGGAAAGATGGTCCAGCAGTTAAGAATACTGGTGCTCCTCCAGAAGGTGTGGGTTCACTTCCTGGCTCCCACATGGAAGCTCACGAGTCTCTGTAATTCTAGTTCCAAGACATCTGACTCCCTCATACAGATATATATATGCAAGCAAAACACCAATGCTCATAAAGTAAAATTTAAAAAATCGTTAAATTTTTCTTAAAAGAATAAAAGGGGAGCTTAGTCTATTCAGCCTGCTATAATGAAAGTACCATAGCTAGGTGATTTTTCTTTCTTATTTTAAAGATGTGTTAATTGAAGTAATTTGTGTATATGGTGCTTTATCTGCACACTAGAAGAAGGCATTGGATACCATGGGACTATAGTTATGGATGGCTGTGAGCCACCAAGTGGTTCGAGGGAATTGAACCCAGGATCGCTAGAAAAGCAGCCAGTGCTCTTAACTGGTGAGCCATCCCTCCAGCCCCAGGATAGATAACTTCTAATCAACATACACATACTGCTCACAGTTCTGGAAAATACTAAGTCCAAGAACAGCACAGTGGTCTATTCAGTGTCTGAAGGGGGGTCCTGTGTCATAGATGGTGCTTTGTGCTCTGTGCTCACATGGCAGGAGGCATGACACAAGAACCCCTCAGCTTCTTTGATAAAAAAGCAAACACACAAACAAAACCCAAAACCAAAACCCCACTGATCCCATTAATGAAGCAGAGACCTCATAGTCTAATTGCTTCACAAGGGCAGCCCCTTCATGTTAGTGCTTGGAAGTTTTCAGCGTAGGAACTTGGAGGCAACACTAACATACAGACCTGGCAAAGGACACGAACAAAGAAGTACAATGCAAGCTACAGAAGTTTATTTTTTTAAAAAAAATCATTAAACAGGACTGACAAGGGAGGATCAAGAATTTGAGACCAATCTATGATATATACTACTACCACTACTACTGCTGCTGCTACTACTAATAGTAATAACAATAATGACATATAAAATGTGCTTCTCATGCCTGTTCTTGTATCGTGCTAGGAGAATGGAGACAAAGGAAATAGTAAAAAGAGAGAAAGATCCAACAAACAGATCCATGCCCTGTGATTTACAGGAGCCTTGCGTGAATGAAGACAAAGGACATTTCTGGCACAAGGGCTGTGAGGCCAACCTGGAGAGTAAGAGGGGTTGAGGGGGGAAGGTTCCCAGAGGAAGGGATCTGACAAGTTATTTGTGATGGACTGAATTATTTGTCTGCCAACCTTGAAGCTCCACCTATTAGTGCCCCTCCGTGCCAGAGTGATGTCAAGTTAGTGTGTCCTATTCTGTTCTCTGTTGCTTTGATAAAACACCGAGAGCAAAAACAGCCAAGGGAAGAGAGCATTTCTATGGCTTATGTCTCAGTCAGGGTTTCTATTCCTGCACAAACATCATGACCAAGAAGCAAGTTGGGGAAGAAAGGGTTTATTCAGGTTACACTTCCACACTGCTGCTCATCACTAAAGGAAGTCAGGACTGGAACTCAAGCAGGTCAGGAAGCAGGAGCTGATACAGAGGCATGGAGGGATGTTATTTACTGGCTTGCTCAGCTTACTTTCTTACAGAACCTAGGACCATCTATCCAGGGTGACACAGACCACAGTGGGTCGAGCCCTCCCGCATCAAACAGTAAAATGTCCCTGCAGGCTTGTCTGTAAGCCAATCTGATGGAGGCATTTTGTTAGTCAAGTCTGTCTTCTCAAGGACTGTAGATATGTCGAGTTGTCAAAGAACCAACCAGCACACCTTCCTATAGAACCTGTGTGCCCAGCGTGTCCTCAGCAAAAGCAATAAGCACTTTGGAGCAGATGGCTTTACAAGTCAGCCTGTAGTGTGACACATGCCTGCTTCCCATGCACCACTGAATCAGCAGCACTCTAAAGAGAGACTGGTCAGTCGGGCAGTGGTGGCACAAGCCTTTAATCCCAGCACTTGGGAGGCATAGGCAGGCGGATTTCTGAGTTCGAGGCCAGCCTGGTCTACAGAGTGAGTTCCAGGACAGCCAAGGCTATACAGAGAAACTCTGTCTCAAAAAAAAAAAAAAAAAAAAAACCAAAAAAGAAGAGAGACTGGTTATTAGCCTGAATCTTGAAGTGGAGACCCAAATGTAGCTGGTCCACCACATATATCCTGTGTAAAAAGAAAGAAAAGAAAAGAAAAGCCTTTCCTCTCATAAGTATCTAGAATTCAGAGGTCATTTGTTACCAGAGCATGAACCAGTATGTTCTGACATATTGCCTGTACGTCCTGGAAAATGATAATTGTGGGAGTATCATTATATGTGTAAATTAATCAATTACCCTTATTTAGCGAAGTTTTCTCGGGCATAAGTATATAGTAAGTAAAAAAGGTGGTTTGTATGAGCTCGACCCAGGGTGTGGAACTATTGGGAGGTGTGGCCCTATTGGAGTAGGTGTGTCACTGTGGGTGTGGTCTTAAGACCCTCCTCCTAGCTGCCTGGAAGTCAGTATTCTGCTAGCAGCCTTCAGATGAAGATGTAGAACTTTCAGCTCTGTCTGTACCATGCCTACCTGGATGCTGCTGTGTTCCCGCCTTGATGATAATGGACTGAACCTCTGAACCTGTAAGCCAGCCCCAATTAAATGTTGTCCTTATAAGATTTGCCTTGGTCATGGTGTCTGTTCACTGCAGTATAACCCTGACTAAGACAAGTACTGTCTAATTATTTATGAGAAAGGGAAACATCGCAGTGTGCTGATCAGTAAATATTTCCAGTCATAGGAGAGAAGATGAGGAAGAGGTGAGAGAAAGTGTTGAGGCCAGGAAGTAGTTATCACAGATGTTTAATCTCTGTCTGCCATTCTAGAACAATATATAAAACTGATAAAACAAAACATACATAAAATCTATTGGACCTTGGAACCAAGCACAGCAAGGATATGAAGCCAATATAAGGGGCTGGTATACGGCTCAGTGTGAGAGCACTTAGCCAGCATTTACAAGACCTTAATTTTTCTATTCCAAGGATCATGACAAATAAATCAAGAGTATTTATGTATACTAGAAGCAAGCAGTACAATGTTTAGAAAACCATTTCACGCAAGGGAGCATCAAATCACATGGACATGGTGGTTTATGCTTGCATCCCTATCACTGAGGAAGCTGGGGCAGGATGATGGCCACATGTATGAGGCCAGCATGGGCTGCACAGAGAATGCAGAGTTACACAGCGAGACCTTGTCCAAAAGAAGTCTCACATCAGAAAGTATGATTTGGAAACAGTTTAACAAAGGGAGTGTAGGGCCTACACTCTAGAAACCACAAAACCCTGTGGGAGAAATGAAGCCTCAGATAAGTGTGAAGACAGCCTGTGCTTAGAATCAGGGAGACTGAACTAACACTGTAAGCACTGACACGGTGCTGTTTCCTAAAGTGATCTGCAAATTCAACATTAAACATGATTACGATCTCAGAGAGATTCTTAGCAGGATTCAACAAACCAGTCTCAAAATTCTCATGGAGATTCAAGAGACCTTCTGCACCAGATGAGAGATCCCAGATTTCACATACTTTGGGAAATGTATGCCACCTGAAAACACTGTGCAGGTGCCCTGCTGGTGCTGCTTCTTGCACCAGGCCCACCTTATGACACCTAGGAAGTTTGCTCCAAGAGTCCAGCGCCACATAAGGGACCTGGGCTTCCCCTATTCAGGCAGAGCAGTGTTGCCTGGGAACATCAGTTGTTCAGCTTGTATGACCTCCTCAACTAGGACTCTCTGCTTTAAGTTCTAAACAGTAGCTGACTCTAAGGGGAAGATTAGGGATGGACCCTGAGCACCTCAGAGGTACCAGACCTGAGATGAAAATAACATCTCAACCCTAACAAGACTTAGGCTATTCCTAAACATTGTAAAGTCCTTCACGGAAAGAAGAAAAGAGCTGGGCAGTGGCGGCACACACCTTTAATCCCAGCACTTGGAAGGCAGAGGCAGGCGGATTCCTGAGTTCGAGACCAGCCTGGTCTACAGAGTGAGTTCCAGGACAGCCAGGGCTACACAGAGAAATACTGTCTCAGGGAAAAAAAAAGAAGAAGAAGTAGAAGAAGAAAAGTAACTTAAACAAAAAGAATGGAAGGAAGGAAAAAGGAAACGTCTTAGGGTTTCTATTGCTGTGAAGAGACACCATGACCAAAGTAACTCTTATAAAAGAACACATTTAATTGGGGCTGGCTTACAGTTTACAGTTGCAGAGGCTCAGTCCATTTTCATCAAGGCAGGAAGCTTGGAATGGCTTAGACAGACTTAATGCTGGAGGAACTGAGAGTTCTACATCTTGACCTGAAGACAGTCAGGAGGAGATCGTTGTCTGCACTGGGCAGAGCCTGAGCATAAGAGAACTCAGAGCCCACCCCCACAGAGACACACTTCCTCTAAAAAGGCCACACCCCCTAGTAGTGCCACTCCCCATGGCCCAAGCATTCACATACATGAGTCTCTGGGGCCAAGCCTATTCAAACTGCCACAGGAAATAACCAACAATCTACTCCAGATGTGTAAGTCCTAGCACAGAAAGACTGTCAAGAAAACCATGATAGCATGTTTCCTCCAAGCATTCCCAATCCCGTAGTAAAGGCCCCCAGTTAGAAGGACCTGGAAGAACTTCCAGACAGATAGCTCAGGAGAATGATTATAACTCTACCTGGAGAACTCAAAGAAGACATGACTATAACCCAAGAGACAGACACAAGTGTGGAGGCAGCTTATGGGCTGGGAGAACACCCTTTCCAGTGATACATCTCGCAGAGGTTTAGTATTGAGAGTCTAGATGCTAGATTGATTAAATAAAGAATTCAAAACAATTGTACATAACGAAACAAACAACCCAATTAAAAAATAGGCTATGTACTGATCAGACAGCTTTCAAAAAAGAAATATAAATGGTTGATCAACTTTTTTAAAAATTTTTTTCTTTCTTTCTTATTTTCTTTTTTTCCCTGAGACAGGGTTTCTCTGTGTAGCCCTGGCTGTCCTGGAACTCACTCTGTAGACCAGGCTGGCCTCGAACTCAGAAATCCGCCTTCCTCTGCCTCCCGGGTGCTGGGATTAAAGGTATGCGCCTCCACTGCCCAGCGATTGATAAACTTTTTGAGTGTTCAACATGATTAGCCATCAGAAACATGCAAATTAAGGCTGTTTTGAGATTAGTCAGAATGGCTACAATCAAGAAGAAAAGAGAAAACAAAAGCATTTGTCATTAAGAGAACACTCGGACACTGCGTGGGATGTAAGTGGGTGGATCTTCTATGGAAGTCAGTATAGAGGGTTCTCACAAAGCAAAAACTAGAACTACCCTGTGACCCAGACATACCAGGCCTACCTGGGCATATACCCGACACACCGGTGCACCCCTGGCACACCCCCAAGCAGCGTCTCCTCCTCCTGAGAGATTTCCACAGCCATATTCACAGCTACATTATTCTCAAACAAACAAAAAGCCAGACAATGAAGTCAGCCCATGTGTCCATCGACTGAAGACCTGATAATGAAAATGTGATATATAAATGCACAATGGAATTTTATTCAGCTGTAAAAAAAAATGAAAGCAAGCAATTTTCAGGAAAACAGATGAAACTGGAAAATATTCGAAGTGAGCTGACCCAGGTCATAAACACAAATGCTGCACATTCATTCTTATCTAAAGAGCCTAGCTTTTAATCTTTAGATTTTTGTGGTTAGTTTGAATGTCAGAAAGAGCCCCTGAGAATCAGGAGGGGAAGAGGCTCAAACAGGAGAGGGTATAGTAAAGTACACGTAATAGGAAAGGAGTGGGTGATACTGGGAGCTAACGGCGTGTTAACCAAGATCAGAAGCCCTTAGAGAAACCCACTCCTTTGTAAGCTAGTTAGAAAATAGGCTTTTAAAGAAAAGGAATTCGAAGCCTGGCAGTGGTGGCACACGTCTTTAATCCCTGCACTCGGGAGGCAGAGACAGGTGGATTTCTGAGTTCGAGGCCAGCCTGGTCTACAGAGTGAGTTCCAGGACAGCCAGGGCTATACAGAGAAACCCTGTCTCGAAAAACCAAACCAAAACAAAACAATAAAGAAAGAAAGAAAGAAAAGGAATTTGAAAGGAGATAGCATGGACGGGTGGCCAACACTGCTCCCGGAAGACACGTTATTAAACAAAACTCTCTGTGTCACTCATGAAATACCTCCCTAAGAGTTACTGGTCATGGATACCAAAAAGGTTCCATATTAAGAAGTTAATTCAGGCACAGGCACAGCCTCCTTGTGCCGGTCCGCGGTGGTCGCAGCTTGTGTTGTCTCCTCGTCCTCACCTCAGCAGTTTGCTTCGTGAGTCGGTCCCTCTGACATAGAAGCTCCAAGCCGCTCCTCTCTTTTCCTAAAGCCCTTCAAGGCGGTCTGTTTCCTTCTCTCCAGCCGACCCTCTTCAGTCACGCGGAGATGGTAGATCGGGAGCAACTGGTGCAAAAAGCCCGGCTGGCCGAGCAGATGGAGCGCTACAACGATGTGGCCGCGGCCATGAAGAACTTCCACAGGCGAGCAAGTGACCTCGCACTTCTATCCATAGCAACCCAATGATGTCACACACAATGACACAGAGGCTGCAATGCACCTAAGGGCTGATAGGGAGTTTTCAGATGGCATTTGTCCAGGGTAATGCAGAAAGGAGCTGATAAGCCCGGTGGCATTGAACACTTCATCAGATGGGACTTGGTCCCCAAAATAAAAACTTTATTTTCTTTTTGAAATGGGCAGTGACATCTAGACAAGCCCATTCACCTTAAACTCCCATTAACAAAAGTTGATAGGATACTTTCATGTTTTTAAGCATTCATCTCCTTTATTTTAAAAACCCAACAATGAGGAAACGAATGGATTTCTAAGTAAGAATGTCTCTGTGATCATAGTGAAGAGACAGGATGTACATTTAGGGTTATCTCAGCGAAACAGGTTTTCATAAAAACCTTAAAAAATGGTGGTGTCCTGTTGGCCATCTGCAATAGCTGTTAGGGAATAAGAATCCAATACAAAATATTTTCCATCTCAGTGTGGGAAGCTTGTATTTTACTGACAGTACTGGAAGGAAGAACCATTTGTAAAATAAAGACCTTTTAAAAAAAGAAAAGAAAAAAATTAATTCAGAATGAACAAAGGTCCCAAATTAAGAGGTAAAAGTATAAATCTCTTATGTAAGAGGCTGGGCTCAGTCCACAGTGCCATAACCTGAATCAGGCATAAACCTTTTTCTTTTTTCTCAAATTTTTACTTTTTAAATAACTTTCCTTTTTTGAGCCTTGACTGTCCTCTCTTTGTAGACCAGGTTGGCCTTGAACTCAGAGATCTGTCTGCCCCAAGTATCCCAAGTATCAGGATTAAAGGCCTGTGGCGCCACACCTAGCTTTGGTATAAATCTTTGTGACCTTGGATCAGGCAACCATTTTCTGAATTTGACTTGCAAACAAACAAACAAACAAGTAAATTGGATTTGATTTGTAAAAATTAAATTTGTGCTTCTAAAGAATACTGTCAAAAGAAGTGGCAAAAAAGATGGTCCTGAGGCTAAGATGCTGGCTGCTCTTTCAGAAGCCAGGGGCTTGGTTCCCAGCACCCACACAATGACTTACAGCTCCTGTAACCCCAGGTCCAGGGGACCTGATGCCTGCTTCTGTCCTATACGGGCACTGCACAGATGTGGCAAACATACAGACAAGCAGGTAATTCATACACATGAACATTTTTTAAGGGAAGAAAACCCACAAAATAGGAGAAAATGTGTTCAAACCTGAATCTACCGGAGTTCTAGTAGCTGGGATACTTACAGAGCTCAGGACTCCCCAGCAATGTGACCAACAAGTGATTCCATTGTGGAGATGTGCAGGGGCTGCTCATGCGTGTGAGGGACTTATGGAGAGGAAAATGCTCTGGGATGGGGGGGATGCTGTACAACACACAAACGCCATGGCAAAGGGTGACACGTGGTATATAAGCTACGTCAATAGCTCACCTTAAACACTTTAAAAATCACAGTCTGTGTGTTCTGTGTGTTCATGGGCACACACATGCAATAGAACACATGTGGAGGTCAGAGAACAGCTTTCAGGAGTCGGCTATCTCTTCACCACGTGAGTTCTGGGGTAGAACTCAGATAACCAGGCTTGGCAAAGTAAACACACCGAGCCACCTCAACAGCCCAATATCCTAATTTTCAAAAAAAAAACCCAGTGTATTTACATATTCATTTCATGTGCAGCCATTTTGTCTGCAAGTGTGTCTGTGCACCACATGCGTGCAGTGCCAGTGTAGGCCAGAAGAGGGCGTCGGATCCTCTGGAGCTGGAGTTACTAGCAGTTGTTAACCATCACATGGGTGGTGGGACCCGAACCTTCGTCCTCTGCAAGAGCAGCAAGTGCTCTAACCATTGAGTCATCTAGCCAGCTGAGCAATTCCTCTGTTTTAAAAATATAGCTGGATGATGGAAGAGCACACCTTTAATCCCAGAACTCAAGAGGCAGAGGAGGTGGATCTCTGAGTTCAAGGCCAGCCTGGTCTACAGAGTGAATTCCAGGATAGCCAGGGCTACACAGAGAAACCCTGTCTCAAAAAAGAAAAGAAGAAAAGGAAAGAGAAGACAAGACAAGACAAGACATCATCATTATCATCAACAACAACAACATCAACAACAAACCCTTGGAAATAGGAATCAGAGGACACAGCTAAAAGCTGTGAGGGGAGGGACTGGCCTACCACCTTGAGGCATGGTTGGGTAGAAACACTCAGAGGCCCACCCATGGCAGGAGCCACTATGATATGCAAGCGTGCAGTGGAGAGATGGGAGAGAAAGATGTGGAATGGTTTGAACACTGAGGAGAGGCAGAACTGGAGATGAAGAGTGGAGAGAGAGGAACAGTCTGACATGAGTAACCTGTGTTGTCACCCAAGGCCACGGTGAAGTCCTGGCCTGTTCTGTCTGCTTCTGTGGCTATGCAGCAGCAGGGGGCTGTGTTGATACCCATTCCTTCTCCTTTTAACATCACTGGAGCCATTTTGTATTCAGTCTCCATTTTGCTCATAAGGTGGAATTAAGTTCAGGTTCTCAGACTCTACTTCCCAGAAGTATTATCCATGGCTGACAGTAAAGAATTCTACTCATAAGTCAAAAAGTTATAATAATACTTTTTAAAAAGTTAGGTGACAATACTTTGTCTAGTTACTCAAAGTGTTGAGCTCCCCTCCTCTTAAACTTTTGAACCTGGTTTTCCCTATAAAAAGCCTACCTTGAGAATAGACTGATACCACATTTTGGCCCCTGAGCCCTTTTTGTAGTTGCCTTAGTTAGGGTTTTACTGCTGTGAACAGACACCAAGGCAACTCTTATAAGGACAACATTTAATTGGGGCTGGCTTACAGGTTCAGAGGTTTAGTCCATTTTCATCAATATGGGAACATGGCAGCATCCAGGCAGGCACAGTGCAGGAAGTGTTCTACATTTTTATCTGAAGGCTGCTAATGAAAGACTGACTTCCAGGCAGCTAAGACAGAACCCACACCCACAGTGACACACCTACTCCAACATGACCACACCTCCAAATAGTGTCACTCCCTGGGTCAAACATATACAAACCATCACAGTGGTCCTGATCTATCAGTCTTGGGGTGCGCATTCAATAAACTATTCTTGCATAGCTGAGATCAGTGTTCGTATGGTTTGTGTGGCAATTCCTGAACCCCAACATCAACAAAGCTCATTCAGAAGTCCCTGGTCTGGGCTGCCACCTAGGACCATGTTGATTCTCGAGGGCTGTGGCACTCAGGAGGACAGGCCCTGCACCTTGTATAGGTAGCATAGTAGAGCTGGATCTGGTGGTGTGAGTGCTGGAGAATTGGCAAGCTGACCAGCCCAGCTACTACCCAGGCTCAGATCCAAGGCTTCAAGTTGGCCCACTCCAACATCCACTTGTCTATGAACTGCTGGAGCTTGTGAAGGTGTTGGTTCTGTAGAACCAAAGCTGTATGATCTCCATGACACAGGGCAACAACAGTATATCTATCTGAGAGGAGTCCTAGTGAGGATACAGTATTGATAGTGTGGTAGAAACTAGAGGTCTTGAACCAGACCAACGACTCATTAAAATGCACATTTGCAAGTAAAAATGTGTGGCCAAAAGTGTACCCCATGGGACACACTGTGACACACTGCAACTTCCATGATGAGATGGGTGTTGTTGTTGTTTGTGGTTTGTTTTTTTTTTTCATTTGTGGGGAGAAGTCACAGGGGAAGAGGGATGAGTAGATGAGTGCATGATGGGAAATTCACAAAGAACCAATGAAAAGGGTTTTTAAAAAGCTCTGTGGGATGCCCCCTGCAAAGCCGAGGTGGCAAGTGAAAAGAAAGAGTTAGTACTGTCTTTTCTATGCTTGCTGCTTTCAGTGATATATATCGTTGCTTTGATGAGAACTGGCTTGCCTTTAAAGATTGCTGTGAGTCATGCAATCCTTGTTAGAGTTCAGGAATGGAATTAAATCAGTGTTAGTGAATGCTGTGATCCCTGTCCACTGACTTTACCTTTAAGTAGGAATGGAATCTGTTTTCTTGTCTGCATTGTGTGCTCTTTAACTCAGATTTATAAGGTTTGGGAAGAAGCAGCCCAGAAATAGAGATGGCACTGGCTAAGTCAAAGCCAAAGAAATCTAAATTTGAAAAAACTTAGGAGAGCCAAGAGCTTTCTGATTTAAACATTGGTTTAAAAACTATACTGAGAATGAAATTGAGAAAAGAAAGCAACTAAACTGTAAAATATTCTCACTTCTCAAACCAAGACAGGGATGTTCTGACTAAAAGCACAATCAAAAATAAGCCAGGTAGTTGCTGAGCTCTCTGACTGTCTTGAATGGTGCTTCTTATGTTAAATATCACAATGGATACATGTATAAAATACAGTGAAGATGAGTTAGCAGAAGAATGAATTCACACAAACAGTATACCCTATAACCCAAAGTGTCATTATTAGATGAAACAGACACAATTTTGTGCTCTCAAGTCTTACAAGGGTTTCTAAATGTGTATTTTCAATTCCTAAACTCTTTTCTTCATTGACCATCTAAAAATAGCTAATATGGACCAGCAAGGATAAACACAACTCTACAAGTTGTGTGGAACCTAGACCCTAAAGTATTTCTTAAATGCTAAATTACTGCAAAAGCAGGAAGGTACCTTTCAATCTCAAAATCGCAATCATGGTACAAGGTAGGATTATCTGGAAGTATTTTAGTTCATTGTTTTGTTCTTTTAAGTTTAAAAACTATGTTTTATGTATGAGTGTTTTTGCCTGCATGTATTTCTATGCACCATGTATGTGCCCGCAGCACACAGAGGTCAGAAGAAAGCATTGGATCCCCTAGAACTGGAGTTACAGTTGGTTGCAAGCTGCTATGTGGGTGCTAGGAACTGAACCTGGGTCCTCTGCAGGAGCAGCCAATGTTCTTCACCAGTGAGACATGGTCTTAAAAGACCTGACCCATTCAAAAAGAAGAAAAATGCCCCTAGACTCAGCACCAGAGCCAGAGGTCACCTAGAGGCCTGAGATGGGCTAAACTCGCCCCCCTTAGACAGTTCTGGGAAATAGTTATTTTGTCTTAGCACACCCTGTTCTAGGAACTGGCCACCCACAAAATGTTCAATGACATCTATTCTGAGGTTGTTTGGTCTTGGCCCATCCTGTTCC
>JADRCH010000109.1:1326507-1367222 GCA_019843965.1 Rhynchomys soricoides | reverse complement strand
CTCTGCCCCTGTGTGGGTTATGAGCTCGGTCCGGTGCACTGCTTTCCCGAATAAACCTCGTGTGCTTGCAGCAGGTTCGGTCTCTCGTGAGTCATTGGGGGGTCGCGTCTTCCTGAGGCTTGAGAGAGGGTCTCCCCAGCTCAGGGGTCTTTCAGTGAGCCTTTGTATATATGACTTTAAATTAGGTTTTGCATGTAAGACAAAGCATGTGGTGCTTGTTTTTATGAGCCTGGCTTATTTTGCTTAATTTTGCCCATTTCTCTGCACATAATCATCATTTCATCTTTATTTACAGCTATATTAAATTCCACTGAACACATTTTCTTTATCTGCTCATCCTTTATAGACACCCCAGACGGCTCCATTTACTTCCTACTGTGAACAGTGTGGCCATAAACAAGGATATGCATGTATCTGAAGTATGTTCACTAAATAGTAACCATTGTACTAAAATGATAGTGGTGAACAATATCCTGCTCCAGATATTAAACAACATGCTTTCCAATTTTTTCCATTTAATATAATACTGGATATAGTTTTGTCACATATAACCTCTATGTTCCTTGCATTTAGAGTTTCTTCAGGACTTTCAGTATAAAGGGGTGCTGAGCTGTTCCAGAGAGCTTCCTGCATCAATTTAGTGACGGTGGATGGTTTTGGGTTACTTCTTTTTGTTTTTTTTTTTTGTTTTTTGTTTTTGTTTTTTTGTTGTTGTTTGTTGTTTGTTTGTCTAATTTTATTTTGGGTTTTGTTATTGCTGTTGTTGTTTGGATTTTGTTTTGTTTTGTTGTTTTTTTATGACAGGGTCTCACCATGTAGCCTTGGCTTGCCTGGAACTCACAGACCTGAATGGTCTTGAACTCACAGAGATTTATCTGCCTCTGGGATAAGGCACATGTATCACCACAGCTGACAGGGTCTTTTAAAACATATTGTAGTGGCTATTCCTGGTTGTCAACTTGACTATATCTGAAATGAACTACAATCCTGAATTAGAAGGCTCACCTGTGATCCAGATCTTGAGGCTGGAAGACACAAGTTTCTGACCTGGAACTTGGAATGGAGATCTTTAGGCATAGTGGCCATGAAAAGCTTAGGCCCAGGCAAAAGTAGTACATGACCTTAATCCAAGGAGACTGAGGGAAGGAGATCTCTGAGTTCAAGGTCAGCCTGGGACAAAGCAAGTCCCAGTTCCAGGCATGGTACATGCCTTTAATCTAGGCCACACCTTCTGCTGGAGACCTACATAAGGACTTTGGAAGAAGGAAGACTCTTCTCCTGCATGCCTTGTGGGACTGAGCAACTGCTAGATTGTCGGATTTTCATTCACAGCTGCTGCTGACCGTTGTTTGGGAGTTGGACTACAGACTGCAAGTCATCAACAAATTCCCTTATTATATAGAGACTACCCATAAGTTCTGTGACTCTAGAGAACCATGACTAATACATTTATTATTATTATTATTATTATTATTATTATTAATTATTATTTTATGAGTATGGGTATTTTCTCTGTATGTATGCCTGTTTACCATGTGAATACCTGATACACTCAGAAACTGTGAGCCACCACATAGGTTCTGAGAATTGAATCCAGGTCCCCTGCAGAAGCAACAAGCACTCTTTTTCATTGAGCCAACTCTCCAGCCCAGTGTATGGCCTTCTTAAACTGTTCTTGAACCTGGTTTGAGAGAACTTTATGGGGAATTTTACAACTACATTCATCATCAGAGAATTAGCCTATAATTTTCTACTCCTCCTCCTGCTCTTTGTTATGTCCTTATCTGGTTTGGAATCAAGATAATTGTGTACTTTGAATGAGAATGGCTCCCATAGACTCATACATTTGAATGCTTGCTCCATAGTTGGTAGAACTGTTTGGGAAGGATTAGGAGGTGTGGCCTTTTTGGAAGATGTGCTTGGATATTTAAAAAGCCCTCACGATTCATAGTTCTGCCTCTTGGCAGTTGTCTCAATGTGTATGCTTTCAACTACTGCTCCAGAACCATGCCTACCTGGTTGCCCTCGGCTGCCAAGCTCCCTGCCTTGATGGTCATGGGCTCACTCTTGGATATTGTGAGCAAGTTCCCAACTAAATGCTTTTTTGTTTCGTAACTTGACCATGGTGTCTCTTCACAGCAACAAAGTAACAAAGACAATAATGTTGGGTTTACAGAATGAATTGTATAGTGTCCTTTCCCTTTCTATCATATATAACAGTTTGATGTTTGGGTGAACTCCCCTTTAAACAAATTTTCAAATTTAGCAGTAACCTCATTTGGTCCTGGGCTTATGGATCTGTTTATCTTTATTATCTTGATTTAATTTTGATAGATCATATATATCTGAGAATTTATCAATTTCTTCTATATTTCTAGTTTTTACTAAATATAAATATTCAAGGTATTCCCTAATGATTCTTCACATTTTGTTGAGTCAATAGTAACTATTAGGGCCTAGATGGCCTGTTAAGATCTACATAACTGTTACCAGGCTAGCTGGCCATTTTGTACTGTTGCTAATACTGTAAGGAATCTTTTTCTTATGTTTCTGCTGTTACTGGGAAACTTTCTCATACCCAAATTGGTTACATATTCTGTTATGTTCTGTGCTCTTAGAAAACAATCATGATAGAAGTCAATAGAACTGCTTGGATCAACCAACCACCTAGCAACACTTCCTGCATCTATGTATAAGCTTTCATGGTATTTGCTTTTATAAGCTGCCCCTGGGATGGACCCCAACATAAGAGGGACACCTGCACCAATGTAAGAAACTATTTGGAATAAGCCTTCCATTTTGAGTAGGGGTCAAATAAAGTTTAAATTTCTAAGACTTCCCCGGGAACTGACATACTACTAGACAGAAAGAGACATGGATGTGGGTAACTGACATCCTGGTTGGCAAGTTAAGACATGAATGTTAGGCAAGTCTCATTCTGGTTGGCAAGTTAAGACAGGAATGTTAGACAAGGCAAGTCCCTTACCACAGTTGAATACCCCAGCCAATGGGAGCAGGATTAAGTGTACAACAAAGACATATTCCTAAGGAAATCCCATATTCCTAAATCTTGATTGGTAGAATAACTTGGCACTGGTGTTTGTAGGCTTTAGGCTTAAAAGTCCTATAAGACCTTGACTCACCATCACAGTTCAGGTCCTGATTGTGGCCTTGATCGATCAGTCCTGGGGTGTATGCTTAATCAACTATCCTTGTCTGGCAGAGATCAGTGTTTGTGAGGTACCTTCTAGAACCCAACAGCAGCATCTCCTTTTTTGTCTCTAGTTGTATTGATTTGGGCTTTTTTTTTTCAACTAGGAATTTTAATCTTGTTAAGGAATCAACTTTGGTTGGATCTATTTTTTGTTTGTTTGTTTGTTTTTTGTTTTTTCGAGACAAGGTTTCTCTGTGTAGCCCTGGCTGTCCTGGAACTCACTCTGTAGACCAGGCTAGCCTCGAACTCAGAAATCCATCTGCCTCTGCCTCCCAAGTGCTGGGATTAAAGGCATGAGTCACCACTGCCTGGCAGATCTATGTTTTTTTAAGTCTCTATTTTATTAATTACTTCCATGATCTTCAACATTTCTTGCCATCTACTTTATTTGTGTTTGAATCCCCAACACACACCCTGGGAATCTGAGGTGCATCATTAGGTTATTTATCAACCTTCTGATTTCTTTTCGTCTTTATTTTTCTGTTTTATTAATGCTCACAATCATAGGTAGAAAATCTTAGAACATCCTTGGCTGTATTCCAAAGGCTCTAGAAAGTTGTGATTTTATTTTCATTTGACTTAGGAAAACTTTAAATTTCTTGATTTCTTCAATAACCCATTGGTGATTCAAGAGTAATTTTCAATCTCAATATGTGTGTGTAGGTTTTCTTGCTATTGGTTTCTAGGGATTTATCCATGTATAATCTCATGAGATACAAGAAATATTTTGATAATCTTATATTAGTAGGACTAAAATGGGGGGACACTGCTGAATTATAATGCTTTGATCTTATTTATCCAACCTTTTATTACTTAAAGCAAAAATGTTCAAGATTATTTCTTCTAGCTTTTCTCTCTTTTAAAAATTATTTTTTACTTATATGTATATAAGTGTTTCTGCCATGTGTGTGGGTGCTCCTGGAGGTAAGAAGAGGGTAACGGATTCCTTAGAGCTGGAATTCAAAGAGGTTGTGAGCCCCTCAATGTGGCTGCTGAGAACTGAACTCAGGTCTTCTGCAAGAGTAGCAAGCACACTTACCCACTGCACCATCTTTCCAGCCTCTCTTCTAACCTTTCAACATTTACACTACTTTATCATTACCTATAAGATTCACTGTCAGTTGTATGGGTTGGAACAAGTGACTTGTATCTACCATTACTTTACCATCCAGAATAGCCTCACTGAACTCAAAACTCAGATTCTGATGATTTGAAAAGAGCCCTGCAGGTTACAGCAGAGTGTCTTTGGGGGCATCTTACACTGCTTATCATTCTAACTTCTGCTCTGCTTTGTTTTATTTCATGTATATGTGTGTTTTATTTGCATGTATAGCTGTGCACCATATACATGCCTGGTACCCATGGAATCTAGAAGAGGGCATTGGATCCCCATGGAATGGGAGCTATAGACAGTTCTGAGTCACCATTTGGGTACTGGGGATCAAACCTGGATCTCTCGAAAAGACATCCAATGCTCTTAACTATTCACCACCTCTTTAGCCCCTCTGCTTTCTCTTTGTCCACTGTGAGTTTACCAGGACTTCTGTGTTGTGCCCTCTGCACTGTGATGGTTAAAACCTCTGAAACCATGAACTAAAGTACATATTTCCTTCCTTAATTCTGTGAGATATTTTGTCATGGCAATTGGGAAGTAGCTGAAACAGCTTGATAGCTTGTTTCTTTTTATGCTAAATGATATTCCTTTGTACTGATATATCACAGCTTATATTTAATTTTAAAATTATTTGTGTGTGTGTGTGCACCTGTATGTGCACACGTGCATGTGTCATGGAGTATGTGTAGAGGGCAAAGGACACATTTGTTGGCTCTCTGCTTCTACCATGTGGGTCCTGGGTGTCAAACTTTGGTCATCAGGCTTGGTGGCAAATGCCTTTAGCTTGAGCTGTCATACCAGCCCCCCACTGGTTTATTAATCTATCTAGTTACTGACGTTATTGTGGTGGTTTGAATATTCTTGGCCTGTAGGGAATGGTACTCTTAGGAGGTTTGGCTTTGTTGGAGGTAGTATGTGGTTGTGGGGGTGGGCTCCGGAGGTCTCCTCCTCTGCTCAGGCTCCACCCATTGCATAAGAAAAGCCTTCTCCTGGCTGCCTTTGGAAGAGAGTCTCCTCCTGGCTGCCTTTAGATTAAGATGTAGAACTCTCAGCTCCTTCTAGACCACCATGCCTGCCTGGATGCTGCCATGTTTCTCTTCATGCTGATAATGGACTGAACCTCTGAACCTATAGTCAGCTCCAATTAAATGTTGTCCTTTATAAGAGTTGCCTTGGTCAAAGGGCCTCTTCACAGCAATGGAAACCTAACTAAGACAGTTATCTTTGTTGCTTCCATGTTTTGGCAATTCTGAATAAAGATACTACAAACATTTAGGTGCAGGTTACTGCATGAACATAAAAGTTAACAATTCATTTAAATAAGTACAAAAAAAGAAAAAAGAAAAAAATCCAGAACTGCTAAATAACATTGCAGGAACATGCTTTAGTTTTATAAGGAGCTGCCAAGCTGACTCCCACAACAGTTCCTAAAACTATCCACTAACAGTCAATGAAGAGTCCCTGCTGAACTAAGACTTCTCGTCAGCATTAGGGTGTGTCAGTGCTCCAGGCTTTAGCTAACGTAGCACATGTGGTGTGGGATCCCATTGCAATTGCAGTGGACAATTTCTAATGGCATACCAAAGTGCATTTATTACTTTATGTTTAACTTCAATCCAATAGTGAGCGTATTTGTTTAATCAAACATAAATGTCTCTTTAAGGTTATGCCTGACAAGTAGAATTGTGTAAGGAGGTGAGCTATGGTGGCGCACACCTTTAATCCTAGCACTTGGGAGGAGAGGCAGGCAGATCTCTGTGAGTTCAAGGCCAGCCTGATCTACAGAGTGAGTTCCAGGACAGTCAGGGCTACACAGAGAAACCAAAAACAAAACAAAAATGAAACAAACTAACAAACATTACATAAGGACTTTTGCTATTTTCTGTATTTTCTGCTTTTGTAAATGTAGCAGTTTACAAGGTTTATTAAAATGTCACCAGGAAAGTTATATGTAAGATGTGATTTGTGATTTTTCTATGCTGGAAAGTAGGTTTATCTTTTCTTATAAAACAATACTTTCTCTAGGCACTGTGACACATGGTTAAAATCCCAGTACTAGGGAGTCTGAGGCAGGAGGATGGTCAGTTTGTGTTACCTGAACTACATGTGAGACCCTGTTCCAAACAAAAGAAAGGAAAAAGAAAGAAAGAGAGGGGTGGCCATCACACTTGCCCTAGGCTCGTTAGGCCACTTATCTAGTCTTTTCATTAAGTGCACATCATTTGATCATATTGATGCTGAGATAAAAAGCTTGTAATGTCCAGTCATCCTTTATAAATACAAAGCCAAGCATGTCTCAAGGATGAATACTTAGGAGTACTCAGGTCACTGCCACAAGTTTCTACCAATGAACTGACATTTTTGCAACCTTTAAAATATGCACCGAAACACTCTTTTGTAAGACTAAAAAAATATATGCTAGTAGAAGTAATCATTCCTAATTTAAATAATATCAATTATCACAGAAAATACTTAGACTTTTTGTTAAATATTTATGTCTATCAATGTTTTGCCTGCATATATAGCTTGCATCATAAATGTACAGTACAATAAAGTGATAGATTGCCTGGAACCAGCATTTCAGAGAGCTGTGAGCAGGCATGTGTATGGTGCTGGACACAAAGCCTGGGTCCTCTGGAAGAACATCCATTGCTCTTAACTGGTGAGCCTCCGCTCCAGCCCCCACAAGGAACATTTTTATGGTGCTGAGGATTAACCCCTGGCTCTGGCCCAGTCCTAGAGTTCTACAACTCCATTACACCACAGTCCCACAGGAAGTACTTAGAAAGTTGGCTCTAGTTGATAAATTTTAGCACAAATCCTATCAGTCGCTCAGTTTCTTGTAAAACATCTGCTGATACAAAGAATAGGCCTGTCACCTAGTAATGCAAAATCTGCCACATAAAAGGGCTGGAGGACAGGTCAGCAGGAAGGAGGACCTGCCGCTCTACTATGGGGACTGGAGTGTGCATATTAGTACATGCATTGGGCAGATCATAAACACACGTACCTCCAGCGCCAGGGGTACAATGCCTTCTCTTAGCCTCTGTGAACACCACGTACATGAACATACATTCTCACAGACAAATATATGTATTTATGGTGATAAATACAAATAAAATATTTTTAGTTGCCAGTAGTAAGAAATTTATTTTTAAAAAAAATCCAAACGCTGGCGTTGTCCACAAAATTTTAACAGGTTTATTTATAATTGTTACAAAGTTGACTGTTGAAATGTGTTCACTAGACATTTTGCTTGTATCAGTGCTTTACATATTGCATTTATATCAAGAATTCACAGACAAATGAACGTGGAGAAACTGCTAATACCTGATTCTGTCCCTATGTTTCCACTCGCAGTCATATACTTAGGTACCTTTGACCCCATGGAAAAAATATCTTACGTTCAGAACTACTGATAACAGGAAGAGGAGAAATGTTGTTTTGTTTTGTTTTTAAGAATGAAATGTTTCCCCTCCTAGTGGACTCTTGGTTTTTTGAGACAGGGTTTCTCTGTGTAGTCCTGGCTGTCCTGGAACTCACTCTGTAGACCAGGCTGGCCTCGAAACTCAGAAATCTGCCTGCCTCTGCCTCCCAAGTGCTGGGATTAAAGGCGTGTGCCATTGCCCGGCCATAGTGGACTCTTAAGCATGTTCTCTTTGTACATGGCATGCTAGCTTGCTATCTTTTGGCCTAATCGTTACACATTTGGCACGGATAGCACACAGATTGGTATCTTCAAAAAGGCCAACCAGATAGGCCCCACTTGCCTCCTGCAAAGCACTAATAGCTGCACTCTGGAAGTGCAGATCTGTTTTGAAGTCCTGAGCAATATCTTGCCCCAGACACTCAAAGGGGAGCTTGTGGACTTCTGATAGCTGATTTCACGGAGTGCCCCAGTACCAGGTCTGTAACGATGAGGTCTCTTCACATCTCCAGTAGAGGGCGCACTATTGCGGGAGGCTTTTGTAGCCAGTTGTTTCCTGGGTGCTTTACCACAGGTGGATTTGCGAGCAGTTTGCGTTGAACCAGCCATGGTATGGGCACCTCCTTACTTACCCCCTTCTCCTTCGTCTGGAGCTCGGCAAGTGAGAGGCAGCAGTGATGGTGGCTCAATTAAAATGTTTTTAAAAGTAACTACACAGAGTATAACCACCTTTTCTGAAAGTTGTAGAACGGAGTATGCATTAATCGTTTATATAATTCAGTTGGCATCATGTGTTTCATCTGTTTTCTCAAGGTGTATCAGAGTAGGAATGATGTGAAATGATCAGTTAAGCTTGATAGCATCTTTGCAGGTTTTATTGATGGGCTGAAATAACACCTCTGTCTTCAAGTTGTTAGACCCTGGGGCTGAAGAACTTCACTCAGGCAGAACGCTTGCCTAGCTATCAAGCTCAAGGCCCTGGGTCTGACCTCAGCTCCAAAACAGAAAAGAAAGACAAAATTACAAAAAAAGAGACGGTGAAGAAACCAACCACAACAGCAGGTTGTTAGGCTCTGAAAAGTAAGCCAGTTTGAATTATTCTAAACGACATGTGAGACCCTGTTTCGGACAAAAGAGAGGGGTGGCCATCACATTAACATTAGCCCGTTGTCTCTACCCCATGATGCAAGTTCAGGACTTATTTTTTATTGTAACAATATTGCACATTATTTTTATCTTCAAATTACAGCTTGGATGGGAGTCAGATTGGTGAACAGCACAATAGCTGTCCCCAGCTGTCTCCTTATGCACCTGACACACACAAGCTCCTCAGCTGGAGTACACTTGAGGTAAGCACAGGTTCAGATCTGTTACCTACCATTGGGTCAATACCAATGATTCTGAAATGAGTGAGAAGAGTGGACATTGTGTGCCTACTCAGGTTCCCAAGGCCAGTGCGATTGCATTGGAAATTGAGTCTGCAGTGGTGTCCAGATGGAGCTGCCAGTCTCACTGCCACAGGGCTCAACCCTAACCACGATTTTTTTTTTAAACTTATTCACTTTCCATCCCGATCACTGTCCTCTTCTGGGTCGACCCTCCCACAGTCCTACCCTTCCCCTTCTCTGAGCAGGTGGAGGCCCCCTTGGGTATTCCTCCCTCCCCCTGCACCCTGGCACTTCAAGTCTCTGCGACCTAATCAAGATCTTACCTCTTCAACTTCAGTGATGGCTGAGAGATGGATGATGCCCACACAAGATCCAAAACAACCAACAAGAGCCTGCTTTAAGACGAATGTGCCTGCTGTGAGGAAGGTAAGTGATTTGCTTGGAGGTGCTGGGGTGGGAAGAAGACTGTCATGTGCTCATGCTCACAGCATGACACTTGGGAGACTATGCCAGCCGAACAAAGCTACACAGACTCTTCCTTCGAGACATCGAACCTGCTCCTCCAAAACCAAACCACCCTTAGACTCTCCGTCGTCCTAAATCATAAGCTGGTGTTGCTCGAAATCAAACTGAATTTGAATGCAAGGCTCGCTGCAAGCCCAAAGCATGAGCAATGGGCGATTTAGGAACACTAACACTTGTGGCCCGGAGCATAACTCAGTATAGGGTGTGTGCCTATTGTAAGCAAGGCCCTGGGTTAGAGAAAAAACAGAAACAGAAACAGAATTCAAATGTGAAAAGTTTCTTTGACTATTGGGCAATTTCCCACAGATCTAAAAAAAAAATCATTGCAACCAGCACACCTACTGCTAGTGCACCTACCTGGTCATTTCAGCACTAAGAAGGCTGAGGCAGGAGGGTTGACAGAGAAAGGACAGTTGGAGCTGTGCAGGAAACACTGTCTCAAAATAAAACAAGTCATAGCATACTCTGCCAACTAAAATTTCATTTGTTTTTTCCTTTTCTTTTTTTATTTTCGAGACAGGGTTTCTCTGTGTAGCCCTGGCTGTCCTGGAACTCACTCTGTAGACCAGGCTGGCCTTGAACTCAGAAATCCGCCTGTCTCTGCCTCCCGAGTGCTGGGATTAAAGGTGTGCACCGCCACTGCCCGGCTAATTTCATTCATTATAAATACAACATTTCTCTGGTCCATTGTTTAAAAGCTCTACTCTTTCTGCAGAACGTGAATACTTACAAAGTTTGCTAATATTCCATTGTCATAGTCTCCTCTGCCACTGAGTTAGAATTGAAAACTACCTTTGTCCTCTGCTTTCTCATGTTGTTTGAAAGTGACATCACATTGCTTGCAATCTAAGCAACTTGAAAGTGAGTTAAAGTAGTCCTTCTCAAGCCTGGTTCCATGCCAGAACAGCCAGGAAGGTTTATTCTCCTTCTCCTTCTCTTCCTCCTCCTCCTCCTCCTGTTCCTCTTCCTCCTCTTTCTCCTCCTCCTCCTCTTTCTTCTCTAGAATCTAGAATTGGCCTCTCATTCCAATCCTTACTGGAAAGAGATTGAACCAAATTACACAAACATTAAGCAATACTCTACCAAATGAAGAAATTATGTATTCCTAAGGAGACAAACATAAAGCAGTGTCTCTTCATCTTCTGCCTCTAAGAAGCACATATGAGCTCATGAAAGTCCCTTTTCCAGCTTTATAAACAGAGACAACACTTTTCTCATGTAAAAGTTTAACTATAGATATAATGCAGAAACATCAAAAGATTGAGTGGGAAATTCTACAGTTGAGCGAGCTTCCGGGTTAGAACTCTTGTTTGTTTAATCATTCATTTAACAAACATATGCTGGATTCAATTGTAGCAGTCAATTATGCAAGAAACTGGGAATTTTAAAGACACTATTTTTGTTCAGCTCAGGTAAATAAATTGCCAGGACTTAAGTCGAATTTCCAAAGCCTTGTTCCTGTTCAGCAGTATGTATTCACACTCAATCCGTATGTACCAGGCACTACAGGGCTCCTAGCCCTAACTGGTGGTCCAGACTTGGAATCCCAGCTACTGAGCAGCAGGAGGAAGACAAGGACCTATCTGGATTACACAGTAAGTTCAAAGCCATGATGGGCAACTTGGTGAGACTACCTAATAATTAGAAAGGGTTTTGTTTTGCGTTAATGTGTGTTGTGTTGGGGTGGATGCCAGATACAGTTCGGTAGGAGCAGGTATAACTGACATGCAAGAGTAGTTAAGTTCAATGCTAGTATTGAAAACGAAGTTATTTTCTGATATAGAAACTGCATTCACAATGAGGAACCATTTAAGAACTCTGTTGTGAGCTGCCAGCCAGGCCTGTACTGGGCATCTGATGTCTGTGGCTCAGGTTACAACTGAAGGCCATGTGGATGTCTGGAGTCTGTGCTGTAGCCTGAAGCCACTGTGATGTCAGTAGATGCTACTGCCACTGTGAACCATATTAATGCAGATGGTGGGCATTGCTACCTGAGCCATCTGGGCCTATGCTGCTGCTGAGGGCCATGTCTGGGTCCCTAGTTCTCCTGCAGCCAGGGTCTGTGTTGATGTCCATAGCTCATGTTACCGCTAAAGGCCATGTGGATGTCCCTGGTCTGTGCCGCAGCCTGAAGCCATGTTGATGTCCATGGTTTGGGGTGCCTCTGATGGCCTTTGTCTGGGTCCATGGTCCATCTGTGCTCTCACTCGGTGTAAAGAGCAAGGGGGCTACTTTTGCTGTGATACTGATGACTGCAGACATTCGATTGAGAGGGAGGGATATGGGAGGCTTCAGTGACACTTCAACTCACCTCAAAATGTCACAGCCTAGACAGGAAGCATCCACACTTGATGGCTTCTGAGGAAGTCCAGGAGAGGACTATTTAAGGGGCAGGCCACTGAAAGTTTGAGCCAGTAAGCATATAGACAACACAAAATGGACTTGTTTTGGTTTAATTTTTAAATTTTTACTTTGGGGGGGTCACAAGAGGGGAGGGGCAGACATGGAGGGACTGGGAAGTGGGTGGGATTGGGGTGCATGATGTGAAATTCCTAGAGAATCAATAAAACATGTTATATTAAAACAAAAGAAAACAAAAAGAAAACCTAATTCTGTTACTTTCTGAGGAAACCATATACTCATGCAAAATTGCAGGTATTCCTCCAGCCTGGATCTGTACAAATCCACTCCAGTGTCCTCACTGACATCCCTGACCTGAAAAACTGCAGGGTATACCTGTCACATGGCCTTCCTGTCAAAAGATCTTTGAGTAAAAGTTGTCTAAAGAGCATATGGCAGCTGTAACTTAAAAGCTGTGGACCCTTGTTATACTGTTGGCAAGAATACAAACTTGTAGAATCGGGGCCATTATTCCAGGATCTGTGCACTCTTCCTAGTGGAGGCAATGCCTCAGGGAGAGGTCCCTGTTTCAAGTACATGCACAGCATTCCAGATGTATCCGTCCTGCAGTTTGGCAGCCTCTCGTACTACCAGGCTTGGCTGCAGAAGACAGCTACTAGTGAACTTAATGACTCTAGTGACCATCTCAGTAACCGTTTTTAAAAATGTATATTCTTCTTTTACATATTACATCTCTCCTGCATTTCCCCTCCCTCTTCTCCCAGTTCCTCCCTTCTATCTCCCCTATCCCCCATATCTACTCCTCCTCCTTCAGAAAAGGGAAAACCTCCCAAGAATATTAAGCAAACATGGCATATCAAGTTGCAGTAAAACCAGGCACATACCCTCATATTAAGGCTGGAGCAGGCAACTCAGTAAGAGAAAGAGTCTTGAAAGCAGGCAGGTCCCCACTCCAAGTGTTAAGAATCCCACAAGAAAATCACACAAAACAACTATAACATACATGCAGATGGCCTAGGTCAGACACATGCAGGCTCCCTGATTGTCCGCTCAGTTTCTGTGAGCTCCTATGAGTCCAGATTAGTTGATTTTGTGGGTTTTCTTGTGGTGTCCTTGACCCCTCTGGCTCACATCTTCTGCAGGGCTCCCAAGCTGCATCTAAAGCTTGGCCGTGGGTCTCTGCTCCCATCAGCTGCTGGATGAAGCCTCTCTCACGATGATTAGGCTAGGTTCCTGGCTACCAGTATAGCAAAATATCACGGAACATTTCACATACTTTTTCTTTCTGGTCATATTGGGTTCTATCCTAGGTCTCTTGTTCCCAGCCACCCATGCAGTGTCAGGAGTGGGCTCCCTCTCATGGCACGAGCCTCAAGGGGGACCAGTGATTGGTTGGCTGTGCCCACAATTTCTTTACTCCAGCACATCTTGCAGGCAGGACAAACTGTAAGTCAAATTTTTTGTGGCTGGGTTGGTGTCCCAATTCCTGCACTGGAAGTCTTCCCTGGTTATAGGAGATGCCCAGTTTGGGCTCTATTACTGAAAGTCTTAACTAAGGTCACTTAAAATTCCTGGGAGTTTCCAGAATCTTCCGGTACGCCATCCTCCCCCATAGTATTTGAAGCTCTAGCTAGAACAATCACTATGCTCATGAAGACTCGGCCTTGGTTTGTGTGATAGTTTGAATAAGAAATGCCCCTCGTTGTTTCTGGTACTGAGTACAGCGTCCTCAGAAGGTGGCAATGTTTAAGGAGGCTTAAGTGATGGACATGGCCCTGATTGAGGAAACACACCTCTGCGGCAGGCTTAGAGATTAAAAGCCCAGGGTCACTTCCAGTTCACCCTGCTTCTTTGCTTGCAGTTCAAGGTATGTTCTAGATATGTGCTCAGCTTTCTGCTTCTGCTGCTATGCCTGGTGCATACTGCATGTTGCCCTAGCCATTATGGACTCTGACCTTTTGGAACTGTAAACCCAAACAAACTTTCTTACAGAAGCAGTGGGCATGATGTATTATCAAAGCAGTGTGCTATCTTACAGAACAAAATCCTTTGGTGATTCTCTCAGCTCACACACTCTCCCTCCAGTGAACTGTTTGACCCTTTTTTTCTTTTTCTAATACTTTCTATGGCAACTTGGGTATCCAGCTTGGCTTAGCATGGGCACATTTTCTTCTGACTGATCCACATCGGGGAAAGCTTGTGCCATGGCCTGAGCAACTGCTTCTAATAGTCTCTCCTTCGTCAGTCTCATGTCCCAGACACTTCAAGGATCTACAAACCCAGTCCCACAGATAAGCTCCAGGGTCCTAAGAACATAGTTGTTTTTATAGTTAGTCCAGTACATTATGCTGTGGCTCGACCCTATGTACAGACCTGGCCAGTAGAAAAGGAGATGTTAAGACAAGCCCTTAATGCATCTCAGAGGGGAAGATGTTAAAATCTCTCAGTAGAGAGACTTGAGCCACTGCCACAAGTTGTCGAACTCCAGAGGAGTCAAGGAAACCCAAACCTTTGGAGCCATGCATCCAAACAACTCTGTCCTATGTGTCAGGTCTCAAATTTTCCCAACCTGGGCCCCAACCATAGCAGATTTGCCTCATCTGGCATCTAAACATAGACGGAGTTGGATATCTTAAATCCCAGTACTTCAATCTTTTGTTTTGCTGGTGGGGACTGAATCCATGGCCTTCTACATGCTGAGCACTCCACTGTTGGAAGGCTGACTCTGGCAGCTACCCAAAAGGCCTTCTGTTCTGCAGACTTGATGGTTTCTCAACTTAATTTTTCTTCATTATCTCTCTACAGGGGACACTACAGATTAAATTGTATCTCCCTCACCATGGTTATGGTGAAGTCCTAATTCCCAATGTGATGTTGTTCTTTCCTACCAATAGAGTCATATGAGCAAACAACCAAGACAGTGGCCACCTTGAGTCCTTGAGTTCATTGTCACCCATGCTTCTCAAACTCTGTGCTGTTGAAATCAGTCCCTCTGCTAAGCAATCTGTTCTTTAAGCTTTCTTCCAAGTTACCATTGATAAAAGTTATTTGTTCTTGTGACAGCATCTCACTACATAGTTAGCCCAGAAGGGCCAAGAACTTGTGATCTTCATGCCTCTGCTCCATAGGTACATATATTACAGGCATGAGCCACCGTGTCTGACAGCCATTTGTGAAAGTTTTAACAAGGTCACAAGATAACAGTGGCAGAGACTTTTCCAACTTCATATACAATCTGGGATGGCATCCTCCTGAATCAGGTTGTCCTTACACCTCCAAATCCCAGCTTACTTTTCCCTGGACCAATAGAGTGCCACCTCTAGTGGTCTGGTGCCTCCAGGAAGCAGACACTGCAGTTAGGAGGGCAAGAGAACTGTTAGCAGGTTAGGTTTTTTTTAAAGATCTAAAGGTCTGGGCCAGAAACCAAGCTACAATGTGGGCTTGAAGCATGTGAAGGGAAAATACACAGAAGCCCACCCATCGGCAGTGAATTAGTTACATTTTTGTTACTGTGATGAAACATGGAGACTCAAAGCAGCTTTTAAAGACTTTATTTTGGCTTATGGCTTCAGAAGGCGAGAGTCCACAAGGGTAGGGAAGGCATGGCATGCTGGCTGGAGCAGGAAGCTGGCTGATCACATCTTCATCCAGAGACTTGCAAAGAACAGGAAGCGGGGCAAGACTGCAAACCCTAAAAAGCCCACCCTCAGGGATGACTTTCTCCTGCAAGGTACACCTCCTAAAGGCTCCTTAACCTCCTGAAACAGCACCAGCTGGGAAAAAAAAAATCCATGAGCCTATGGGGTTTCTCAGACCATGACAGGCAAGGGGAGTTTTGGGCTGACAAGGGAGATCTGACACAAGGATGGCCCATTTGGAGGATCAGGACAGCCCTCCATCTGGGAAGCTTGGTCATTGCACAGGGGCAGCTTACTCTAAAACAAGGGTAGATCTTTGTTTGTTTGTTTGTTTTTCGAGACAGGGTTTCTCTGTGTAGCCCTGGCTGTCCTGAAACTCACTCTGTAGACCAGGCTGGCCTTGAACTCAGAAATCTGCCTGTCTCTGCCTCCCGAGTGCTGGGATTAAAGGTGTGTGCCACCACTGCCCGGCAAGGGTAGATCTTGAAGGGTGTCAGCTATCCTGACCAGGGTCCAGGGAAAGCTGAGCAACTTGGGTCCTGAACAAAGTGGCCACTGCTCCCACCTCATACCCCTCTGACACAGTTCTCCTGGAGTCTTTCAACATATAAGAAAATAAAATGTGGGACTCAAACATTTAGACAGAACTGAAATAACCACTGGGAACTATAAGCAGTCATGCCTGAAAACCCAGTGTTTTTTAATTTAAAAAAAAGATTTATGTGAATGAGTGCTTTGCCTCCATATACTTGTGTGTCGCACAGGCATGACTGGTGCCCAGAGGCCAGAAGACATCAGCTCCACGGGAACTGAAGGTACAGATGGCTGTGAGCCACCTGCCGCGGCAGGTCCTCTGCAAAGCAACAAGTCCTCTTATCCTGAGCCACCACTCCAGCCCCCAAACAAAGCAGTTGCTAATAGGGAGCAGTTGCTAAAGTAATAGTCTGAGTGCTATTACTTTGGTTTTTGACGGATATTATATGATAGTTACACTATTTATATAACATGCTAAGCTGTAAATACTAAAGGCATGCTATAGACATGGCCTTAGCTAAAAAGTTGGAAGAACTAGTATTTGGGCATGGTCTTGATAGGCTAAAGTGCTGTCATAAGAGGCAAAACAAAGCAGCTCAACAGACGGCAGCACCAGATTATCAGCATGTTTTGAAATAAAAACAAACACAAAGTAACTACACAGGAAAATGAAAATTATGACACATAACAGAAATCACGTATGACTTCCAAGAGTGGCACCGACCTTAAGGCAATTAATGCTTCCAAGCTTATTTAAAATGGCAAAATCTTCCTCCTATGACAGACTTGAAATGTATGACCTCGAGGTACCTGCAAGCAACTCCTGGAGGCAAGCAACTCCTTGAAAATCTCTCAAACCCACAGAGACATTCCATCTCGTTCATGTATTATTTCAACTAGAGTAAGATCAATTCTTGGGACTGCATGAAGCATTCTTCAAACTCCAAAATAACGATCAATGTATTTGAATATGCAGTGATAGAACATGCCTTTAATCCTAGCTCCCAAGAGACTGAGGCAGACGGATCTCTCTGAATTTAAGACCAGCCTGGTCTATAGAGCAAGTTCCGGGACTTGCCAAGACTACACAGAAAAATCCTGTCTCAAAAACAGACAGACAGCAAACAAAAAGGACAACAACAAAAACCAGGGGAGAGATCCTAGTAATAAAGCTGAGATAAGACTCACTGGATCCCAGGAACTCAAGACCAGCCTGGGTGAGGGATACCTTGTCTCAAAATAGTGATACTAAACAAATACCTGGCCAAACAAAAGGCCAGTGATGCTCTCCTCTCTCTGCCATGAAATACGTGTCCAGGCCCAAGGACAACTTTGGCATCCTTAGGTAATGCCATCCACCTCTCAATGGGCCCCAACTTTACTAATTAAGCTAGGCTAGCACTGGGCCCCAGGGTCCTATCTCTGCTTTTCCCAATGCTGAGATTAAAGCATGGCACAATTCCCAGCATTTTTATGTGGGTTCTGAGTTTGAACTAAACAGAGGTACTCATGCTTGCAGTGGAGAAAGGGCCCATCACACTCCAACATGATCTCACTTAAATTACATCTTCAGCCAACTCTCCTGTAAGCATAGCCAAAGCCTAACGTCCAACTTGGCTATTGGACGACACAAAACCTGTAGCAGACAGAGTCAGGTTTCAGTTTGGAAATGTCCTTCTAGTGGTCAGATTTATTGTTGCTTCCAGAAAATACTGCCAGTCAGGGACTGCAATCTAGTCTAACTTCAGACATGATTTTCCTTGAACCCCACTGGCTCAAGGAAGTTGGACTCGGCTGTTTACAGTGATATAGTTCTACAGCAGTGGTTCTCAACTTGTGGGTTTTAACTACTAGGGTGAGAGGTGCATCAAACGACCCTTTCACAGGGGTGACCTAAGACCATCGGTAAACAGCTATTTACATGCCATAACAGTAGCAAAGTTACAATTATGAAAAATAGCAACTGCATAATTTCCTGGTTGGGGGTCACCACAACACAAGGAGCTGTGTGTGCTCACAGCCTTAGGAAGGTTGAGAACCTCTACAGTCAAGAGCTTTTTAAATGTTTATTGGGTGGGATGTTTTGCTAGTGGCCTGAACGCACTTGGGATATATCTAAGATTCATTTCCTGGGCAACTTTCTGTGTCGCTGCTTTATTTCATAGAGATCTCTCACCAAAATGATAATGTCCTGAGGACACAAGCAGATTGGGCTGAACCCCAACTCTATCCCACCCTATGATATTTACAGTTCATGGTGCTACTTTTTGGAAACAATTCATTTCTGTGCTCATCAGATACACTGTGTGTGTGTGGTGGGGATCACATTTTTCAGACTGTACAGTTTTCTACTTCCCTTATGACATAAGCGTTTTCAACACCTGTGTCCTCTCTTACAGCAAGTATCCATGTTTAATGTGTTCCGTTTTTTTTTACCTTGTGAGTGTCAGATTGATAATTCACTGTTACCCAAATGTATTGAGTTTAAAACACCTATATTCTTATCTAAAAATAACTCTAGGCAAGGAATGTGTCTCTGGGATAAGGTAATGAAATAATAAACACCCATTCAAATAGACAAAAATCAGTAAATTAATGATTTAAGAGCAAATTTCTCAAACTCTCTGGGATAAGAAACTGTTTGCCTGACTCTTCACTCCACATAATGGTCTGGGTATTTGTTTAAAACAGTCTATAAATGTTTCTTTCAAAAAGATGGGATTAAAGATACAAGTATAGGGCTGGAGAGATGGCTCAGTGGTTAAGAGCACTAGCTGTTCTTCCAGAGGTCCTGAGTTGAATTCCCAGCATGCATCTGGTAACTCACAACTGTCTACAACAGTAGTCCCATGGGATCTGATGTCCTCTTATGGTGTGCAAATACACATACAAAATACCCATGTACATAAATAAATAAATCTTTTAAAAAAGATTCAAGTATAATCAACTCAAAATACATTTATTAAAAACCAATATATTCATTACTGTCCCTTATAGGCCAGGATCACCAATACATTTTGCAATGGTCTATGTAAAATTACAGGACACGGGATACATGACTGGTAGGAAGGAGAGAAGACAGGACAAAGATAATGAGCTTTACTAGTTGACCATTAAAGCAGTAAAACCTTTAGGTAGAAAAAACAGATGCTGGGGGCTAGAGAGATGGCTCAAGTTTTAGAGCTCTTCCTGCTGTGCAAAGGACTCTGATTCAGTTTGTAGTACCCACAAAGCAGCTCACAATGATCCAGGGATTCCAACACCCCTCTTCTGGCATCTTCAGGCACTGCCCAAATATGGTATACACACACACACACCCCCCTACTTAAAAAAAAGAAAGCAGATGCTGGACCTTTGATCCGAGCACATTAGCAATCTATAGTAAGTCTTATGTTATTACAAGTTTGGGACAAGGCTTGTTGGTGGTCAAGAGCAGCCTGGGGACTCTGGGCAGGTGCTGAATACCCACAGAGGCTAGGGTGTTGGAAAGAAGGGGAGATGTCTTAAGGCTAGATTCACTAAGACTTGACAAAAGAAATGTGAGAAAGGATTAAAGTGTCAGGCACCACCACCATGAAATCACAACAGGAAAAGATAGAAACTTGCTTTTATTAGAGTAAGAGAGGAGATTCAAATGCTTTTCATATGTATGCAGGACATCCACACTCAGGCTCTTGCTCAGTGATACATATTCGTCTATGGTGGCCCCAAAGGTGAGGTAGACATGAAAAGATGCTTTCTATCTTGGACATTTACTTTCCTTTACCTAAGGAGACTTACAGGTGTACCTTACTGAATTGTAAGGCACACAGGTACTCTCATGCATATGCTTGCATAAATATGACAATACTTTTTTTTTTAAGGGTTTATTAATTATATGTAAGTTTACTGTAGCTGTCTTCAGACACACCAGAAGAGGGCATCAGATCTCATTATAGATGGTTGTGAGCCACCGTGTGGTTGCTGGGATCTGAACTCAGGACCTCTGGAAGAGCAGTCAGTGCTCTTAACTGCTGAGCCATCTTTCCAGCCCCCAACAATACTTTTAAAAGTAACCTACCTAATCAAAGGCTACCTAGAGGGATATTCACTGAGGCAGAGCTAGGGCACCGAGGTTCTGGCCTTAGCTATTCATAACACTATCATCTGATGTTTGGATTCAGCTGTGTTTAATTAGACTTTGTATGAACAAAGTTCCTTTGTATGAACGAAGTTAGCAACAAGGGGGACTTTAACAGACCCACATATTCACTGCAGTTTATCTACTGGAGAAAAGTCAGACCTACTATGGATGGTAGAAAACACATTAAGAATTGTGGAGAACAGCAAGGTGAAAGCCAGCGATGCTTTCTCTAACCATCTACTACCCTAGTAGTCAGCTGCAACAACAGCTGCTGATAGAAGCTACCTACGAGATAGATGACTCAAGAAAAGAAACTAGCTAAGCACACATTTCCTCTCTGCCTGGAGTGATGTGCAGAGGCGCCAGCCCATCTGCTCACTGCCTGCTCTCTTCTTGTAGCTTCAAAAGTCACCCATCTTAGTTAGCTGACCAGTGGGTACACTCAGAAGAGCATCCGGGAATTCTTTCTATGTTAACCACAGCATCGGACTCATGGTAACTCAAAGACTGCAGGTCTTCATTTCTAATAGCCAAATCCTCCTTCCCCTGCTACTAGCTTTTGTCTGCCCTGGAACTCACTATGTAGACCAGGCTGGCCTCAAACTCACAGAATGCCATCTGTCATCCGCCTCCACCTCCCAAGTGACAAAATTAAAGGTATGCAACCCCGCACCCAGCTGGCCCTGCCACTCTTTAGTAAGATTTGTGTTCTTTTCAGTCTCAGGATGAGGGACTGGGGCCAGGCAGGAGAGACAGTGTCTGGCCTCAGCCTTTTGAAAGTTGGGGAACAAGGTCTTAGGAATCACCAAGCTGTCCTGAATCAGGAACAAGGTCTTAGGAATCACCAAGCTGTCCTGAATCATACACGATAATCTTCGCAGGTGTTTGCAGAGTAGTTGATCACAGCCAGGATTTACTTCACTGAAGCATAAAGCACCCACTACTGAGTAAGGACCACCTATGGGTAAGCAGCCTCAGTGACGCCCCTCATGCCGTGCACTCATTTGGAAACAGATGCTGTTTCCATAGTCTTTTAAACTGTAGGCTTTCATATACAAGAAACACTACACAAATGAAAGTTTACATCACCATAAACTGCCAAGAACTCTTGACTTCTCCAATTAGTATTCAAGTATGCGGTATGGGAGAGCAAATGACAACTGCTTTATTATTAAAAGTTACTCAAGATCCATAAAGCACGCAGAGTAAGTAACCTATGTTCAACTAAGAAAAGGCTGGTACATGTATTGAAAAATATATAACACAGATTTGTCTGTCTTAACATTTACATTCTAGTTAAAAAGTAGTTACTTTACATATTTTTGTAATTTGTATTTATAAAATATATATACCCACCCTATTCAAACCCTCAAGCATGAGCTTTCCATTCCTAATCAAAAGCACAATCTCTACTGTGATTACCAAAAGAATCTGGCAGCAACAAAATGAACAGATTCAATCTGACCTGAACATGTACTTAATCTTGAGTACTAGATAATTCAATAATCTACTCAAATAGTTCTTTACTTTATGCTGACAACTTGCCTCTATCTGAATGTTTTGTTATTTATGAAGAGACTTGCACCTTCGTGGTATCTGATAAAAATCTCAGAATGCCTTCATAGTCCTGTTTCAGGCTTTCAGACAGTAGAGTTTTTCAGTCTTTCTATAGACCAGAGACTATGACAAGTTACGTCTCACAGAAAGTTCAGAAAACGTTTTTATATGTTTTGTCTTTGAGAAAAAACTTACATGATTGCATGAACTAGTCCTAAAAATCCAGGCTGTGTATGCACCAAGAGAAAGCAAGAACTGATCTCCTTTCCCGGGCACTCTTCAAAAGTGCGCCGGAGATCCAAGCGAGGGCTGGCGATGTGTCTACTCAGGAATTCCTGCTCACAGCCAAAGCAGCCCAGCACAACATTATCAACAGAAGTATTTAAGACAATCACATAATCAGAGACTCATCACCAAACATACCAATAATAAATCTGAGAACCAAAATTATAACTAATATCTTACTTAGCAGATCACAGAACTATACAGCAAACTAAGCCTGAAATATTCAGATTCTATGTGCCTCTAAAGATGATGTCTAAAATCCTGTCTGAGTTAATGAACAATTTATGTTGAGGAAAAGTCACTCACAAATAATTTTACCACATTTAAATGTATAAACAAGTCAATTCACTTGAGAAATAATTGATTCTGAAAGAGTCCCTATCTAATTGAAAACCAGTAAAAATCCCTCCATATCACCACCAAAGAAATTCAACGGCAGCTCACAGCTTAGTTTAGTCAACTATTCAATACATTTACTACCTGCTGAGGAAATGAAGTTAGGTACAGCCCCCCCACCCCCCAACATGGATCTTATTTATAGAAAGCATTTTTTTAAATTTCTTGAAATTTTCAGATGTAGCCTGGTGGTGGTGGCTCACATCTTTAATCCCAAAACTTGGAAAGCAGAGGCAGATGGATCTCTGTGAGTTTGAGGCCAGCTTGGTCTACAGACAGCCAGGGCTACACAGAGAAACTCTTGTCTCGAAAAACCAAAACCAAAACAACAACAAAAAAATCAGATATAATTTTAACAACCTTTCTTCTTTAGATTCCCAAACCTTAAACAAAGATTAAAAAACAAATTTATAAGTCAGAAAAGGAAAGGAGAAGACACTGAGCATCTACGAGAAGAGAAGGGGTGGTAAGAAGTGACAGAAGGTGGAGGCAAAGACCTAATAAGGACAGTAACAAGGGTGGGGGCAGCTGCTGCACCAGACAGCTTCCCAGACTGCAACCATGCAAAGGCAGCAGCGGTCTCGCTGGAGCAGCACACACTGCGATGGTGGCTGACCGTGTGCTCTGTGGTGGTGTAAATGGTGCTGTCAGTGAGTGGCACCCACAGCTCTGCAGCAGTCTGATAATGAATCTTCAAAAAGGTACTTTTTGAAAACCAATTTACATGCATATACAATTAAACATAATTACAAACTTTACGCTTTCAGCTAAGATATATTAAAAACAATAACATGAGAAATATAAGCAGCAGTGACCATGAGAGCTGAGACCTAGTCACACTCCTTTTGAAGTTTAAAAAAAAACCAAAAACCTTTGAATATATATAGTACCTCCTCTTCTACTCTATTCCTAGGAAGTTTTAAATATTGCAATTCTCACAAACCCTAGGCTTTAAAAGGACTTTTCTACCAGAAATAACTTACACACCATTTTCATCCCTCTGATCATTTCCTTTACTGGCAATTTACCTTTGATGGAACCAGTCTCCAAACACCTGGTTTAAGATCTCCAGAAGTTACTATCAATGTAGGTAAGTAATGATATATATGTATCATTACTTATATATGTATTTGCATATATTTAAAATTCAGAAATGGAAAATAGTAAACCACCCCGGTCACTTAGTAACATGTGTCTACATGCCAACTCAAAGCAACAAAGATTATGGCCTTTTTCCAGCTGAATTACTGACTACACATTAGCTGTCATCCCTTTCTTCTAGGACCTTAAAAAAAAAAGCGTATTTCCCCGCTAGCTAAAGAGAACTACACATATAAGTTCTTTAGAAGTAAATATAAACTCCCTAAGAGAACATCCACAAAACTGAAACTAACCTCTCTCCATAAAACCTCTATACAGCATTTGTCTGTATTTGGAAGGGCATCAAGTACATAACTGCAAAAACAAGGAACTGCCTGTATCTCATCTTTACAAAATTTGGCAAAACAGGAGAGCAGCCTAAAATAAATGTGTGTGTGTGTGTGTGTGTGTGTGTAGGCAGACATGGCCCCTAAGTGTAAAAATATAATGTTGCACGATAGTACTTAATTGAGGATGCAGGAAGGAGGGGTTGAACGCAGCATATTTCATATACATTTCTTGTAATCTGGCTCTCTTTCAATAACGTTACAGCAAAATATTTATTAAAAGCCATAACTTGCCCTCAACTGAACAATGACCCAGATACACGTCAAATCACTTTTAATAATGGCAAATAGTTAATTGCAAGTGTAAGAGAATTTTCAGTGGCTCCTAAATTCAAAGGAGTAATATTAATTTAATTATGAATTATTAATAGTTGGTACTCCTATATTTTAGATACATTTTTAATTTCTTCCCTTGGAACCAAAAACTGAAGTTCAAGTGTTTGTTTTTTCACTATTTCCCATTTCATTTGAGTCTACTCTATAGTGTCTGTACATAGAGAGGTATATTAAAGCACTGTTACAAAACACAACTGAAGCTGGTAATCTACACTGCATCACTGTTACTGCTTGACCTGCTGTAGAATCCCTTTGGTGAATGATGTCACAGGCCAGGAATTTAGTGAGAGGACCACAAACAGGTAAGCGTTTCTCCCTGTGCCCCCATACCCTGACAAAAAGAGTTAATTAGTATTTAGAGCAGTGACATAAACCTAGTTTACAGCTGTAATTTCATCTTAAAAGCAGAGGAAAACTAAGAATATAAAGGTTTCGTTCATGATAAGTAGGCCAATAAAACTGGTAATGATCACTATGGGAACGAGTATATATATATATATATGTGTATATATATATATACACACACATATATATATATATACACATACATACATACATACACAGTCAAGACAGAAGAAAATGTTTGTATCTTTAAAAAATGATGATTGCTCCCTAGTAGTATAAACAGTGTCTACAATTTGGTGGCTGGCCACGGTTTTAATTTTTTTCAAGTTATTTCTACAGCAGACATATTTTTGAAGTCTACCCACCCCTGAGTTCAGCAGTTATACTTTTAGAGTGTAAAATTATATGCCCTTAATTAACAACACGTACAAAGCTACAAAATGTCATCTACACAGAGATTAAAAACAATTTTTAAAATATTCTTTACCAATTATCAATTGAATGATTTTTATGGGGTTACATACCACAGCCAACTGGCTTTTATTTTTAAGCCCAAATTGACTAATATATTCACTGCAGAATATTCAAAAAGAGTGCAACAGTAAGGCATTAGTAAAAATAACATTGTCATAGAAACAGATCTTGCATATGTGAAAAGGTAATTTATAAAATACATTAATCACTTCTTAAAAAGACCTAGTTGTAGCATCATTACATGGTACATGGTACTTAGGATGGAGCCTTCTCAACAACTGTTTTACAGATCAGAGAGAGAGATGATAGATAGATAGATAGATAGATAGATAGACAGACAGACAGATAGACAGACAGAACGTACATACATACATACATAGATAAGAGTAGAGACGGACAGAAAAACTTCATCTAGTTGTAAGCAAAATCCTCTCAACAAACAAAACAAATTCTTCCAAGAAACCCTGCACAATAGATATGTGAGACAAATAAGCAAACAGATCATTTTTATAGTGTCCTTTTGCCAAAATCTTAAAATAAAAATGTCCACACTCTTTTGTTAAAACATTAAGCCTCTGTCAAAAATGTATTTCTCATTTTAGGGTACAGTATTGAAGGACAAAATGATACAAGTAAAGAAAATTTACAAGAAAAAAACTTGACAAAATTCTTTCAATTAAAGTATTGTAACATTTAAACAACTGAAAACATAACGAAACAAGATTACAAACAAAAATGGTTATGGATTTTTTTCAAAACATAAATAAATGACATAGTGTTTAGGCAACAGGGCTCATGCTGATGGCTAGCAGGAAGTAACAGAGTGTAATATACTTGGAAAACTAATAACAGGCCCAAATGATGGGTGGCAGTAATTTACTCATCACTGCCATTTTTTTACTTCCAAAACAATGCCGTGGTTAAACCATTCACACCCTCTTACTCACACCTTCTTCAGAGATTGAGGACTATATACAACAAATGCATTTATTCTCACCATAGGGATAACATATTGTACCTCTCTGCCAATGTTCCTCGAAAACTTTCCATGTCAAAACAATTTGACAGCAGATATAAACAATTAAATAAATATGCAATGATCTTTCTTACGGTCCTTTAAAATGCATGTAATTTCATGCTGCCAACCTTAGGATCACAGTGCACAGAATCCAAACATGAACAGTTGGGGTGGCTTTCAATGTTGGATCCCTCACTTTCCTTTTAACCCCACAACAACTGATAAATTCATTTCATAGGCCCTATCATGCATTAACCACCAAGTGGCAGGAGTTAAGAAAACTCTTCCCTTTACAACGTCCATTGCCGGCAATGAACGCCCCAAACCACTGAGGAAGTCACTGTTATTGCACAATACATGAGGACCTGGAACTTTTCCAAAAGCTTAAAAAAATAAAAATAAAAAAATGGAATTATATTTGACATTTCCTGACACCTGCATTAATACTGTATGACTAATAAAAGCATGTCAGTTGCCTGGACTGAACCAGCGATCAACATGCGCCCAGAATGCACACGAGTAAAAATGCAGTAAAAGGAAGTAGTCTTCATTGCCTATAGGTCACTTCCAGTCAAAGGTTAAAGTTCAAAGACTGAATGATCAAAGTGCTCATTTTCTCAGTAGGACTATCTTCTGCTACGAGGATGACAACAGTGGCATCAACAAGTATCATCTTTAAGAAAAGGAGAAAAAGATAATTAAAAAGTTAAGCATGTGTAAGTAATCTATAAGTTAATCTCATGTAGAAATAATGTCAAGTAGCAAGAACATGGCTGGCCTGACTTGCCTTTCTCAATCTTACAGATTAAATTTGTGTTCAGTTATATAATATAAGCAAACCAACCTTTACTCTTTCAAGGAAATGAGAGCTTGCAAAAACTTTAAAATAATATATGATTAGTACATTAGTTCAATCTGAAACAAGAAATTGATATGCTAAGGTAGCACATATTCAGGACACATCAGAAGAGAATTTTTCTATAAGCAATTCTTAAGCAGTCATGACATTATACATTAAATAATATATCACATGCCTTTAGTCTATAAGGCAAGTCTCCTTCAATAGTAAGTTACACCTTTCAAATCAATCAATAGACATTTAATGCTCTTAATGTCCCTTCAGAAAACTAATTTTCAGAAAGTATTCATAAGATTCAGAAATATTCATATGCAAGTCATTTAAAACCCCCACACCCTATAATACCTCCTGGTAGCCTCCACATATTCATCTAGACAATACATAATTGTAGTGTCTGTGACTTCTTTTAGAAAACTAAATTCGCAAAAAAAAAAACAAACAAAAAAACAAAAGTATCTGAGGAATTTGAGGACTAGTTACTTTTCAGAAAGAAGCTTCAGACTAGCAGCAACTCCCAAGAGTTACGCAAACTTATTTTTTACAAGTAATTCCATGTCAAGGCTGATAAATTAGTGCTAACAGAATTTCCACTAATAAAGACTAAGTCAGTTCTGTTATGCCACGGGAATTCATGGATGTGTACATGGCAAATAAGGTGTGTTTTAAAATAAATCCTATGTTGGTGATATATGTTGGTGATATCCTATGTTGGTGATATCCTATGTTGGTGATATATGTTGGTGATATCCTATGTTGGTGATATATGTTGGTGATATCCTATGTTGGTGATACAGCTCAGCAGCACAGTATTTTCCTAATCCTGGGCATAGTGTGAAATATTGAAAAAAACATTTAGGCGCAATTCCCAGCATCAACTATAGGCACCAAGAGCCCAGGAAACGTTGAATGTGCAGCCAACCTGGACATTCAACCTGTGACAGCTAGACCCTCTATCAAAACAAGACAAATGGGCTGGAGAAATGGCTTAGAGGTTATGTGCTCGGGAGTGGACCACAGTTCTATCCATACCATGCATGGTGGGTTATACTTACAATGACTTATTAACTCAAGCTTCAGGGGACCAGATGCCCTTTTCTGACCTTTGAGAACACACACACACACACACACACACACACACACCCCAAAATCTGACAATTTTTTGAGACAGGGTCTATGCAGCTCACACTGGTCTCAACCTTGCTAAGTAGCCAGGGATGGCTCCTCAACTTCCTGTCTTCAAATTCTAAGTGCTAAATGGCATGGCTAAATCCTTCAAATGAAAAAGAACATACTGAAAGAAAAAAAAAAAGTGGAGAATTTATATCTCTTGTTTCATATCAAAATACCCATTACTGTGGATTTGAAAGAAGATGTACTTACTGTGAATGTAAACCAAACAGGAATATGAAGGAGTTCCATATACCACCTACCTCTCAAACAAAGAATGTTTAGTTTTGTGTGTTTGTGTTTGGACTTTGAAGGTTGGTTTTGTTTTGTTTTGTTTTTTGGTGAGTGTGTGGGGTGGGGTCAGTTTGTGTGTATATATGTGTGCATGTGTGTTTTTTGGATGTGTGTGTGTGTGTGTGTACACATGAGTATATGTGTATAGTGTTTTGTGGGTGTGTGTATGTATATATGTGTATATATGTGTATATATGTGTGTGGGGGATGGCTTGGTTTTGTTTTTTTCCTCTGTGTGTGCGATTACATTTTGGACAGGCTCTTGCTAACCTTTACAGTCCAAACTCAAGTTTACAATCTACACTACACTGTCCTCCAAAGTAGATGGGATTATAAGAATGACATCTCAATAAAATATTTTGTTAAGACAACCACAACAACCCATCACACTTAAATCTATAAGCTACAGTACAGCAAAGAATTCTACCTAATATGTCACTGTATTGAGACAAACTTTAGAGTGACACAGACAATAATACACACAGTAAGAAAGTTACTAAATCCAATCAAGCATGCTATTTAGTACACTAGAAACAAGCTTGTAGCTCTAAAGACATACCATGTTTAGATGGCAGCACAAATTTACCTTTATGAATGGTTGTTCATTCTGGAAGGTTTGCAGCATGGTAGGTTTCTGTAGAATGTGCTACTAAAATGATTACAAAATCCCTAAAGCTAGTCTCCTATCTCAGACTCCGTCTTGGATCAAATGTTAAAATAAATTTAGGTTGATATGGTTGTACCTGCCTTGAACATCTTAGTTTTGTGGAAATGTATCAAGTTTTAAAGTTTGAATTCAATGATCTCTGACAACAGGACTCCCAGGGACTGTTACAAATCCTCAGTAAATATACATAATGAAACCTGTAATAACTGGTTTGAACCTGGGTATGAGTCAAAACCATCACCCTGCTTTCCCATAGCTCAGAGGTAATACCAAACAACAAAACAAAAAACCTTCAAGGAATACAGTTTTCTAACTGTATGCAAATATTAGTAATAAACACTGGACAGACACACAGGAACAATGGCGTACGTCCTATTTGGTTTAGGCAAACATATGACTATAGAATGCTGGGGAAGTCTTTAACCTGTTGGCTACACTACTGTGGCAATAGAATACCTTGAGAAGAAAATCCCAGAATAATGATTTCAATCGTCTCTAGAGCTACCAAAGTCTCTACTAAAATCCCATCTCCAATATAACACACAGACTGTTGGTGCCAGAGAACCTACCTCCATCACCACTGATTTCACGGAGTTTATGCAACTGTAAGAACTAGAGAAACGAAAGGTCACTACATTCCCCACAATTATAAAAGGCATATTACCCTGGAAATCCATCTCCCCAAGTCTTGCCAAGGACACAAGACTAGAAAAACACAGTAACATAAGCTGGTAATGTGAGGCTAACATCATGAGAGAGGAAATATTTACGGTTAAGTTTTTTTCTCATAAGAGTTTAAGGAAATTAGTTTTCCTTTACCAAATGGATTCAAGGAAGATTTTAGAACAGACAGGAAATAGAACTGTCACCAGGAGCAGGGAGAGAGCACTGCTAAAGCTCTCAAGCTCTGGATTCAGTTGTTTAGAAATTCTGTAGCCTTAAAGGGTAAAACAAATAAAAAAAGGTTCACAATTAGTATAAATTTGTGAATCTATGGACAAAGGCTATAAAGCAGGAAGAAAAAGAGGTATTTTTGTTTTTATTTTTGAGACATGGTCTTGAGTACCACAAACTGGCTTTGAACTGGAAACAACAAAAATAGGGAAGTGATCTGTCTTCCCCTCTAGAAAGTTGGATGACAGCAGTGTGCCACCACTCCTGCTTATGTGATGCTGGGGTTTCTCATATGCTAGGCAAACATTCTACTAACTGAGCTACATTTAAAACATTAACTAATCTGAGACAATTCTATGCTCCCCTCCTCCTAAAATCACAATTCTACAGGATGTTCCACATGGACAGAACTAGTACACAGTCTATCGTTCTAAAGAAAAGACTGCTCAACTTCTTCCCATATTAGACTCAACCATGCTGTGCTGTATCCACCGCCCGTACGTAAACCTACCTTTCTGATTCAAACACTCAAGTGCAAACTTAACCTAGCGTCTAACTGACCACATCACAGTCTGAGTGCTTTAACAATCAAGGGTCTGAACTCCCCTCTCCAAAACAACTGCATACAAAAGATGAAAATTTTTAATACTGACTCCAGAAAACAAATTTTATTATCAATGGGTTTTGGTTGTCTCCTTCATTGTAATACTTCTATAGTTAACAAAATGATACATTGTACCTTTGCTATGAACAATTTTTTGTCTGAAAATAAAAACTCTGGAGTTTGCTGGTGTAGCTATGAGCTCCCAGTAGCTGTGGGTGTCTGCACAAGATCTGCACAAAAGCAAGCCAACTAATGTTGTGCTCACAAGTGCCCATCCCTAACTCAGGAGCTTCGGAGGGAGAAAGAGTCAGTTTTCCATAACAGCGTGGACCCTGGTGGGTCAACCGTACTCTAGCAGCTGGCCTCATCCATGGGCAGGTAAGTATCCCAGTAGGGTGTGTTTGAAAAAATAAAGAAAAAGAAAAAGGGGGGGGGGGGAAGGGGGGGGGGGGGGGGGGGAGAAAAGGGGGGGGCGGGGGGGGGAGGAGGTGGAGGGGTGGGATGTGAATGTGATTAAAATACACTTACAAAATTCTCAAAGGCCATCATTACAAAAAGAAAAACAGAAGAAAAACCCAAAAATCATTGGGTTCTAATCATTCATTCAGCTGGGTACAAAGATACAATTCTATACAAGGAAGATTCCATGTCTGAATCATGGCAAATTCCCAAGGCCATTTGTATACTCAAGTGAATCAGCTATTTCACAAGCCTATTCCAATTAGGCTTGCAGTCTCTGGCCCTAATTGTCTCTGCTCAATTTATTTTTGAGAGCAGACAAATGTCTGTCTTAACTAGAAACAAGGCATGCTTGCATCCAATGCAGATATAACCTAATTAGCAAAGTAGTCTTAATTTCAAGTAACAATAAGAAATATATAGTCACATACTAATACAATTTCTTATATTCCAAAACTCTACCTAATATGATTATCTTTTAATAAACCACTGTGTACTAAAAACCTCAAAAACAATCAATATGAGGTATGAAGCATAGAAATGGACTAGCAGTAAGCTAAGGAGGACTAACCTAATTTGAAAGAGATTCTAAGTAATAATGTAGACAAGCAAACTTTAAGCTCCGAGTATTTTATGAAGACTTAACTGTTGTCTGGCAGATCACGTCAGCCCGACTTCTGAAGTTTCCGTCTTACAAAGTCAGAAGCTTAAATGGTTTCAGACTTGTAACCTTCTACCACTAGTGTCTCCATCCTGCCTACATGAAGTCCTCGTTAGAGCGCACACATCCTTACCCCTACCAAACCTTTCGCCTCTCTGCTCCCATCTATACTGTGCATGCTGACCTACGTATGTTGTTAGCGCCATACAGGATGGCTAAAGCGCTGGATGCCTCAAACACAACTCCACTTAATCTCTCAAAACTGAAACGCTAGCTGTGGGGGTTGGGGGGAAGAGAGGGAGGGAGAGAGAATCTGTAGATTAGAAAGATGAACTAAGAACTCATACAGTGTGGGGGGAAGAGCTTATCCAATTCCTGATTATGAGTGCGTGCACATGTGAACCTGGGCCTCATACTCATTAACCATACATGTGGCCACTGAGATACATCCCACTCTTGGCCCTGAATCTTTTGCAACGGCTTCACAGATCACATGTGAAAAATGATCTGTCCTTATAACCCTCTGCGAATTAGGTAACACTAATGTCCTGACTAGGTTTTTTTGTCAACTGGACACAAGCTAGAGTCATTTGAGAAGAGGGAACTTTAACCGGGAACGTGCCTCCATAGGACTGACCTGTGGGATTCCTTCGATTAACACTTGATGAGGAGGGTGGGACCTACTCTGAGCTGTGCCACCACTGGTCCAGGACCACCTTGATATATAAAAGGAAGCAGGTTAAGTAAGCATAAGGAGCAAGCCAGTAGCAGTGCTCCTCAATGGCTTCTGCATCGGTTCCTGCCTTGAGTTCCTAGCCTGACTTCCCTCAGTGCTGGACCATGACCTGTGCGTAAAGCTAAAATAAGCCCTTTCCTCCCATGCTGATTTTGGTCATGGTGTTTTATCACAGCAGTAGGAACCCTAACTCAGCTAAGAAATGAGTCTGTAGAGCTTGGTAATATGGCTCTATAGCTGCTGCCAAGTTGAAGAGAGGAGACTCCTTGAGCTCAGGAGTGCAAAATTAGCCTAGTCAACACAAATCATGAGAAATATAAAAGAGTCAGCAAGAATACGTATTTATGAACCACATGTGGTGGCACGCCCCAAGAAATCCTTTGGTAGCACCAAGAGGACTACCAAAGTTCAAGGCCACCCTGGCTGTACAACAAGTTCTTGATGATCCACGACTACATAGTGAGAAGAAAAGGGAGAAGGGAGGGCAAGGGCAAGGGCAGAGCATCGATGCACATGTTTTGAAAATTGGGTGTTTAAAAAAGAAGATGATCAGTGAAGATCTTCTGGGATTGAACCTGCTAAGTAAGCAACAGATAACAAAGCTAACAACTCGGGCTTTTTGTGAAGAGATGTGATCAGATCATCTCTATCATTAAGATCGTACAGATCCAATTACAATTCTAAACTGTGATAATATGTTTATTTATAATGCCTGTAACTAACTGGCAATTAGATGTGCACAAAGTCAAAGACAATACCATGCTCCAACTTTTGAAAGGTCTTAGCATCTTATACATGATGAAAAAAATTCAAGCAAGAAGCGTTCTAATTGGACGGTACAGCACCTGTTCCACTCTCAATTACAGCAGACTGTGCTCCTTTCCTGAGTCCACATAAAACTTACATATGCAGCAAATTTGTCTCAAAGGGGAAAAGTGCAAGGTTATCTAGGTAATCAGGGTTCATGGGGGGGGGGGAGAAAACAGCAAATCAAGGCTACTTTAAACAGATTTACAATTACAAGCAAGTGCACACAGTGGCTCAGTGTAAACCTGACGCCCACATACTAACCACGGTGCACACACACAGTAACAATAACGAGCTGTTGCTCACAAGAACTCATGACAGTCAAAATCCCACCATGGGGTGGCAATGGAGGCTGAAAGTCTCTTCCCCACCTGGTGAGGAAGCATCAGCTTCCTTAAGAGCTAAGGCCACCGACAAGCTACCCATGCTCTAGAGCTGCAGCTCTAACTGTGTGGGTTGCATCCCTTTGGGGGTCCAACACTCCTTTCACAGAGGTAGCCTAAGCCCACCAGAAACACAGATATTTTAAATTATGACTCATAACAAGCAAATTACAGTTATGAGGTAGTAACAAAAGTAATTTTATGGTTGGGGTCACCATAGCATGAGGAACTGCATTAAGGGGCCAGCATTAGGAAGGTTAAGAAACACTGCTCAAGTAGGTGGTCCTCCACCCTGAGCACCCTGCAGCTCTATGTGGACGCAGTGGTCCAAAGAGCATATGAAGTCGTGAGAAAAAGTGTTAGTGAGGAGAAAGGGAACAGCTGGGGGCGGGGGGGAGGATTTGGACAAAGCACATTATGTACATGTATGACATCCTAAAACCAACCAACCACCACACAGGGGACAAAGGCAATAGTGTGACGTGTGCAGTGCTATGAAAAGCTCTGCTCTACTCTCTACTATCTACCCTCTGGCTTTGTAACTTGCTAGTTCAGAACTGAGAGTTTCAAAATCTTAAGTCTGTAATTACTGCACAACACAGTTTTACCTATGCTAGGAGTCACTTACTCTTTTGAGGTGGAGTTGGGGCTCAGAACTAAACTCAGGATTTCACATATGCAGCTAGGCTCTGCCAGTGAACTACATTTCCAGCCAATAATTTATTAAATCATTTCATAAAGTACCTTGTATTTAGATTTTCATACAGGTTAAGTGTATAATTTCTTCCTAATCTTTTCTTCTTTTCTATATTTGAAACAGAATCTCACTATATATTCCAGGCTGGTCTCAAACTCGCCACAACAATCCTGACTTAGCTTGGGATTATAGGCATGTGTCACACCTGGCTGAGTTATGCCTTTTAAATTAAGAAAATCCTCCCTCCTTAGTTAATATTCAGTGTTTGAAAAGGTAATTTTAAATACTTAAACCACAGGAAATATTTTATTAAGTAAGAATGTAAATTTCTTTTCTAAAGTATTTACCAATTTTCCAAGATGGCCAGTTAGTAATAATCTTTAACCTCCTGGTATGTAATGCATTTCTTAAATCTTATATATAACAGCATCTAAATAATTACAACCCCACTCTAATGATCTACTCTTACATTAATACCACACCAACTTTCCTTCGCTACCCTTTATTCTTCAACATTCCCTGCTGCTCTTCCTAGCCATTACGATTTTCTGTTTCTGTCTGAAACAGGATCTTAGCACGCAGCATAAACTAACTTGGGATTTGCTGTCTTCTGCATGGGCCTCCTGAATGTGGTAAATGCAGCCATGCACCACGACACCGCCTCACCTAGGACTTTCTTCTTAAATCCCTTCCCTGTTACTCTTCTAGATGTTTACTAAATTACATAAACCTATAATTTATTGTCTGCCTTTTACAGGAGATGCCTTTTTGGCACAGGGTTCGTGTAGCTCAGGCTTGCTTAACATCTGTAACACAGTCAAGGATGATCTTGAACTCCTGTTTCTTCTGTCTCTAATTTCTCAAGTATGAACCACCACACCTGACAGCCCCTGTAATCTGTAGGAATACACCCTACACTCTTCTCATGGAGAGTTCTCTCCCCCCCTCCCTCTGTGTTACCTGCTTCCCCCCCTACTGGGCACTTACACTTCTCCGGCCTCATGAATGGCTGGGCACAATGCCCTGCATCTACTCTGCTCACCTGAGCAAGCATTTGGAAGTTGTAAATTCACAGTTTCACGTTGAATAGAAAGACAAAGGGGCCATATTCTCATTAAGCTTTGCCAAAATTGATTTCTTTAGGTTAATAAAATAAAGAACCAAAAGCCTCATCAATGAAGATAAATACTTCATGGATACAAAGGGGATACAGCTCAGGCCTAGGGCGGTCTAGCAGGCATGAGACCAGGGACTCCATTCCCAATAGCAAAGAAAAAAGAAGTCCACTGGGGAATGTAAACATTTGCTTTTAATTTAAGCTATATCCTTGGAATAGCAGGAAGATTGGTTTACAAATGATTATTTGTAATTGCCAGAAATTATGCATTATAAAACTATACATTACCCCCTTAACAAAGAAAACAGAAAGTTAATATTATCAAGAATATTTTCTTCATAGGGCTAAAACAGGCAGAACATCAAATACTCCAAGAACAGCTGTGTGGTGGCTTGAATGAACTGTCCCACACAGGTTCACAGAGTTGGTCACTAGGACACTAAGAAGTGGCATACCTTCAAAGGATTAGATGGTGTGTCCTCAATGGAAGAAGTGGGTCACAGGGGATCAGCTTTGACTGTGAGGATCCCAAAGCCCACAGCAAGCCCAGAGTGAGTGAGTGAGTGAGTGGAGTCTGTCTGTCTGTCTCTATCTCTCCCCCTTACCCTCCCCCCAGCACTGTGGTAGACAATGGAGACTTCTGAAGCTTGACTGAATGGCTGTCAATCGCATTACGCTCTGGCTATAAGCCTATGGGGGTCAGGGAGTGGGCTGTGGTGGTTTGAACGAGAATAGCCTGTACAGGATCATAGACGTGGTCATTAGGGAGCGGGACTACCTGAAAGAATTAGGAGGCCTTTTTGAAGGAAGTGTGTCACTGGGAGTGGGCTTTGAGGGCTTAAAAGCCCATGCCAAATCCAGAGTATCCTTGTCAGCCTATGGGTCAAGTTGTACCTCTCAGCTACTGCTCTAGCACCTACCTGCACGCTGCCATGATGATAATGGACTAAACCTCTTAAGCTCTAAGCCAGCCCCAATTAAATGCTTTCTTTTACAAGAGTTGCCAAGGTCATGGTATCTCTTCACTGCACTAGAACAGTCACTAAGACAAGTTGTTGGGACCAGAGCAGCTTTCCCTAATGAAAATGATAACTTACTGTAATTGCCTCCAATTATAAACAGTAGCAGGACTGAGTACACAGGGCATCAGAACTACTGCACATAAAGGGTCCCCACAGCTCACTCTACTCACAAGAAGATTATGTTGGACCTTGGTCTGCCATAGTGGCATACATCTATAATCCCAGCTCTTGGGAGGCAGAGGCCAGGACACCTGCCAGCTGGACTACAGAGCTAGTCAGGACAGGCTGATGGAAACATGGCGTCTCAACCCACCCAAGTACAACAAAGCAAAACAACACAAGATACTAAATGGTAGTGTTGGAAGTTTTAAGGTAATGCTACTTTTACTTCTCCTATGATAGATATGATTGTTTAAAATATTTCATCTAATATCCACATTTTCCAAGATTTTCTACAATGTAGCATTACAAAAATATTACTTCAATTACAACCCCCCACTGTTTCCTTAAGTCTTACAAACACCATCTTTCAAATAAAAATAATCAAAATTTGTCACTAGAAATTAGAACTGCTCACCATGATACCACCATTTTGTTTTCTTTGGATTCTTGTTACATGTTCGCACATAAAAGGAATTATCTGGTGGTCGTCTCTGGAACAAAAACAAAACAACAACAAAAGAATTTAAACAGGTAAGTTCTAAAGGAAAGTGACTGAGAGAAGTGAGTTCAGCAGAATTATTACAGAGTGAAGGAAAACAATGGACACACTAAAGCATGAGTAGAATGTCAGCTGGTGTGGGTGCGGACAGGTCCACATGGCATACAAGTGTTTTATGCTTATCTCTCCCATCAAGTCACTTAATGAGTACTTATATGAACAAACTAACAAAGCCTACTTAACCAAGGTTGTCTGATGAACTACTGCAGCTTTCAAGTATCCTTGTAGGCTTATTACTTTATTGTACTGTACTAGGACAGAGCAGATGATTCTGATTCAAAGAGCATCTAAGAGGAAAGATATTTTAGTGCTTGTAAGTAACAGTGACCTTGATGCACCTATGTGTCCTGACTGGAACAATATGGAATCCTGCAACCTGCATCCCTGCAGGACATCTGACAAGAGTGATGCCAAACACATTGGAGGAAGACTGGGAGAGACCCTGCCTGAAAACTACTGGGTACCAGCCTGACTTAAGTTTATTCTAATGCTAAGAGGGACAGCTTCCAACATAGTAACAGAGAGCTTTTGGCTAACTTTTACAATGACTTTGAAAAAACAATGTCTTTCTTTCCTTATTAAATATTTTTTGCAGTGTTTAGACTTAATTAACTATTTAGACTAATGAAGATGAAAGATTAAGAGAACTCCTTCTGCTGAGGGTGATTAACAGCTGTATCATTTAAGAAAGGTCCAGCCAGAAAGTAGTAGCAAGTGTGATGAACAATCTAGACTTCTGGGAAGAAAGCAGACTGTCCACCTAATGCTTCTAATACTCATATACTTAGCTGTCAGCTGACCCTTACAGCGCCCTTAGGAGTTCACATCCTAAGGTACAATCTGTTAACTACTCCAAGAATGCCCTGATACAATTTGAGAAAATTTCTTTAAAAATTAGGATTACAAAATGAAGTTACATATTTCCTTTTTTGGTTACCTAGCATTCAGTAGGGTAAAAACATCAAGCATCTAATAAATGCTTAACTTTATCAAATTCACAGAAATTCTGACTCTTAAATTACCGTCACGGTTAAACCTATCATAGTCTACTAAAATAGTTTATCAGTAGCAGCAAGCAATGTAGTGGAATGATGAGGGTGGGAAAAGATGGTAGGCAGAGGGGCAACAGCTCCTCTCTGGCACTTGGTGTAAAACATTCCATGTAAATGCAAACAAAAGCTAATGACCACCAGACCACAAAAGAGCAGTGTGCAGACAATCCCCAGGGAACATCTCAATGGCACTATACTCAACCCCTGTGGTCATCACCTCACTGTGAAGAATCAGGGGCATATAGGAGCCCTTGTAAGAGCAAACTGCTCTGTCCCCCAGATGAAAAGCTTTGTGTGTGTATGTGTGTGCGTTTGCACACATGGGCACGTAATATTGAAGTAATAAATGAGGAAGACGCATAACAACTTCTACAGTTAAACAAAGCTTGATTACAGCCTTAAAATGCAGAAGAAGCTGAAGTTAAAGTGATGTTACGGTGGCTGGAGAGATGCTCAGCAGTTAGGAGCACTGGCTGTTCTAGCAGAGGGCCCTTGTAGCACCTACATGATGCCCCACAATCGTCTGTAACTCAAGCTCCAGGGAATTCAATGCTCTCTTCTGGCCTCCATAGTACCAGGCATGCTCACAGTGTACAGACAGACATGGAGGTAAAACACCCATACATATACAAAATGATATATTTGTAAAGTGTTGTTAAAATGCATGTATCATATTTTATCTAAAATAGTTGTTTTGCACATTTTATCTGAATGAGGATACTAAGCATGCTTAGCTGCTGAACCATCTTGATGGACACCGCCCCATTAAAAAACAAACAACCCAACCAAGCTCTTTTGAATTAACACTGGAGAAACTTATTTAGTAAAACAATGACTATGGGAGTTAGAGATTCTAAACTTATTTCTTAAAAACAAACGATTATCTTACAGACTCTCTAAATTCTAATTAATAAAACAGCAGTGGATTTAATCTGGAGAACAGACAAACAACCTGCTAAAGACACATGTACACCCCCAGAGCTCCTACTTTAAAGGGATCTAAAGTTTAACTCACACCACTTTTCATCTGGTCTTTTCCCCACTTCCATTAGAGACAGAATCTGTGGGTGGATAAAGGAAAACAAGACAGAAGGTTCCAGAAATTCTACTGGTGAATGGTGTGCCTCCTTCAATCTAACCACTAAGATAGGAAAGCTCTGGATTCTAGAAAATTCTGAGAAATGCTGCCTTGGATGTTCCGGAAGCAGGCTAAGGAGCCAGGGGATTTTTATTCCTAAGTTTCCCACTGGGAAATCTAAAAACAGGAATGTGCTGTACACTTTTACTGTGTTTGTTTATGGAAATAAAATTCAGATTAAAAAAATGTGCACAAATATCCTGTTTAAAAATGATTAAATGACAGCTATAGTCTAGTTACTGCCCACTTTGCTAGCGTGTTGTATACTCAAAAAACTATAAATTAGAAATATATATAAAACATTGACTTCTATTTGAATGAAATATAAAATAACTTGCCCATTTATTACAAAAAAGTCATTCACAGTCAGTTAAAAACAAAAAGAATGAGTCTTCCTTCAAATATAGCTAATTCTATTTTGAAACTGTTAACCTCCCTAGGCTTGGGGAGGAGATATTACCTGGAGTAACTGTGCAAGTCTTACCTTTTCTTTGCAGCTGGAAAGCATGCTGATAATGCTGAGACAGACTGACTGCACTGAGAGCGCTGGGGACCAGTCTTCTGTTAGAATGGATAAACAGATATGACCATTGCTATACACATGAGGATGAATGGGAATATTTTCACCAGTAAACATGACCTAAGAAAAAATAAAATTCTGTTAACGCTCAATATTCTCTATTAAAAACTAAAATATTCTCTACATTTAACAAGTATTAATTTTTAAGACATAAACTAAAAACAAACAAATAGATTTCAGGAGCAAATGCTCACCCATTACCAACAATTTAGTACCAACCTCACTACATAAATAATCATGCAGTAGTAGGAGCCATAGGCTGTTTTCATGGATTGCACTGAAATGTTCTGTATTTGTTTTGGTAAACGACATTTATAAGAATGTTGGTTTTTTTCACATTCCACTCAGATCTCACTAAATGCTCATTACTCATCTTTAATTCCAGCACTTGGAAGGCAAAGATAGGTGGTTTTCAGCCACTGTGAGGCCAGTCTGGACTACATAGGAAGGTCCAAGCTAGCCAGGGCCACATGCTGAAAGCATATAAAAAAAACCAAATACAACAAAACAAGACCAAAAAACCAAATAAATAAACAACAAAACAAAATACAAAATGCACTAAAGCTCCTATAGTGTTTAATTCTGATATTAAAAATCCAATCACTAAAGCTCCTATAGTGTTTAATTCTGATGTT